>OX579650.1:8346022-8899507 GCA_951230895.1 Carpatolechia fugitivella
CACAAGTAATACATTATTATATTAAATTTGATTGTTTAGTGCGATTGCCAAGTCAATCTATGTATTTATCGCATGAAAACACAATGTATCTCACAAGTAATACATTATTATATTAAATTTGATTGTTTAGTGCGATTGCCAAGTCAATCTATGTATTTATTTAAAACATAAGAGATTTTTAATATTGATCTGGTCGCTATAAGATGTTGTTAGGTGAGCTAATTACGTAATAATTTAAGACAGAAGGACTCTTAAGTAGGGACTGAATAAATTAACCGACTTGGTATTACATGGATCTCACAACTTTTTACGGTAGACTAAGTTGCGTGCGAGACTTGGTTTTTTTACAAGTTATGTTTTTGATGGCATCTCATTTCTTTTAATAGATCGCATGAAAACACAATGTAAAAATGCACACCTACGCTCTACCTACCCTACACCTACCCTACACCTACCCTTCACCTACCCTACACCTACCCTACACCTACCCTACACCTACCCTTCACCTACCCTACACCTACCCTACACCTACCCTACACCTACCCTACACCTACCCTACACCTACCCTACACCTACCCTACACCTACTCTACATCTACCTACACCTACCCTACACCTAACCTACACCTACCCTACACCTACCCTACACCTGCCCTACACCTATCCAACACCTATCCAACATCTACTCTACACCTACTCTACACCTACCCTACACCTACCCTTCACCTACCCTACACCTATCCTACGCCTACCCTTCACCTACCCTACACCTACCTACACCTACCCTATACCTACCCTACACCTACCCTACACCTACCCTACATCTACCCTACACCTACCCTACACCTGCCCTACACCTATCCAACACCTACCCTACACCTACCCTACACCTACCCTTCACCTACCCTACACCTACCCTACACCTACCCTTCACCTACCCTTCACCTACCCTACACCTACCTACACCTACCCTGCACCTGCCCTACACCTATCCAACACCTACCCTTCACCTACCCTACACCTACCCTTCACCTACCCTACACCTACCCTACACCTACCCTTCACCTACCCTACACCTACCTACACCTACCCTACACCTAACCTACACCTACCCTTCACCTACCCTACACCTACCCTACACCTACCCTACACCTACCCTACACCTACCCTACACCTACCCTAACACCTATTCTACACCTACCCTACACCTACTCTACATCTACCTACACCTACCCTACACCTAACCTACACCTACCCTACACCTACCCTACACCTGCCCTACACCTATCCAACACCTATCCAACACCTACTCTACACCTACTCTACACCTACCCTACACCTACCCTTCACCTACCCTACACCTATCCTACGCCTACCCTTCACCTACCCTACACCTACCTACACCTACCCTATACCTACCCTACACCTACCCTACACCTACCCTACATCTACCCTACACCTACCCTACACCTGCCCTACACCTATCCAACACCTATCCAACACCTACCCTACACCTACCCTACACCTACCCTTCACCTACCCTACACCTACCCTACACCTACCCTTCACCTACCCTTCACCTACCCTACACCTACCTACACCTACCCTGCACCTGCCCTACACCTATCCAACACCTACCCTTCACCTACCCTACACCTACCCTTCACCTACCCTACACCTACCCTACACCTACCCTTCACCTACCCTACACCTACCTACACCTACCCTACACCTAACCTACACCTAACCTACACCTACCCTACACCTACCCTACACCTACCTTACACCTACCCTACACCTACCTTACACCTATCCAACACCTATCCAACACCTATCCAACACCTATCCAACACCTACCCTACACCTACCCTACACCTACCCTACACCTACCCTACACCTACCCTACACCTACCCTACACCTACCCTACACCTACCCTACACCTCTTATTCAATTATATTCCATTATACAGGTACACTGATTCATTTACTGCAAATGTAACTTTGTAATCCTATATAATGCCCCAAGATTTATTTACAAAGTTTACAAAGTTATCTAGCAGATGATGTATCTAGAAAACTGGGCCGAAATTGCAAAATATTTTAGTTTTTCCTTGGTTTATACACTAAACACTAATTCTGTTCTAAACTTGAACCTTCTATGTCTGCTAGAAGTGCCTTAGAGTTTTGATGATCGGTCAGTCAGTGAGTGAGGTAGTGAAAGACAAAATTAAGAAATTTTGACTAGTTATAAATCGTAAACTACTGGTTCAAATTAAATGAAATTTGAAACATACTGGGTTTATACAATGCCTGCTTTATTACTGAAAATTCAGGTTTCTAGTTTTATCCACAACGAAGTTATAGGGGGGTCGAAAATGGCCCGAACTGCTTCGAGAAAAGGATGGTACGGCCGTGCCGCTTTTTTGCTCGACTTGGCGGGGGCACTGCCGTGTTCCCAGATATGACCGGGGTAAGTAACCCGGAAATTGTGACAATTTTAGTGTAGTGAACTACCACGAAAAATCTTAAAACATATATTTAGTGATGTTTGATCGAGATTCTCATTTAACCCATTTGTTCATTTCACCGGTTTCCGTTTCAGTATGGTTTCAGAATACATGGTGTCTGGCACCTTCATGTTAGACTCCGTGGGTTTTATAATAACATTTGCTTGCACCTATACACGTAAGTGAATAATGAACAAACCAATCATAAAGATAAACGTTACGTCTCGGTTTTGAAGTTGTTGTTGACAAGTCTATGGTTTATCAGTTTTATCTACAGCTATAATAAAAAACCACGCGATTGTATCTACTTATCTGTAAATTAACAGAGAGATTTAGTCCTTCAATTAATTTAAAGAAAATGCTACCTTAGCTACACCCCTCCTACTGTCTTTTCTTTATGTACTCTATTTCTTTGTGTGCAATAAAGTATATTATATTCTATGGTAAAGTAGGAAAAGTTGTTACCATCTTAGACTTTGAGAGTATTTAGTTTACACTACTTTATAAGAAAATTTATTGATCTAAAAAGTTCAACATATTCATATTTGGACAGTTAATTTATAATTTCCACTCAAATATTTTCAAGGTATAAAAAAATAATCTTGGTTGGGAATCCAATTGATTACTAGTTTTATCGTAATATACAACGTTTTTTGCAAAGTTTTTATTAGTATTTGTTCTACGTAAGGAGATAATATGACGCTATGTGTGAATAAACTTGAAACAAACAAAATGTTCTTGAAACAGCCTTTGTTTGTTAGAACAATTGGTAGGTATATTCTAGAAAGTCTGAATAACAAGAAAGTTTAACAATATGGCAAGTGCTTATAGGAAGAAAACCGATGACGGACGACCGTTATAGCCTAGTTGGAAGTGCGTCCGCCTTCTGCGCGACAGGTCCCGGTTTGGATTTCCGGCTGGGGGTCTTTTCGGTTCTATGTTGTCATGTCGTGATCGTCAAGATGACGGGACCAAGTTCAGTCCTGATACGATAGGAAAATCTATACCTATCCTTTCTGTAATCGAAGATACCTATACATATAATAAAATTGTAACTGATCGATCGACTGACGTCATACAATTTGAGAAAAAATAATATGAAAGATATCAATAAGATAAATCCTATTAGAGAGTAATAGAAGCCAAAACAATTATTTTTAGAGTTTTTGTCTGTCAGTATGTTTATTCGCGCATACGCATGGACTACTGCACGAAACCAGATGCGGTTTTCACAACTATATTACTGGTGATTTAACATAAAAACCGGTGCATGTTTTATCGCCCAGTAGTCAAGTTATCTTCATTTTTGTGCTAAATAAAGATCATCTCAGAGGTAAAACTTTGATCACGCAAGCAAAGTTGCGGGCAGAGCGCTAGTAAGAACTATGAGGCGTCGTGTGGATCGCGTCCCGTGGGAAAAACTTTTTCCCGTAAAAAGTATGCTATGTGTTAATCCAGGTAACAAACTATCTCCATTCCGAATTTCATCCAAATCCAATGTTAGGTAGTAAATTTGAATATTGACACTTCCACAAATATTTATAACTAGCTTTCCGCCCGCGGTTTCACCCGCGTTAAATGAGTTCTCCCGTGGGAATGAAATGTTTTACCGGGGTAAAAAGTAATCTATGTCCTATTCCAGGATCTAAGCTATATGTGTACTAAATTTCATCCCGATCTGTCCAGTGGTTGAAGCGTGATTGAGTAACAAACATCAAAACTTTCGCGTTTATAATATTAGTAGGATAATGCAACTTTAACTATCTAAAACACTTAGGTATGTGTATAATACATGTATGCCACTCAATACTACGCGATGAAGAAGAAGAAGAAGAAGAGTTAGCCAAATTTCTTTGCAAGCACCTTCATGCTTCTTCGAGATGTTTAATTTTTAAAAAGAACGCCCAAAAAGTTACGCCCAAGTGTCCCACCCAAGTATTATAATTAAAGAAAAAGAAAAACTGTCTTTTATTATTTGACCTAGCTACCTATATATACACATATTATGATGTAAGTAAGTTCTAAGTACATACCCAATATTACCTGCAACAATAAAATAGGGTATTCTTTTATAAAAAAAAATCGTAGCAACTTCTACGCCGCCGTTTTGACACATGCGGATTTTATTGAGAATTTGGACCATTGATTCACAACAGGCCTAGATATAGCGCGTCATACAAAAATACACTAGAAAAATGCATTGAGCTATTATTACTAGTACATTATACTTCAATGGAAAAATGTCACATATTTGAAAGTACGCTGGGACTAAAAAGTGACATGTGTATTCACTTGCTAGATGAAATTTGCGATTTGACACTAAAAATCCATACAAATTATCACCACGCCTATATATTTTCTGTCTAATGGCAATATACTTGGTCAGTGATAGTGAGACAGTAAAAGTTTATGTTGTGGCAGTACGAACTTGAAACTGTTTGTGTTAGGTCAGTAGACATAGGTCTTCATATTAACCGTACAGGAATACCGCGCTTATTTACGTAGTGGCAAAAAATGTAAGCAATTAAACCACGTAAATAGGCGTAGTGTCATAACAAAAAATTTCAAAGTCACGAAAATGGGCGCACTGTCCGCGAAAGTGTTTGCAACCTTATTGTCTGCCATTATAGTAGTACTTTTATTGACATGTACTGCGGAAATGGTGCCGTCCCATTGTTTGAACATTCATGTTCTATCTAGGCCTGTTGTATGTAAATCCATAGATATAATCAGCAAAAAAAAATTTCTATGTCTATGTGTAAATCCTTAGATAAATGAATTGGATGCTCAATAACTTTATATTTTTATAGAGTTACTTAAAAATGTTAACATTCACATTCCGTAGACCTTCAAATCAGACAATAAAAATAATTAAAAGAACAAAAAGATACTCTGAGATTTTTATCAAAATGTTTGACAAAGTTTAAGCAACGGCCCCGCTCTTGATATTTTGTGCCACTTTGTGCTTTGAGCAAAGAAAAAAGTACAGGGGCTTGTGTTGCCGATTCTGACTGTTACCTATCTTCTAAACAATCTTTTTTTGCCAAATGGAATAGCAGGAGGAAGCAAGTTACAGCGCCTGGCCGCATGCGCATGCGCGCGAGTCTTCGGTAGGGGATCTAGCTTGCGACACAGATTTCATCACCATTTGCTTACTTAGTTACTTGGGAAAGTGGAGCGTCTGGTCTGGCGGACTGCTCCGGATATACGCTGTAAGTATAGGTAGCAGGTTTGTATTGGTATTACCTATGCATTTAAGTTAGAAGGCATTTCACATGGACTAGCAATTTTTTACATAGAAGCAAGTTAAAACAATATTTTTTTATGAACAAGGTTAGGAGAGATTTAGGTCGGAGAAAATGCCGTAATTCTGAGTGTTGTAACGGCTTGTTAGACGTCGTTAGATTGGTATTTCTTTATAAATGCAAGACAAGTTATCTTTGGTTTACCAGGTTTCCTAATTTAAATTGTCAAATCGATTAAATGCTATTGATCGTGCAGTTTACGGCATAATTTGTACATTCCATTCAATGACGTGTGTAATTTCATTGTTAGGTCTATCTACTCATCTATCTACAGGATGACCAGAATTATAACGTAAGTACTATATTAAATTTCTGGAGTCTAATGTATAGCTTTTTAATTTATTTAAATATACGATTTAGGAAAACAAGCATAATACAGAGTTAAAAATAGAATATATAGCAACTTTATTTTACCTACCAGTCCGGTGATTTGATTATCAATATCTATTTTGATTAAGGCAATGTCCTTGGCTGTTTTATTTTTAAATAACAACAATATTGAAAAACACCAAATACAACACAGCGCTACAGTAGGTAGAATAGTAAGTACCTACTTGTATTCTTTTAGCTACGTATGACATCTTCAACATAATTATTATTAAGAATGGGTAAGAATTTTTTTTTGCTAGTGAAGGTAATTGATTCAGATTGTCGAGACTATCTGCCTAGCCTCACCTCTGATACATACAGTTGTGCAAACAGCGAGCGCTTCTCTGCCTCGTGACCGCGCGGCACACTCAATCTTCGACAATGACTGGAATTCGACACCGGCTGAAACAGCCTTGTACTCTACACTTTGCTTTTTATTTTAACTCAAGTTATATCTACACCGTCTAACAAACCTACCGTCGTCATTGTTTTGATTATGTATCGCCCTTGAATTTTTTTAATTGCTAGTCGAGATAGCAGTACCTTCTTCTCTTGCGTTCGTTTACGTAAACAAAATAATATGCATTTATATACGTGTGAAAAAGCGTGGTTTCAAACGGTAAGCATCCTATGTCATCCGGGTCGGTATTCCAGCATTATTTTTACACCTTGGTTTTTAGGTTGATACTTTAATACCTGCTTCCTTTATGTAGTGATAGAACAAGGTGTTTTTATCATTATCAACGTAATTCATTCTTCCTACGATAATTTAATGTAAATGAAAAATAAGCATTATCATTGTTCTACTGCGGAAAAGACAGGTAGGTATTGTTGATTGAAGTTTTTCAGGTTGTTTTCCGTAAATACAGCTGAACTGGATAACTAGGTATTCAAAATAGGTAAACAAATTTATTAAAAATTTAGAAATAGCTAAATAAAAATTTGCTCATCCCCTGGGGACAAGAGGTTTTTATGTAAATAATGTGATGTAGGTAGTAAAAGTTTTGGTGGGCTGCGACTCTCCGGTAAAAATAGTGCTTTCTGATATGATTTTTCTTCTGTCCTACCTACCTAGGTAACGCGGTACTACTTGTATTATATGTTATATTTTCCTGTCAAATTGCTTTTTACATTATTTTTTACATTTATCTATAATATTTTACTGACGAAATGAAAATAATATGATGGTTATAAAGTAGATAATGTTCTGACGAAGATACGTCCGCGTCACGTCAGCAGCGTTGGGTTTAGGGGGCGTATCGCATTATGCCTACATCCCAAAATGAATCATCGACGACGCTGCGACGTTTGGAACTGGGGTGACTTACATTTCCTACGAAATGAAATAGATATGAATAATATAAAAGTAGAGCGTCGCAACGCAACGCAACTACGTAGTGGCTAGGGCCGCTGTCTTCCGATCGGGAGACGCGGATTCGATGCGTCGCTATGCTATACCTAGCGGGTACAATACCGAACAAAAGACTTGTATATGGGGAACATAATATGTTGTGAATTATATATAGCCATCTATTAGGGCTATCAAATGATAAGGAAACAGGAATTTGCTCTGCGCTATTTATGTAGTTATTCGTCCCCACTTCGTACCAAAGTGTTTTCGAATTCATCATCGTGTGGGTTGTATAGGTCGATAACCGACCTCACAAACCCTGGTGTCAGTGTTATAGAGCCGCCAAAGGCCACTGACTTGGCTTGCGTAACGACTAGATAGTAGCCGGGACCAAAAACGGCTTAAATTCACAATTCAGGTACATAACATACGTTTATTCGACGCTCTTAGGGCGTTTGCGCACTCATCCGTATCCGATTCTCATTCGATTCTTATCCGTTTCTGATCCGGTTTGGCCATCCTAGTAATTGTATGGACGCTTACGCACCCATACGTATCCGGTTCGTTTTCGATCCGTAAATTCTCACTCCGGATCGGTTTTTTTACGGACCAAAACCGAGTCGAAGTGGCCGCCATATAAATTGTACGGCTTGCGCACTACACGATTTTTTTATGGATGAAGAGTGAGGTACGGGGAGGGGAAAACTCGCGCTGCTAGTGATGTGCCAAATTGACTATTTTTTTATAAACAAGTATTTTGGTACTCGTTACAAAAATAATCGAATGCACATTCGAGACAAGAGACTCCAGGATTCTATGAAACGAACTATACGAGTAACGTGAGCGACTTTATTGCGGGATCTACATTACATAAGTAGATATAATTAAAAAAGATCAACCCAGTATTCAAATTCTATAAGTACCCGAAATCTATATTCGAGTACAGTAGTTGACTGTACTGACTTACCACTGACTGATGAGCAACTGCTAACACTTTGACCTTGAACGCTTCTTGCTTCTGTAGCATTATGGTCGAGATCAGCTCAGTTAGTCAGCTCGACTCGGCACATCACTACGACAATATCATGCAATATCGTCTTAAATACGAATGAAAACCGGATCGGATACGGATGAGTGCGCAAACGCTAGACGTGAATTTACCGTCCGTTTTTTTACGGATCAAAAATGGACCGGATAAGAATCGGATACGGATGAGTGCGCAAACGCCCTTACTGTGAAATAAAACATCGTGAGAAAACCTGTACACTCCTGCGAAGAAATTAAAAGGTTGTGTGTGAAGTCGACCAACCCGCACTGCGCTAGCGTGGTCGACTAATGCCTATCGCCCTAATTCAGGGTAGGCTGTAGCCCCTTGGTGGGGATGGGATAAAAGCAAAACATGTTACGCAAAAATAGACTATCTTGTAAATCATACTTTTTATCTTTATCTTTTTAGTTCTAACTTTGATTAAGAACTCCTTCTACACAATTTAGAAAAAAAAAACAGGAAACAGTAGGTCTAAAAATATTTTAAGACATTACGTACTATTTGTTTCCATCTAAACAAAGAAAAAACCTTTTAAAATTTAATTAGGCGTTAAAATGTATTGTTAATCCTTACCTTACTAATATTATAAACGCGAAAGTTTGCAAGTATGGATGTATGGATAGATGTTTCTTACTCTTTCACGCAAAAACTAATGGACGGATTGGGATGAAATTTGGAATAGAGATAGTTTGTACCCTGGATTAACACATAGGATACTTTTTACGAGAAAAAGTCTTATTCCCACGCGAAAATCTTACACAACGCGAGCGTAGCCGCGGGCGGACCGCTAGTGATTTCATATTTTGCTAATAGTTTTTGAAG
This sequence comes from Carpatolechia fugitivella, assembly GCA_951230895.1. Lineage (NCBI taxonomy): Eukaryota > Metazoa > Arthropoda > Insecta > Lepidoptera > Gelechiidae > Carpatolechia > Carpatolechia fugitivella. The sequence continues at coordinate 8,355,424 of OX579650.1, forward strand.
ATATCTAAAATGTACCTGCTACTGCTAATAATATTATTAAAGCATCTATAAGTGTGGGTAACAAATAATCAAATCATATCTACTGAATTCCCATAAATGTAATGCATTGTGTATAGATGACATTGTTGGTGCACCCAGTTCCCTGACATTGCCCTATGCCCATAGAATTCTTAGCCATAACATGGGTCTATTGTCCTGTGATTACGTACGCAGGCTTTACCAAATTGCTTGATAAGTTGAAATGGTTAGTGTTGGTTTAGTTTGATCTCGCGCAAGCAGTGAGAGACGCGCCGCCGAGCGCCGCGCATGCGCCCACTAACGGCGCACACGCAGCAGCCAAAATCTACATTTACCTAACAAACTATACATTGTGATAAATTAAAACCGTGCCAAAGTACTTATTATAGTGAAACCTTACGTTAAAGTTTAGAATCAACTGTGAAATTAAATTTTTGTTGCACCGAATTGGTGAGCAAATATTCTCCGTGCTTGTGTTTATGTAAGTTCGTGGAAAACTACCTGCACTACAAAACTTAGACTTGCAGATATGCTTGAAATGCTTGAAATCGATTATCTCACATTTTTTAATTGTTACGTTCAACTTCCTTTACCTAATGAAATATTTTTATACCAATTTAATTGGTAGGTAACTTAGGCAGCCTTAGGGATTGTACAACCTGTCAGTGATGTTATTTTTTTATTTACCACTTCCTCTTCCGTTGTTTTAATTTTATCGATACGGGCCGAGTAATGTAAAATAAAAGGTGAACTTTCTTGAGTGAGCACATAGGCGGACAAAATTTGATAGTGAATAAAAAATATTTTGTTCTACAACATAGACATCAGTGGTATTGCTAGTAAAATCGCGTAAATTGCTGCTTCCTTGCCCGCGCGCCGTTCTTGACCCACTTGCATGCACACCGAGCTAAAGCAACCGCTATCCTTAGCTAGTTAGTACTCTGTGCCTTAGCAAGCAAACATCTTTTTGTACTTGTTCGTGCATTGCATTCTGTTTTTACAAACTAAGGGACATTTTTATACTCCGGCATCCGCAGGTAAAGCAAAGCAAAGAGTTTAAGGATGCTTCAAGGTGAACCTCGGAGATTATGGCGGTAGTTACGCACACGAATTATTTGACTTCTTCTGTGTACTTATCCTACTAAGGATTATAAAAAATTTGGTTTTATTTACGTAATTATAAACTGAGATAAAGAAGCTATAACTTAAGTACTCTGGCGAGAAAAACTAAATGTTTGGTTAAAATTGTGCTATCTTCAGAACTAACAAAATTTCAACTAAAATGAATAAATATAAAAAACTTTATTAAAGTCCTGATATTGTTGTGAGAAAGCACGTTATGTAACCTGTACTGTAACTATAAGTTAAAAGATTCCATTAACTTAAGTTAGGACTATAAAAATAAAAATTTAAAGACTGACGCCATTATCCAGCTGATTTTTTGCAATTAGCGAGGCTCTCATGTCTTACTGGTGCAGTGGTAAGTGGTACAGTACGGTGCGTGGTTTATCTTGTCGGACAAAGACCATGCAAGTTATTTACAATTAGTCAATTTGATACACTACGAATGACGAAAGTACGCGCTTAATGTTATGAATTATCATGAATCATTTTCAATCGGTTTGGCCACGATTATAATTGCAAAGCTTAGATCCAAAATAAAGTTTGTGGGACAATTTACTTGTCTTTGAAGAAAAAAAGGCACAAGACATGGAGATCTTTAGTCCTGTCAAATATTTATTATTGTTCTGAGTTCTGAGCTATTAAGCGCATAGTTACTGTATGCGCTTAATAGCTCAGAACAATTTATAACATCATGCATTAATTTCCTGTTGGTTTAATTTTAAAACGATAAGGGCAGACGAACTCAAATTTTGTCTTTACAGATCAAAGTCTAGACTTCTTTTAAATTATATTTTCATCTCTCATGCCCTGAAAGTAGTCCAATAATGACCCCAAAGAAAGGATGTAAGTCAAATTTACATCCCAAGGGACGTATGTAATTTTGAAATTCGAACCTTTCTTTTTTACTATTTGCACAATTAATCGCAAAGGAAAAGACGGGTACGTTATATTTTGTAAGGAATAACAGAAAAATGTGTATATTTAGGAATACACACTTTTCAACAATACAATACAATCCTCGGAGGTTCCTCCCAGATTAATACACATTTTTCTGTTATTCCAGGTTACAAAACATAAACAAGCAAGGTGTTTCGATTTTTTTGATGAGAAGTATATTTCCTTAATTCAATGATTAGTTAACTCCATCATGAAAAATAAGTTACAAAACAGGACGATAAAAATAAGAGACGAAAATTACTAATCGCCATATTGCGCGCTTTTTTTTTTGTTCCGTGCCAGTGTCTTACAGAGCATATAGCTACAGCCAACTCCAATCACTAATCTAATAATTTTTATATAAAAAGTCTTTGTATATATTTAAAACACCATAATATTTCTCTGTAAATATTATTACATTATCTGTATATATTGTACAATAAATAATATTATCCGACGCTGGCAAAATGTCCCCAAAAATGGGTAGACGGTTGCTATGAGAAGATAAAAAAAAATCTCCAATCTCCACTACAGCTCGTTCAAAGTTATTTTACCTCTGACAGCATTATTCAATAGTAGACTGTATGATAAGGGAGCCAAATTATTTTTTATTCATTATGGAATCTTGACCATGCCCCTTGTCATTAGTGATCCAAAGGACTATAGGCTTTTAGCCCTCTTTTTCGGTGCGGATCCTTTTTGCGAGGACTCCGGAGGGCTCTTTAGCCCTTTAGCCCTGCGAAGACTTTTAGCTCTCCGAGGACCAAAATGGACCATAGGCTTAAGAAGCCTAAATAGCCCTTTAGCCTCCGAAGCTTGTCTAACGAAACTTGAAAACTACTACGTATCCAACACCTTGACGTCATTAACGTGCTGTCTCAATTCTTGCAACTGCGGTATTGACAAGTTAGAACGAGATAGCAACAGTTAACATGCCTTCTGATAGCGGCCCTGTTTTTTTCATTGAAACAATAATATATAATTTAATAAAAAATAAATATCGGCGTAAAATGATTTGACATGCAGTTTTGGTTTATAAACAACAATGCAATCTTTTAAATGTCATAAATCCAAAATGGCGGCCAACTTTTTTGTTAATGGACCGATTTCGGTGTTTGGTTTGGCATACTGTTATGGCATAAAAACAACAATGCATTTGTAAAAATGTCAAAAAATCCAAAATGGCGGCCAAATTTTTTGTTTATAGTCCAATTTGGGTGAAATTTGCTTTTACATACTGTTTTGACATAAAAACAGCAATGCAGTTCTAAAATTCACAAAAAACCAAGATGGCGGCCAACTTTATTGTTTATAGACCGATTTCGGTGAAACTTGGTTTGACTTACTGTTTTGGCATAAAAACAACAATGCAGTTGTAAAAATGACAAAAATCCAAGATGGCGGCCAACTTTTTTGTTTATGTACCGATTTGGGTGAAACTTGGTTTAACTTACTGTTTTGGCATAAAAACAACAATGCAGTTGTAAAACTGTCAAAAAACCAAGATGGCAGCCAACTTTTATGTTTATGAACCGATTTCGGTGAAACTTGGTTTGACTTACTGTTTTGGCATAAAAACAACACTGCATTTGTAAAAATGACAAATGGCGGCCAATTTTTTTGTTTATGGACCGATTTCGGTGAAACTTGTTTGATTTACTGTTTTGGCATAAAAACAACAATGCAGTTGTACAACTGTCAAAAAACCAAGATGGCAGCCAACTTTTTTGTTAATGGACTTCGGTGAAACTTGGTTTGACTTACTGTTTTGACAAAAAAACAACAATGCAGTTGTAAAAATAACCAAGATGGCGGCAAACTTTTTTGTTTGGACCGATTTTGGTAAAATTTAGTTTGACATATTGTTTTGGAATAAAAACAACAGTGCAGATGCAAAATTGACAAAAATCCAAGATGGCGGCCAACTTTTTTGTTTTTGGATCGATTTCGATGTAATTTGGTTTGACTTATTGTTTTGGCATAAAAACAACAATGCAGTTGTAAAAATGTCAAAAATCCAAGATGGCGGCCAACTTTTTTGTTTATGGACCGATTTGGGTGAAACTTGGTTTAACTTACTGTTTTGGCATAAAAACAACAATGCAGTTGTAAGACTGTCAAAAAACCAAGATGGCAGCCAACTTTTATGTTTATGAATCGATTTCGGGGAAACTTGGTTTGACTTACTGTTTTGGCATAAAAACAACACTGCATTTGTAAAAATTACAAATGGCGGCCAATTTTTTTGTTTATAGACCGATTTCGGTGAAACTTGGTTTGAGCAATGCAGTTCTAAAATTCACAAAAAACCAAGATGACGGCCAACTTTATTGTTTATGGACCGATTTCGGTGAAACTTGGTTTGACTTATTGTTTTGGCATAAAAACAACAATGCAGTTGTAAAAATGACAAAAATCCAAGATGGCAGCCAACTTTTTTGTTTATGGACCGATTAGGGTGAAACTTGGTTTAACTTACTGTTTTGGCATAAAAACAACAATGCAGTTGTAAAACTGTCAAAAAACCAAGATGGCAGCCAACTATTATGTTTATGAACCGATTTCGGTGAAACTTGGTTTGACTTACTGTTTTGGCATAAAAACAACACTGCATTTGTAAAAATTACAAATGGCGGCCAATTTTTTTGTTTATGGACCGATTTCGGTGAAACTTGGTTTGACTTATTGTTTTGGCATAAAAACAACAATGCAGTTGTAAAAATGACAAAAATCCAAGATGGCAGCCAACTTTTTTGTTTATGGACCGATTTCGGTGAAACTTGGTTTGACTTACTGTTTTGGCATAAAAACAACAATGCAGTTGTAAAAATGACAAAAAACCAAGATGGCGGCCAACTTTTTTGTTTATGTACCGATTTCAGTGAAACTTGGTTTGACTTATTTTTGGCATAAAGACAACAATACAGTTGTAAAAATGACAAAAATCCAAGATGGTGGCCAACTTTTTTGTTTATGGACTGATTAGGGTGAAACTTGGTTTAACTTACTGTTTTGGCATAAAAACAACAATGCAGTTGTAAAACTGTCAAAAAACCAAGATGGCAGCCAACTTTTATGTTTATGAACCGATTTCGGTGAAACTTGGTTTGACTTACTGTTTTGGCATAAAAACAACACTGCATTTGTAAAAATTACAAATGGCGGCCAATTTTTTTGTTTATGGACCGATTTCGGTGAAACTTGGTTTGAGCAATGCAGTTCTAAAATTTACAAAAAACCAAGATGACGGCCAACTTTATTGTTTAGGGACCGATTTCGGTGAAACTTGGTTTGACTTATTGTTTTGGCATAAAAACAACAATGCAGTTGTAAAAATGACAAAAATCCAAGATGGCAGCCAACTTTTTTGTTTATGGACCGATTAGGGTGAAACTTGATTTAACTTACTGTTTTGGCATAAAAACAACAATGCAGTTGTAAAACTGTCAAAAAACCAAGATGGCAGCCAACTTTTTTGTTTATGGACCGATTTCGGTGAAACTTGGTTTGACTTACTGTTTTGGCATAAAAACAACAATGCAGTTGTAAAAATGACAAAAATCTAAGATGGCGGCCAACTTTTTTGTTTATGTACCGATTTGGGTGAAACTTGGTTTAACTTACTGTTTTGGCATAAAAACAACAATGCAGTTGTAAAACTGTCAAAAAACCAAGATGGCAGCCAACTTTTATGTTTATGAACCGATTTCGGTGAAACTTGGTTTGACTTACTGTTTTGGCATAAAAACAACACTGCATTTGTAAAAATGACAAATGGCGGCCAATTTTTTTGTTTATGGACCGATTTCGGTGAAACTTGGTTTGATTTACTGTTTTGGCATAAAAACAACAATGCAGTTGTACAACTGTCAAAAAACCAAGATGGCAGCCAACTTTTTTGTTAATGGACTTCGGTGAAACTTGGTTTGACTTACTGTTTTGACACAAAAACAACAATGCAGTTGTAATAAAAACTATTTAAAAAAATCAAAAACCTCCTTCAAAAGTAAAACACATTTGTTTGCACTAAAAAGTAACAAATAATATTAATAACTATTTATGTATGCAAGATTGACATTAATAAAAATGGTCAATAGAATACAATTCAATCACTTTTACTTTTTAATATTTACGTAAAATAAACAACACTTTTTGTAGTCGGTGCCAGCCACGAATCGCAGGCATTCACAGTTTGTTCTATTATTTATAAACTTTCTTCATCTTAATTTTTATAAACCGCTCTAAAGTAAATAAACTTTAAAACAAAACAAAAACAGGCGCACGTTCTCGACGTTGTTCCCGCCCGAACGGGTCAGGGCAGGCGTCGTCGACGGTTGTTTTCGAAATTCATTTCTTTTCGTGTGCATATTCTTTGAAATTAGCTTTGATGATTTAAGTTTGTGTAAAATATTTTGTTACGTTCGGTTGAGTTATTTCTTAGGTACTTGTTATATAATTTCGTTCATGTTTTTATGTACAATAATTTCATGACCTTGTGTAGCGTTAAAAAAAAGAAGGTAGCTAACCTGTGGTCGACGACCACAGGCGAAACGTGAAATTTAGGTGTACAAAGAAAGATTTAGTTGAATTTGTCCGAACGGTATAATAAAAATTTAAAAGGGCCTAGAAATTGCCAAAGTGTCAAAAAGGTGAGCCGAGAGCCGGGTCCTGAGGGGACTCCGTCGATATAGTGTCGCTGAACTAGTGTTGTGTTGAGAGAGTGTATCGATGCAGGAAGGTGTAAAGACCGCGGAGTACCCCGGGAGAGTATAGCCAAACGGGAACCAAAAAAAGGAGGGCCAGAGAAACCTAAAGGGCCTTTTTAGAATTTAGAAAAGGAATTTAGGCAGAATTTGGCAAAATCCGCATACAAAATTACAAAACTGATACAAAAAACAGGCTAAAAAATCCACGAGATGGGCAGTATCCCAGGGGGGACGCCGGTGCGCGGGTCTGCGGCACTCAGCCGGTACGGGTGGGGACGCACACAACACGGGGATCCAGGCACGTCCAATGCCTGGTGGCCTCAGGTGTCCGGAACCACAGCGAGAGATCGTGAAAGGCACGAAGGGACCCTCGTGTGTGTGTCGCAGAGGCCGGAAATACACCGGCTAGTCCAAACGGAATCCGTGATATTTATTGTATTCCAAGGCTTTATATCATTTACTGATATTTATTTAGTAATATTCAACCAAGTTCAAGGAAAAAATCGTTTCTATCTGATGATAGACGACAACTCAGAAAACAATAAACAATTTAGAAAAAGGTCAAACCAAGAAAATTTGAAATTTGAAAATGTGACATAAAAACCGGCCAAAAGAAAAAAGAATCATACCAAAAAGGTTATTAAAAAACCTGCAGTAATGCTGCACTTGTTAATAATTTTGTGTAAAGCGCTACAAAGTTTTTTTTTTTAGTTTGTTTCTGATTTGGATGACATTAACTATAAAGAGCGCTGATTTTTATATTTAAATAACATTTTTAACAAATATATAACATGTTGCCATATCAGCACTCACTGATCAAGCATTAAAAAAAAAAACATTGAAAATATCAAGTTTAGGAGTGATTTTGCATTGCCATAAATTAAAAACCACTAAATGAATTTCTGTGAAACCATTTATTAATCACTCAAGATATCCTCTAGATTAACACGAGCACAGAATTAACCAGAAGTATTAAAAAATAACAGATTCTCAACAATTTTAACTTTTTACTCATTTCTGCAATCAATACATTGACAGTACCTCGTGCAATCCATTCCAGCACCACGACACTTACATCGGTTTGTTTGACACTTTTCCAGTTTACACTTACAACAGATCAACTCTAAACAAGTTGTTGGTACTAAGCCAATAGTAGTCCAAACTGGTTTAAGGTATTTGTTTCATCTTTTTCCCATCCAAATTGGGTTGGGTCAGGAGCATTAAATTTTGCAATATGGGCATTTTCCCAAATAACAGTCTGCAGGTGAGCTCTTTGGATATGCAGGTGTGCAGCGTCACTAGTGGGAGGTAAGGCCTCCGGTTTCTTTGTAATGCCAAAAAGACGGTAGCGCGCCATGTTGCAATCGCGCACGTCATTTCCTTTAACCTTGTATAATTTTACAATGAACACTTCTGCGTTTTTCTTGCATGTGTCTGTTAATGGTTGTGAACCAAAGTTGTTAAGGAGCTTGAAGTAGCATTTGAAGACTTCCCAAGCAGCTCGTTTGGTGATAGTTGCCAAGAATGACGTAACGTCACAGCCAGTTATTGCGTGGAATGCAAGTATGTTCTCTTTTTCTTGGATGGAAAGAGTCTTAACAATTTCGTGAATAGGGATATATTTAGGTTTCACTTCAGTTCCTGTCTTCACCCATAACTCTTTGCCAGAAAATCGGTGAAAATGATGAATTAAAAGAAGAATTATGTCAGTATCTCTCGCAGAAACGACTACTGAATCGAAACCACTACATAGGGCATGCAGAACTATGCGAGTGTCTGCTTCTTCATGATGATTCCAAATGAGATACATCTTCATTTTTTGAAGACACAACTTTTGTCTCCTCTTGGAATCCACCACCGATAACGACGTGGAGGCCATTATAAGAAGTTTCTGCCAGTTCACATAATATAAAGTGAGCTAAGTCAGTTTTATTTTCTGGCAAAGCAATAAAGTTTTGCCAATTGACAGGCATGGGCACATGCCGACCCTCAATTATCTTCCGTATAGGTCTTGCTGACTTTGTCCGATGTTGTCTTGTACTTCCTTTAGTTGAGCTGTCTCGGTAACGATCAAACACAAAGTCTACTCTAGAAAAATTTTGGGACCTTTTTCTGACAGCTAATTTGACTATATTTGCAAAGTCACCAAATGTTTTCGCTGCTTTTGTATTTCCGATTGCTTGAATCAACGCTTGAGCATCTATAACGAGCATTGATGCTAGAGGCAGAGTAATTTTTGCAGGAATAGTAATATTTTCGGTGATAAGCTTTACAACAGACGCTTTATCTCCTTTTCTCATGGTTCAGTTAAGCACTGCCAAAGAAATAGGCTTCGAGCAAGTCTCGTAACGTAATATTGTAACTAGATCAACAGGGCGCCCGGATTCATATGCCACAATAATTCTTTTCATAATATCTCGGTCTTCTTTCTCTTTAAGTTGAACCTTAACGGAGGCAGGCTTGGCTGAAAGCTTCTTGTAAAGATGCCCGCCAACACAGCCAAGTACGTATGTATGTAGTATGAGATTCGCGGGTACAACCGCGTGAAAATATTAAAATCTTGGAAACGGCTCTAACGATTTCGATGAAATTTGGTATGTGAGGGTTTTCGGGGGCATGAAATCGTTATAGAAAATGTAGTTTTTGAAAGATCACAAAAAAAAACGGTTTTAAAGTAAAAAAATATTTTAGCCGCCATCTTGGATTTCAGGCACAAGGAGTAATATTTCGAAGTGCTAATAGCCATTTTTAGATTCAGCGATGTGCAAAACCCCGGAAAATGTCTCTTAGCAACTTGTTACATCTTTTGCTTCTCACCATGAAAAATAGAAGGAATTCTGAATTTCTATCTCAGTCTATTATTTTGTTTAGTTTCTTCTTAGCTTTGGCTGGACCAACCAATATAAAAAGAGTTAATAAATTAAATTGTAAATATTAAATAGGATTGTATTGTATTATAATAGCATAGCTTTTTTAGGTATAATATATCTTTGTAAAAAACGCTCTACAATGCTACTACGTTTAGGTTTTTTCTTGGCTGGCACCGACTACAAAAAGTGTTGTTTATTTTACGTAAATATTAAAAAGTAAAAGTGATTGAATTGTATTCTATTGACCATTTTTATTAATGTCAATCTTGCATACATAAATAGTTATTAATATTATTTGTTACTTTTTAGTGCAAACAAATGTGTTTTACTTTTGAAGGAGGTTTTTGTTTTTTTTTAAATAGTTTTTATTTTATTCTTTTTAGTGGGTACTGCAGCACGTTTGCAAACTTTTTGGATTATTTATGATTATCTTGTAGTGTGAGATATCGTTGGATAGGTCTTTTAAAAATAATTGGGGTTTGCTGAAACCACTATATAAAACGTTTTCCAGTTTATTACTATAAATTATAAGACATCATTTCCCAGTTAAGAAGTGACAATAATAAAACTTAATCGTGTACACGTGTTTGTTCGTTAAACGTTAATTTTATGATGTTTGTTGTAACGATTGTTCCAACCTAAAGGCTTGGGTAACAACTCATCAAACAGTCTCAGTAACCACGTGGTATTAAGTTTGATCTGGGTTAAAATTCCGGTGGGGGCACTGTAGAGCTAAAATATATTTGATAGACTTACACCAGTTTGGCAGTCTGAATCACCTGTCGAAGAAGCGGTCGAGTTTTTTGGTGCTAGGCTTATCCATACTACTTCTTTTCATCCACAGACGAATGGCCTAGTTGAACGTTTTAAGTGGATTGTATGACTTTCAGTACGAGTGCTGGGCAATTTGTGATTTAATAAATAGTTATCGTGTTATAAAAGTTTCTTTTATATTTTAAGTGGCGGCTCTCTGCAGGAGAGTCGTTACAGTGGCAGCAATGTCTTAACAAAACTAGAGAAAGTCTCACAAGAACAGTCTCCACCGGGATTCGGACTCGGAACCTCCGTGAAAAGAGTCAAACACTAGACCGCTCGGCCAGAGAGGCTATACTGTTTGTATTTTTATTTTATTTTTATTTATTACAATACAACAACGGTATCGCGATGCATGTTGCTATTACCAGTTGAGGAGTTTCCGCTTTTATTTGCTATTTAATCATCAGAGAGAACAAAATTGGTATGGATCTATCCCTAAAGCACGTTCTATCGAATGAAAAAAGAATCATCAAAATCGGTTGAAAACTGACTGAGATATGACTAAAAGAATAGACGAATAACGACGCGAATGCTACATTCCGTTGAGTAATTTCCAAGTTTTACCTCATGTTCCACCATCAGATCTTGACGAAATTAATATGGGGCCACCTTGAGAGTAAATCCTATCGAATGAAAAAAGAATTATTAAAATCGGTTAACAATTGGCGGAGATATCTAATAACATACATAAAAAAAAATACAGACGAATTGAGAACCTCCTCCTTTTTTGAAGTCGGTTAATAAAAATGACAAAAAACCAAGATGGCGGCCAACTTTTTTGTTTATGTACCGATTTGGGTGAAACTTGGTTTAACTTACTGTTTTGGCATAAAAACAAGGCCAACATTTTGGATTTTTGTCATTTTTAACATTGCGTCGTTGTTTTTAAGCCAAAACAGTATGTTAAACCAAGTTTTACCGAAATCTGTCGATAAAAAAAAAGAATAGGCCTCTAAAGAGCTAAGAGTCCTTGCCGTCGGGGCTAAAAGGCTATAGTCCTTTGGATCACTACTTGTCATACACTCTATTATCGGATGGTACAATGACAAACGCCAGAGGTAAAATAACTGCAAACGAGCTGTACGATTCGTGTACGTACGATTCATTTAAATTTTGAATCTAAGACATATTATGCTGTATAAAGACTCAAAAACATAGAAATTTCTAGACGAAAGTTACTTTGCTGGCCTAGGCCGTTTGAGGCCACATTATTGGCCGCTGTTTTGTATGGAACAATGTTTCGTCAAAAAATGAGTCACTTCGCGTACTGTTTTTTACAGTAATGATCACATTTTCGTGCGTGTCGGAGAAAAATATCTAACTTCACATACTCGTAGAAATGGTTGAACATTGTCATGTCGTCCTGCGAACCATGTTATGTTCCTTGTATAAGACGGTCTAATTTCAATACCTAATTATACGCACTGATTAAAATGTTTTATAAGTCTTTTTCCTTGCTTTTTCCCATCATCTGGGGTCGGCCCTCCTTGTTCTTAAGCGCCAGGACATTCTGTTCTGGGTCGTCTATGCAATCAGCTGCGCTCGCTCCATATCCTTGGTAGCGGTTGTCTACCACGTGGCCAAGGGCCGCCCTCTGCCCTTCTTCTTATTTCTATACAAAAGCGAGTAGGTACCAAGTTACAAAAGTAAGCATAGATCACTATTTGAGCATAAAACAGCAATCGATTTATTATAAATTCGTTTCAGATAACACTTTCATGTCAGTCAAGAGCCTTGCTTTTTATTGTATTTATAAAATTTTCAGCGCGCTATAAAATTTGTTGTTAACATGTAACAAAAAACTCAGCTTATCATCAACTTTAATGGTAAACGTGACATTACGGAGTATAGACTAATATATAGGAAACTATCATAACGTGACTATTCTCAAACAAGATAGGTAAGTGCTAACTTAAAATCCAAGATACACTTAATACTCAGCATTATATTATGAACGGAGAGAGGAAGTTATGATAGTGGACAGCTGCGTACAAGTCTTTGTCCATAACATTGGGTGGGCGAATGCTCAAAGCAGTTCGTATTGGATTTCAATAGTCAATTGTTTGTTTTTGTTAGTACAATCGACAAAAAATATACCTGTATCCAATGAAATATCTGTAGACAATTCGTTACCTGTATCCCACAACACTCTTTTTAGGAAGGCCCTTTTTACAAGAAGATATTTTTTGACGATGAGTGCTCTGTGTAAAGTACGTAGTAGCAGAGGTAGTAAAATTAGCACCATGCAGGCGACGACACGGCGGCGGCGGCGGCACAGCATTCGTTGCTTTGAGAACTATTCACCGGCACACCTAACCGCCCACCCTTCATTTCAGGGAATACTCGTGATTCTTTATATTTCTATTAGTTACAGCTGATGTTAGTTAAAAAGTAATTAACTTAATGTTTATTCAAGTGTGTTTAATTTATCGTAAAATTATCAATAATTAAATTGTAATGTATAACAATAAGCGTAATTTAAAATTAACCCAAGAGTGGGTAGTCAGATGTGCCGGTGAGAATATTTCGGTGAAAACAATCAAAATAAACAAAAATTTGGCACACCATTTGTGATTTTATTTTTAAAAATTATTACCTATTTGACTATTATTTTAGAATTTATTTGCGGATCCAGTCTACTCAAACCGGTGTCAGTACGTTGTCGAAAGGAATAAAATTGTGATGTGCAGCTTGTCTTTAGGTAGCAATCGGTAACATCAATCAAAAGATAGCAGGTGCTACCGGAAGAGACTGTTTTTGATTCGTGATTGTGTTCAAACGTAATCAAATATAAAAATCTGTGATAAGCAACTTAAAAGACTCAGAGACAGCAATCGATAATCTTAAACGTCATACTGTTCCAGGAATTATGGAAATATTTGAATTATTCTGTTATCTTGATGTACCCATGATTAAGCAGAATTTTTACTAACTAACCGTTGATCTGAATCTCTACTCCCACAATATTTGCAACAATAAATTCAAAAGTTCTTTAATTGTTCACAGGTTTAATGCTTTGTGAAGTACATCTATAACGTGTTACGCCCTCAAAATGGAACGAGCTAATAGCGACAGTTATCAAGACGGTGGAGGTGAGTGAGAGCTGCATAGTAGAATCAAAATTTCTCTTCATGCAGTCTATATTTATCAGTGACTAGCTTTCCGCCCGCGGTTTTACCCGCGTTAAATAAGTTTTCCCGTGGGAATAAACTGTTTTACCGCGGTAAAAAGTAGCCTATGTCCTATTCCACGACCTAACCTATATGTGTGCCTTTCATCCCGATCCGTACAGTGGTTCAAGCGTGATTCGGCAACAAACATCCAAACTTTCACATTTATAATATTAGTAGGAAAGATAGGATATATCATTGGCCAAAGGGTCAGTAATTAAATGACAACACTTAGCAAGTACATTAAGCACTAAATTTTTAACAAAATTATACTTACGTTTTATGTTTTAATTTAATCTTCTCTAATTCTTAAAACTTCATCATTATTAACTTTCTAAAGCGTGGTTTGTTTGTTTTGCTATTCCAGTGACGTTGGAAATATCATCAGAGCCAGGCATATCCGTATCAGCGATAGTGGAGGAGGCGCCGACGACGCTGACGGTGGCGGCCATTGTCGGCGTTACGCTGGTCGTGCTTTTCGCCATTGTGATTGTCTTCCTATTGGGTGTCCTCATTGACTGTCGACAGCAGTAAGTTTCACCATTTTGAGAGTTTGGGACACACTTTCATCTTCTTTTATTCATTGTATATGTGCCATCAGGTATATCAGATTTTGACTGTTCAGGTGAAGAGTTCCAGATGTTTCTCATTTTTGTCTTTAATGCTCCTTCCACACTACTCGACGAAGACCATGCAGAAATTAAGATTGAATATTACATTTTGGTATTGTTGCAGAAAAATGTTACAAAAGAAAATGGGGGAAGTGAAGCAAGCGAAGAGCCAACGGCGTGCGTCTACGCATCCGGATGGTGACGCTGCCATCATCATCGACAACATGGAGGAGGCTGAGCTCAGCGCGCCTCCTGCCGAGATCTTGCGAACAATCCCATAGCAATTGTTTTAAAAGTTTCTGTACTGTAAATATAGACTTTTCAATAGGTTTTATTATTAGAACTTCGTGTTCATCATAAGTAACTGTATGGAACTACTGACTGGTGGCATTTATCAAACCAACGCAAGTGTGTCCACTTTTTGAATCTGTCATTTAATCACTCTTTGTTGGAAATGAAGTAACCACCGAAAGATAAAAAATTACTGTTTTTCACACTGGTGTGAGATCTTAGTGTGACAAACAGTTCGCAAGGAATTAAACAAGTAAAAGTGATTAACATCAGATTATTTCAGAGAGCAGAGGAATCTGACAGGATTTTCTGGTGGTCGTGTGGTTTTGTATCGTAATTCACAGCGTTAGTTGATTTTTGTATATTTGACTTTTGTTAGTGAGTAAGTAGACAATTTAGTGAGTAAGTATATAATTTATATTATCTGTAAGTGTCGGGCCATACTTATCGACGGCATCGACGGTTTGTCTATACAAAACGCGCGCAAAGTATGGAAATCCTTTCGCATCATTCGCCGCGTCCGATGCGCAAATTATATAGGCAAACCGTCGATCGCCGTCGATAAGTGTGGCCCGACCCTAATATAAATCAATGTATGTATATGTGTTGTATTTTGTAGAATAAACCAAAGTAAAACATAACTATTCCGGTTATTTTTAGTTTTAATTTTCTTGTGTTTATCGTGTATCGACCAAATTCCTAAATTTAAAACATCAACTGATTGAAATTATTACTATCTATAGGTATGTAAATTTATTTATATATAACATTTATTATTTATATTGAGTACATAAATGATTATTATTTTCCACTACCAAAGTGATAAAAACAACTAATCTACATTTATTATTATGAATGTCTAGAGTTCTATAATTTTAGGTAAACTAATTTAATTCTAGAGACTAGAAACAAACCTACTACTATTAGAATATTTTATTTAGTTGTAATCGAATTTATCTAGACGAATTTTAACAAATATTTAGGGAAGATCTTGATTAGGTGTTGATGTAGCATCGTAGCTTTGAGCTTTATGTGCAATATTATAAAATATATATATTTTGATACGACCAATACTCTTGAGATATTGAATTTATACTCTTATAAACTAACTGCGCGACGCGAGAGTAAAAAGTGCGTGTGACGTCATCCCGCTTAACGACTATTTTAACACGTTTTTACAAGCTTTTATTTAGTTTCACCTGTCCCGTTGTCTGTCTGTCTGTAATCAAATCTTGCAAGTTAAATTTGATCCACTTCCCAGTTTCCGATTGAGCTGAAATTTTGCATTCATGTATAAATCGGATGACAATGCAATATTATGGTACCTTGGAGCTGGTCTGATGATGGAGACGGAAGGTGGCCATAGGAACTCCTCTAATACAGAACACAACCTAGTCGTGTTTGGGCTCGTTAGATTTGTCTTAACAAGATCTTTAGCCATACGTGATATCCAGGGTCTCATGATGGAGCCGGAAGGTGGCCACAGGAACTCCTTAAATACACAACACAACCTAGTCGTGTTTGGGCTTGTTGGTTTTGTCTTAACAAGATCTTTAGTCATACGTGATGTTCAGGGTCTCATGATGGAGCCGGAAGGTGGCCACAGGAACTCCACAAATACACAACATAACTTAGTCATGTTTGGGCTTGTTGGATTTGTCTTGACTAGATCTTCAGTCCTACGTGATGTCCAGGGTCTCATGATGGAGCCGGAAGGTGGTCACAGGAACTCCACAAATACACAACATAACATAGTCGTGTTTGGGCTTGTTGGATTGGTCTTGACGAATGCTTTGATACTAAATGGTAACCAGAGTCTGATGATGGAGCTAGAAGGTGGCCATAAGAACTCCGTAATTAAACGACGCAACCCCACCGAGTTTGGGCCCATTTGATTTGTCTTGACGAGTACTTTGATACTACATGGTAACCAGGGTCTGATGATGGAGCTGGAAGGTGGCCATAGGAACTCCGGAACGACGCAACTCCATCGAGTTTAGGCCCATTTGATTCGTCTTGTCGAGTACTTTGATACTATATGGTAACCAGGGTCTGATGATGGAGCTGGAAGGTGGTCATAGGAACTCCGTAATTAAACGACGCAACCCGATCGAGTTTGCGCTCATTTGATTCGTTTTGACGAGCATCTTAGTTGGCGTGAATATGCAACTCCAACAGATTTGGGAAAAAGTTCGTTCCGTTTGTTGTGAATGTGGATTATTATATGTCTGATTGATTAGATGGATGCCCCAATGCCAAGGTGAGCACGTGCCGAGGGCTGAATGGTATGAGAGTGTATAAACATTTCATATCGCTAACGTTGCGCCTCAGGGTACAAGGGCGAACCCTGTTGTACTAAAGCCCTTATCCCTCTACAATGGACCTCGGCAAGGATGGCATTCACATAATACAGCCTAAATCAATTCAATTTCCTGCTAAATTTAATTACGGCACAGCTGAAAGAAGAATGCTTCGGATTGTCTTGTCTTGGGCTTCAACTGTGCACAAAATGCAGGGAACTGCTGTAGATCATGCTGTTATTTATCTAGGCTCTAAATTATTTGCTGCTGGTCAAGCTTATGTGGCTTTAAGCAGAGTTAAGTCTTTAGCAGGACTTCGAATCGAAGAACTTGACTGCTCCAAGTTGACTTCGAAGAAACCTTGTAATGTTGATGCATTAAAAGAAATGGATAGAATGAGAAATGTTACAAATAACTAACTTGTGAATACATAACTAATTTAAACATTAGTTTACACTACTACAAACAAACAAAATGAAATATTTAAATATAAATAAAATACATAAACTTTAAGTGCTCAAAGCAGCACATTATTATGTGAACGTACTACGGACTACATAACGGAAAAACGCTGCTACGCGCTACTAACTACGTCGTAGTAAATCTCGAATTAAACATACTAAAAAGTTAAAAATAAAATTAAAGAAAAAAACCTTTTTTAAAAACAAGCTTTTATTATTTGGAAAATGAACTAAAAAGTAAAAAATAAATTAACTCTAATTAGAAGTATAACACTTTATAAGTTCATTGTAACCTTTAACGATAATTAAGCTTCTTTGTCTACGACAAAATAATTCCATATCGTAATCATATATTTTTAACACCAAAACTTTACACCTTAATTATTAAATCTTCCCGTTTTTATTACAGTCTCAATTTTATAAATAATAAAAGCGTGTTACATTTTGATGGTATAATTAAGCTATCACAATGTAACACGCTTTTTTATTTATAAAATTGGGACTGTAATAAAAACTGGAAGATTTAATAATTAAGGTGTAAAGTTTTGGTGTTAAAAATATATGATTACGATATGGAATTATTTTGTCGTAGACAAAGAAGCTTAATTATCGTTAAAGGTTACAATGAACTTATAAAGTGTTATACTTCTAATTAGAGTTAATTTATTTTTTACTTTTTAGTTCATTTTCCAAATAATAAAAGCTTGTTTTTAAAAAAGGTTTTTTTTCTTTAATTTTTTATTAACTCGCTTTCTTGTCTGTCTGTTTGTTGGTTCGGTCCGAATCTTGCAACCCATTTTTAGAGCACTTGCTGTCGTTCAATTGTGCTGAGATTTGGTACACTTATGTAACCCCGGTGACAATGCAATATTATGATACCATGGAGCTGGTCTGATGATGGAGACGGAAGGTGGCCATAGGAACTCCTCTAATACACAACACAACCTAGTCGTGTTTGGGCTCGTTGGATTTGTATTAACAAGATCTTTAGTCATACGTGATGTCCAGGGTCTCATGATGGAGCCGGGAGGTGGCCATAGGAACTCCTGAAGTACACAACACAACCTAGTCGTGTTTGGGCTCGTTGAATTTGTCTTAACAAGATCTTTAGTCATACGTGATGTCCAGGGTCTCATGATGGAGCCGAAAAGTGGCCATAGAAACCCTTAAAATACACAACACAACCTCGTCGTGTTTCGGCTCGTTGAATTTGTCTTGACAAGATCTTTAGTCATAGGTAATGTCCAGGGTCTCATGATGGAGCTGGAAGGTGGCCATAGGAATTCCTCAAATACACAACATAATCTCGTCGTGTTTAGGCTCGTTAGATTTGTCTTGACAATATTTTAGTCATACGTGATGTCCAGGATCTCATGATGGAGCCGGAAGATGGCCGCTGTATTTCCTCAAATACTCAACATAACCTAGTCGAGTTTGGGCTCGTTGGATTTGTCTTGACTAGATCTTTAGTCATATGTGATGCCCAGGATCCCATAATGGAACCAGAAGTATGGCCAACTTCTGAACTTCAGAACTCTCTCAACGTCGCAACATAACCTTGTCGTGTTTGGGCTCGTTGGATTTGTCTTGACAAGATTTTTAGTCATAAGTAAGGTCTCATGATGGAGCCGAAAGGTAATCTCAACGTAACAACATAATCTCGTCTTGCTTGGGATTTTTAGTCTTAGCAATTTAGTCCTACCTACGTGATGTTCAGGGTATCTTGCAAAATTTAAATACGCTGGACTAAAAAGCACAAAATAATTATCAAGTAAAAAATATTTTTTAACAACACGTTTAACGCACTAAAAAGTAGAAAATAATTTTTATGGAGATTTTTATTGGTGTAGTACTCTTGTAGTAGTTAAAACGAAAAACGTGGGGTGCATGGAATATATATTCTAAGAAGAAGAGAACGAGGTGATGGCTGAAAAACAGCATAGCTGACGCTGTAACCTTTTCCTTGTCGTACTTATTTTCATGTCTGTCTATACTACTTATTGATACATAACATATTGATAATGTAATGCCAATAAATAAGTCTTTTAATTCTTATTTTGAAAATACAACCTAATCCCTACCTAACCAAACTAAAAACTTTAAACGCAATAGATGAAACTCGCCGACTGTAACCCTGTTACATAGGCCTCACAAAATAGGCGACATCAAAACCATGCCTTGAGTCAAAGCATGATATGGATATTTTGTTAAGAATCTGGAAAAACCTAGCATTAGAACTCGAACAACAATCTTTATAAAACAATATGCACATGTGATATCAATAAAGTGGATGAAAAAAAAACAATTAGGAACATCAATTAGTTAACCCCAACAACATATTAAATCATCGGGCGATAATAGCCGCGGGGGTGATAGTGGTCGTTATTACGACGTGCGTGGGGGCAGTTCGCCGTCATCGTCGATGCAGTCGCCGTGGCGGACACCCATCTGGCTACCGCCCCCCTTCTCTATTTGATTGCCGCAGCTGACAGGTAGTTACTGTCTGCTATTTTGTGTCCATATTGTAATGTTATCCGCATTAGGTAGGTTTTTAATAGTGAGGAATTTTATTGATATGTGATACAAAAAATTACCATTCTAGTATTTTTTTGTTTTATAGAGGTGCGGCATGTAAGGAGCGGTCTCCTTTGAGGTGACTGGCTGTTCGTTTAGTTCGATTGGATTTGAATATTTTGAAATATCAAATGGTTTTTAGGGTTCCGTAGTAAAAAAGGAACCCTTATAGTTTCGGTCTGTCCGTCTGTCTGTCTGTCCGCGGCTTAGCTCAGAGACTCATAGTACCAGAAGGCTGTAATTTGGCATGGATATACATATGAACCATGCCGACAAAGCTGAAGAATAAAATCTTAAAAAAATACTTTTTTAGGGTTCCTCTGGTACACGTGAAGTGGGGGTTATTTTTTAAATTCACGATTACCTTATGGTGTGAGGTATCGTTGGATAGGGTTTAAAAAAATAATGGGGGTTTGCTAAAACCATTTTTCGATGCTAGTTTACGTTTCAGAAATATTTTAAGTGCTTATTTTGTTAGAGTCAAGTTCCCCCCCCCCCCTACCAGCGAAACCGTTCAGGAAGGAAAACTATCAACATCATGTAGGCTTTACAGGTTAACGAATAATATATCAACTTATGAAATGTACTTGTACAGTGAACAGCACATCAAGCTATACACCAGTGTATCTTGTGCGTTGGTGATAACGTCTAGTTTGCAACAAAAATGTATAGCTTGATGAGCTGTCCACTGTACTAGTAAGAAATTTGGTACAAATATCATAAAAAAATACTTTGATAAAGTTTAAACTGTCTATGTAGTAAATTTAAGTACGAGAAAAGTAAAAAAATGTGAAATAAGTTGGCTTGACAGGTTAACGAATAAAATACCAACTTTAAAATGTACTTGTGCTAAGTAAGAAATTCAGTACAAGTATCATAGAAAATGACTTGATGGAGTCCGTCTATGTAGGTAGTAAATTTAAGTAGGTATTAGAACAGTAAAAAGATAGCGAAAAAAAAATCATAACATCATTTACTAAAATAATTTCATAACCTATTTACCTTATTTACCAGTCAGTTTTAAATGTGTAACAATTGCGAGTTGCCAATGGAACATTCGAAACATTCGAATAAAACTATTTTTAATTTCGAATAAAGCGCGCCGCGCCGCGGATTTTATGGCCCTGCGGGGCTTGCGCGCGGGGAGTCGATGTAACAAATAGAGCGGCAGCCGCGCGCGCTCATTAGCGCGAGCGACTGGATGCTGTTCGGATGTGCCTCGAAATCCTACCTATTAGATTGCAATTATTAGCACTTCTTAATTATTTATTCTTCTTAATTATTAGCATTTTTGTTAGAATTAAGTATACTAACATATGAAAGACTTGAAATTACAATACTATTTCTTTTTCAATTCCAGTTAGATATTCCATAAACTATTATAATTTTATTTAGCAATTTAGTCTAGCCTACTTTTATTTCCAAAAACTTAGTTCTCAGCGGAGCAATTTTCATTCGTAGTACTTACATAATATTGTAGATAAAATTAAATATAGGTACTACCTATTGCAGCATTACTGCAGGTTTTTTAATAACCTTTTTGGTATGATTCTTTTTTCTTTTTCAAATTTCAAATTTTCTTGGTTTGACCTTTTTCTAAATTGTTTTCTGAGTTGTCGTCTATCATCAGATAGAAACGATTTTTTCCTTGAACTTGGTTGAATATTACTAAATAAATATCAGTAAATGATATAAAGCCTTGGAATACAATAAATATCACGGATTCCGTTTGGACTAGCCGGTGTATTTCCGGCCTCTGCGACACACACACGAGGGTCCCTCCGTGCCTTTCACGATCTCTCGCTGTGGTTCCGGACACCTGAGGCCACCAGGCATTGGACGTGCCTGGATCCCTGCGTTGTGGGCGTCCGCGCCTGTACCAGCTGAGTGCCGCAGACCCGCGCACCGGCGTCCCCCCTGGGATACTGCCCATCTCGCGGATTTTTTTAGCCTGTTTTTTGTATCAGTTTTGTAATTTTGTATGCGGATCTTGCCAAATTCTTTCTAAATTCTTTTCCAAATTCTAAAAAGGCCGTTTAGGTTGCTCTGGCCCTCCCTTTTTGGTTCCCGTTTGGCAATTACTCTCCGGGGTACTCCGCGGTTTTTTACACCTTCCTGCATCGATACACCACAACACAACGCTAGTTCAGCGACACTATATCGACGGAGTCCCCTCAGGACCCGACTCTCGGCTCATCTTTTTGATACTTTGGCAATTTCTAGGCCCTTTTAAATTTTTATTATACCGTTCGGACAAATTCAACTAAATCTTTCTTTGTACACCCAAATTTCACGTTTCGCCTGTGGTTGTCAACCACAGGCTAGCTAGCTTCTTTTTTAACGCTACACTATATAATAGGTTATAGGTACGTTTCTTTTTAAGTTTCTCTTTAGCTATTCTTTTGTTAGGCAACTACGGAACCCTACACTTTGCGTGGTCCGACACGTGCTTGGCCAGTTTTATTTTTTGTTGTTTTGACTCGGGATGCCTACGCGCTACTGAGCGGAATATATTTTCATATTGAAGAGATTATTGAAAAATAATATAAAATACTAGATTCATCTACTTCCCCCTTCTCTATTGTACTTATGATTCCAATCTTCAGGCAGGGTTGGTGGGGTGGATCGGTGGGGTTTTGGTGACGGTTGGCTGGGTTTTTGGGGTTGGTGGAGTTGATTGGTAAGATTATTCGTTTTGGTTAGTGGAGTTAGTGGGGTTAGTAAGGTGGGTTAAGTTGGAAGGATGAGTCTCGTTTGGGGTCGGTAGTATTGGAAAATTTAATTGATTTGTGTGTGCAATCAGTTGGTTGGGATTGTTGAGCTAAGTCAGTGGGTTGCACGATGAATTATTTCTGAACAAAGATTACCAACCCCATCGCATGTTATGCCGCAAGCAAATGTTTACCCTCGTTACATACATTCGCCACGAACGAATGGATCAATTTATTGATGATGCCATTATTCAGTCTGAAAAGAGATTGCATGTTCTTATATAACAAGTAGAAAGAATGCAGTTAGCGTGGCCGAATGGCTCTAAAGCGCTTTCATCCATGAACACGAGGACCGGAAGGTGTCAGCGGCGGCGGCGGCGGCGTGAAAGACCAGCATTCACACATTGTTCGTGTTTAAACGCGCGGAGTCATACGAATTGCGGCTCGTTCTCGGAAATCACTGCAATGTATATTTATAATTTATAATTACTGATAACGACGATTACGACCTTATCAATCGGTTCGATAAAGCGTTATACAAGTCCACCTAAAGAAAAAACATATCAGTTTCACCTAAGTGCTGGACACGACTAAGCGCCAGTAACTCCCGTGGAGTGTCATATCAGCGGCTCTCCTTTGCGGTCACATATCAACCTAAATTAGCCATTACATTACAATGAAGTGAACAGTAAAAACTATAAATCTTTTAAGTAGTAACATCTATAAACCTAGTTGCTGTAAAACCTTGTGTTAGTCGCATGGGGAATTCAAAGTCAAAGAAGGTAGAGAAAGAGCCGGATCGGTTCTTTGAGAGGGAAA
The DNA here is from genome assembly GCA_951230895.1 of Carpatolechia fugitivella. NCBI lineage: Eukaryota > Metazoa > Arthropoda > Insecta > Lepidoptera > Gelechiidae > Carpatolechia > Carpatolechia fugitivella. The sequence continues at coordinate 8,378,832 of OX579650.1, forward strand.
GATGGAAGGAACACAAGCGTGCAGAAAAGAAGGTGAAATTGTCAAAGAAGCGGGTGGCTGCGAAAGAGCCGGCGCTGCCGGTGATGCTGCCGGCGCCGCCGAAGCCGCTGGTGCCGATGCCGGTGGAGGTGGCTGCGCCGGCGCACGCCCGCTCCTACGACGATGAAGCGCTCGACCGCATGCGATACCAACTACAACATGACTCTGAAGCTTTCCTCATGAATAACATACTTCTCTCAGTACAATTTTTTGAAAACTACGAAAGGTGAGTTCTGAAACATTTAATAGGTATCTGAAATAGTTAAGCCATCAAAAACATAACTTGTAAAAAAACCAAGTCTCGCACGCAACTTAGTCTACCGTAAAAAGTAGTGAGATCCATGTAATACCAAGTCGGTTAATTTATTCAATCCCTACTTAAGAGTCCTTCTGTCTTAAGTTATTACGTAATTAGCTCACCTAACAACATCTTATAGTGACCAGATCAATATTAAAAATCTCTAATGTTTTAAATAAATACATAGATTGACCTGGCAATCGCATGAAAACACAATGTATCTCACAAGTAATACATTATTATATTAAATTTGATTGTTTAGTGCGATTGCCAAGTCAATCTATGTATTTATCGCATGAAAACATAATGTATCTCACAATTAATACATTATTATATTAAATTTGATTGTTTAGTGCGATTGCCAAGTCAATCTATGTATTTATTTAAAACATAAGAGATTTTTAATATTGATCTGGTCACTATAAGATGTTGTTAGGTGAGCTAATTACGTAATAACTTAAGACAGAAGGACTCTTAAGTAGGGACTGAATAAACTAACCGACTTGGTATTACATGGATCTCACAACTTTTTACGGTAAACTAAGTTGCGTGCGAGACTTGGTTTTTTTACAAGTTATGTTTTTGATGGCATCTCATTTCTTTTTGTAGATCGCATGAAAACACAATGTAAAAATGCACACCTACGCTCCACCGACCCTACACCTAACCTACACCTAACCTACACCTACCCTATACCTACCCTATACCTACCCTACACCTATCCAACACCTACCCTACACCTACCCTGCACCTCTTATTCAATTATATTCCATTATACAGGTACACTGATTCATTTACTGCAAATGTAACTTTGTAATCCTATATAATGCCCCAAGATTTATATGGGATTACAAAGTTATCTAGCAAATGATGTATCTAGAAAACTGGGCGGAAATTGCAAAATGTTTTAGTTTTTCCTTGGTTTATACACTAAACACTAATTCCATTCTAAATTTGAAGCTTCTATGTCTGCTAGAAGTGCCTTAGAGTTTTGATGATCGGTCAGTCAGTCAGTGAGTGACAAAATTAAGAAACTTTGACTAGTTATAATTCATAAACTACTGGTTCAAATTGATTGAAATTTGAAATATACCGTATTTATACAATGCCTGCTTGGTTACTGAAAACTCAGGCTTCTAGTTTTATCCACAACGAAGTTATAGGAGGGTCGAAAATGGCCTGAACTGCTTCGAGAAAAGTATGGTACGGCCGTGCCGCTTTTTTGCTCGACTTGGCGGGGGCACTGCCGTGCCCCCAGATTCATTTAAGTCAAATCAACGGCCCGTTACAGTCCACTGCTGGACTATGAGCTGCCATAATCTCCACGCTTGGCAGGCGGGTTGGAGATCGCAGATTAATGTATCAGAGAGCGCTGCTGCCAGTTCCCTATTCAATGTGTAGTCCCTAAGTCGCCTCTTACGACACCGAAGAGTAGGGGTTGGTGACAAATGTATTCTACTCTGCCGTCACCACGTCATTTAAGTACCTACTTAAAATTTACAAATCTCTGCCTTTGTTGTAGCGGAAGAGACAAGATCTAAATCCTCATATCAAAAATCAAAATGTCTGATTTAAGTAGTCGCAAAATGAAAACACTATTACAATGTTCAACTGTATCGAGATAACTCAATCGAATTGATATAATAAAAACAGGTATTACCTATATACATGGTGTCCCAAAAAATAGTGTCAAGCGGAAGTCCTGAGATAGAACACCTCTTGGAGCATATATCCGAAACACCGCGTATGTTCCGCGATTTTTGGTAGTTTCCGAGTTATGATTTTTTTACAGAAATTTAGAGAATTATCGACCTGAACAACTTAAAAAGTTTCTTCACACAAGGCCATCTGATTCCAAACTAAGCAAAGCTTGTACTATGGGTATCAGACAGCTGATATACATTACATAAATAGATAAATAAATACATACTTATATACCTATAGATAAACAAAATCCAGACACAAGGCAAACACAAGTGCTCATCAAATTAATGTTTGCCCTGGGCGGGATTCGAACCCGTGACCCTATGCGTCGGAGGCAGATACACTACCACCTGGGATACGGAGCTGTCAATCGATGATCGATATATCCCTCAACTAGGTAGAATAAACTTACTAACTAAATCGTAAACTTTTAAACACTTTTAGGTTTTCGCGGTTGCCAAAATGGTGGTAATAACCCGGTAGATATGTGTGTACTTTTATACAACGTATTACAAAAAATGCCAAAAAGAAGAATATTCTTCATCACAGGCATTTAATTAAATTTTTCCCATGTCTAGTGTTAAGTGACACCTAAAATATAGACTATCGATTCTCAGAACGGAAAAGTATTTGTACACCATTTGTGCCTACATTTTTAAAAGAGATAGAGAACTTAAATCAATTTATGTTGGAAAACATTTTCTTTTTTGCCTTAACTATCTTGTTTACGTATTTACAAACATAAATATTATTTTGAAATATTTAGTTTATTATTTCATTAATTTATTGTCATAAAAATTATTTAACAAAGCTTTTTTAATTATGTGTAGTTTTTTTCATTTTGAAATTAATTGTTCTAATGTGAATGTTATGGTACAAGTAGTACGTAAACATTTATAACCATAGCGGTAAAAATAGGCACATTGACCTAAAATTACATATCTGGTCCGAATACTCTTTGACACAGCTAATCTCTAGAGATGGGAAAATTTTAATTAAATGCCTTTGATAAAAATATTCTTCTTTTTGGTATTTTTTGTAACACGTTGTATAGAGTTAATAAACTTTTCAGTAACATTTAGCGATTAAAAGTACAAAATTTATTGTGGACCGTATTTTAGTTATATTTTTCTGGACTCAATAAAATCTGAAACAGTAAACACCAGAGAAAAAATAATTTAGTTTAAAAACTTGAGTATATTGCCGATATAATCCAACACTCATGTTGCTGTTGCAGCAACGGAACGGCAATGTCGCACGCACGCTGACGGACGATGACGTTCTATTACCATTTTAAAATTTAGTTAACTACTAAACAACTTAATACGTGTAAACCAGCCATTACACGGAATTTCCTATTGGCGCACACACCGCGCTACTGCATGCGTCTGCGTGCGTTTGCGACACGTTGTTAGCTGTGCAGCAGGAAAACTGACAGTTGTGAATATTTATAAAAATAATCGCGTTTTCTAGTGATTAGTGTCATTATTCGAAGTAAGATAACGAGAATTTAGTGGTCATGAGTATCGAAATACATACGTGAAAGATTAATCAATGTAGTACGCAGATATAAATGCCTTTATGATCCACAAGATAAAAATTATAAAAATAGTGTATATTAAACTGTTATGTAGTCAAAAATAGGAAGTGAAATAGGTATTGAAGGTAAGTATATAAAATCTACAGCAGCTACGAGCATCAGATCTTCATCGGATGAGCTGTTACATAACAAGCCTGATACAAGATAAAGACAGAACCAAATGAAATATTGGCTTTATTTAACATTAAAACAGCACAAGCAAAATAACGGAGACTGACAGACAAAATATATGACACGTATCTATCATAGATTCCTCTGGTTAGAGAAGGAGGTTTATAACATTCACCCCTCCTAGGAAACGTAGTCCTGGAGGTAGCCTGGTGGTCTGCGCTCGCGTGCTGAGCGGCGCACTGGTGGTGCTCTTTCTTCTGGATTAACAGGCGGGTCTGTCCTCGCTCCTTGTTGATCAGGCTCTTCGTCGTCAGACGAATCATCGTCTAAAGTCCGTGGCATGGGCGCTAAAGACCTGTTAGAGACAGTCGTTTCACGTCCATCTGGCAAACGTACGAAAGAATATCCTGGATTGCTTTGTAATAGTTGAACTTCCTCTACAGCTGGTTCATATTTAGACATTCTTACGTTCTTCTTCATATAAGCTGGTCCTGGTGAATGAAGCCTCCTGGCTGAGATTGTCCATTTATCGAGCGACGAGGGTGATTGAACATGCGCTCATGTGGTGTCGTATTCGTTCCAGTACACAAAAGGGATCTAATAGAGTGTAACGCTGGAAGTAAAGCCTCCTCCCATTTGTCAATATCCTTGTTAACGGTCTTAAGGTGTAGTTGTATAGTGCGCCATAGAGTGCCATTCAAACGTTCTACTAGTCCGTTTCCTTGGGGATTGTAGGGCGTGGTGCGGCTGCAAGATGTGTTAGGTATGAGTACATACCTACGCCTCTTTGCCTCTTTGGCTGACGTTTCTGTTATAAACCGCCTCACCGCCGCAAGATGTACCGAGGGAGGTTAGGAAATGTCTCAATTCTTCCGATAAAAATGATGTTCCCCTGTCTGTATGTATATAAGCTGGTGTGCCGAACGTTGTAAATAAATCGTTTAGGCATCTTATCACTGTTCCAGAGGTCATATCTCTACAGGCATATGCAAACGGAAACCTTCTATATTCATCGATGATCGTAAGGATGTATCTATTTTGAGTGCTGGAAGGAATTGGCCCCTTGAAGTCCAAGTTTAATCTCTCAAAAGGTGCTGTAGCTTTTATGAGACGACCTTCATGGCATACATATCGCGGCTTAATTTCGGCACAGACTGGACATGCCGCTGTCATCCTTTTCACCTCGTCAACTGAGTATGGTAAGTTTTTAGACCTGATCCAGTGAACCATACGTGTTATTCCAGGATGACAGAGAGAGCGATGGAGTTCTACAAGTTTAGAATTAGAAGATGCAGTGTCTATATGCATACACACACGTGAGAGTGCATCAGCGACGACGTTTTTTTTTCCTGGTCGATAAATGATATCGTATTTAAAGCACGATAATTCGAGGCGCCATCTTTCAATTTTTTCGTTTATGATCTTATTTGAATGTGTCTGATTAAACATAAACGCAACGGACTGTTGGTCAGTGATCAATAAAAAATGTCTTCCGATTAAGAAATGCCTCCATTTTCGTAAGACTTCAACAATCGCACTTGCTTCTTTCTCGATTGTAGGTTGTCGCTTTTCAAAGTCGTGAAGAGATCGTGAGAAGAATGCTACGGGGCGTCCTTTCTGAGACAAAGTTGCTGCGATTGCGAAATCTGAAGCGTCAGTTTCAACAGAAAATATCTCGTTGTCGTCTATCCCAGACAAGGCAGATTAGCAAATATCGTTTTTAAGATTGTTAAAAGAGTTGATAGCATTTTCAGAAAGTGGTAATGTAGCTTCAATCAAAGGTCTTATTTTAGAAGTTGTTGACCCACTTTGAGTAATGAGCGAATAGTCCAAGTGTCCTTTTTAAGGCAGCAGTGTCATTTGGGACTGGAAGTTTCATGAGTGGTTCCAGTCGAGATTGGTCAGGTTTGATTCTATTTTGATAAGCAGTATAGCCAAGAAGATTAATTGATTCTTTTTCAAAAGAGCATTTTAATGTATTTATAGTGAGTTTATATTTCTTTACGGCTTCCATGAATTTGCTTAGATTTGTGTCATGTTCTTGCTTATCCTTTCCACATACAGTGACGTCATCAAGGTAAGCGAATGTACCTTTGAGGTTTTCGGAATCAATGATAAATTGCAGCGTACGCTGGAAAGCCGCTACTCCATTCGTAACCCCAAACGGTATTCTAGTGAATTGATAGAGATTACCGCAAGCTTCAAAAGCGGTGCATATCTTTTCTCTAGGGAGAATGGGAACTTGGTGATATGCACTTTTGAGATCTATCTGACTAAAGACATTGTATTTGGCGACTTGCGTTATGATAGAATCGATGCTAGGAAGGGGATAAGCGTCTAGCTCTGTAAATCTGTTTATTGTCTGTGAGTTGTCGATAACGAGGCGCTTTCGGTGATGGCCACCTCCAGCGACGAGTACTTGAGCTCGCCATGGTAAGAAGTATCTCACCTAGTAAGGTTCAATGACATTATCTTCAAGTAAATCATTTATCTCCTTAGATATAAATTCTTCGTCATCTTGAGAATGCCGTCTGGAGCGAATTCGCTATGGGCTTAATATTTGGTGCAAGATTAGTGAAAACTGATGCTGGCGGAACTGATGCTTCCATTACATTACAAATTTTCAAGGGGCGTTTATCTCTCCCGAACTGGAGTTCCACCGATGAATGTTTGCCTAATATATCATGCCCGATTATTACGTCAGCGCAAAGATTGGCAATGATGAGAAGAGGTTGACGTTGATACTTATGCTCACCAATTTGAATATTAGCGTGGCATAGACCTTCTACATATGAAATGTTGCTTAGAGATGCAAGAGTTATCGCCTGTTTGCAGGGCTTGCGTTTAAGATTCATAGATTGTGCAAGATTTCTATCGATAAAGCTGATTGAACTCCCGGTATCGAGTAATGCATCCACGCGTAAGTCGTTTAAGGTGATATTGATAGTCGCTTTTTGTAAACTAGTGGGAGCAGCAGCCGAAATAGTTGACAAATGAGATTCGTTGGTTGTTGCGTTGAACTGAAAGTCTTCGTCGTTAGTAATAGCGTTAGCGGCGCGTTGACCACCGCTACGGCACACGTTGGCGAAGTGTCCTTTTTTAAAACAAAGCTGACAATCTGCATTTCTTGCAGGACACTTAATTCTTTGATGAACGCCGCCGCCGCAGAAAAAGCACCTACGGTTACTTTGTATTGGGCGGTTGTTATGAAATCTATTTTCAGCGTTTGATGCCGCTAGATTTTCCTGCAATGGTAATTCTTGCATTTCGGGGACTGCGTTGACAATAAACGACGTAGAAGAACAGTGTATTGTAGCATCGGGCCTCGTTGGTCCGAGTGCTATGTAGTTTGATACTGGCGATAGTATTCTTTTTGCAATATATTCGTTCTCTTTTTAACTATTCAGTTTAGAAAGAGAACGATAGAAACTTCAGACGGGCTGGGGCCGTGGAAGTTTGACGTAATCATCTGCCGTCCGCCGTCGAGTGCGGACCATAGTATTATTTCTAGTGCTAAAGTTATAAACAGTGCGTTTAAGTTATAAATAAAGTATCGTGTTATAAAAGTGTCTTTTATATTTAAAGTAGCGAGTTGTAGCCAAGGAGGCTACAGCCGTTACAGTGGTGGAGACACCCAGACCTGGTACGCGCCCCCAAACACACAGAATTAATAACTGATTCTAAAGAGGAACTGTTATATTATCCCTCACCCTCTTTGAAGTGAGAGTGACAGCGGATAGAAGATTGCTGAATAGTTCTAGAATAGAACAAAAAACAAAAAGAAAATTGTTTGAAATAGAAGTGGAGAATACCAAGTAAGCGGAGAATATTAAATAAATAAGTGGAGAATATTAAACGATTATGGAGTCTATCACATGCTTCAATGGCTTTCGCCAAGATTCTGAGGAATTCTTCAAACGCTTCAATCGATTGGCAGTCCTCAAGAAATTGTCACAAGAAGAAAAGATGGCAGTGATAAGCACGTACCTGCAGGGGCCGGCTCTTTCTTTCTACAGAACGATAGAATCCCAGGCAAAAACTTATGAAGAGCTGGAGAAATTATTCAAGGAGGAATTCCCACCTCAGGAAAACTACGAGGAGCTTTTTTATCATGCCAAACAGGAGAATAAAGAAGACGTGCTATCCTACTTTTATCGCCTTCAGGAGTTGGCTACGAAAGCAAAGATTGTTGGAGACGAGAAATTCATTAATCAATTTCTGAAGACTACAGAAGGCTTTTACAAACACAAGTTGGTGGCCTCAATACATAGCACTCGGACCAACGAGGCTAGATTGTAACTAGCAAAAAAATTTTTTGGGTCTTCAACCAAAAAAAATTGGGGGTAGTTGTAGCATCGGGCCTCGTTGGTCCGAGTGCTATGTAGTTTGATACTGGCGATAGTATTCTTTTTGCAATATATTCGTTCTCTTTTTAACTATTCAGTTTAGAAAGAGAACGATAGAAACTTCAGACGGGCTGGGGCCGTGGAAGTTTGACGTACTCATCTGCCGTCCGCCGTCGAGTGCGGACCATAGTATTATTTCTAGTGCTAAAGTTATAAACAGTGCGTTTAAGTTATAAATAAAGTATCGTGTTATAAAAGTGTCTTTTATATTTAAAGTAGCGAGTTGTAGCCAAGGAGGCTACAGCCGTTACAGTATATTTAGTATTTGAGAAGTATTTTCAGCAGTCTCTAAAGATACAGCCAGGTTTAGGGTTTCCTCTAGCGTCATTATAGATTTTTCTAATAGCCTTTCCCTTATTTTCTGAGACGATATGCCGGCGATGAATACACCACTTATTGTTTCGTTCTGATGTTCAATATCAGTCACAGCTTTGAAAAGGCAATCACGAGCTAAAATACTGAGAGCTCTCGAATACTCAGATAAAGATTCGGCAGGCTGTTGTTTTCTAGTATTAAGGCGATGTCGAGCGAGTATAATGTTTCGCCTTTTTTCGTATACGTTGTTTAGAGTGGTAATAGCATCAGAATACTTGGTACAGCCACGGATGTAGTTAAATATCGTTGGTGAGATATGATTGACGAGAACTTTATATTTAAGGATATCATCTGCTGAGGTGGCTTCCAGTGCAATAAAATTTTTAAAAGAATACTTCCAGTGAGCCCACTTCAAGTCCGAGCCAGCCATGGACGGCTCTATGTCAAATCGTTCAGGTCGTAAGTAACGTAACATCGATGGAGATTTTCCTATTTCATCAGGCATGGTCGCATAGATTATTAAAGTCAAAAATTAATGTTGAATAAATTGATACAAGATAAAGACAGAACCAAACGAAATATTGGCTTTATTCAACATTAAAACAGCACAAGCAAAATAACGGAGACTGACAGACAAAATATATGACACATATCTATCATAGATTCCTCTGGTTAGAGAAGGAGGTTTATAACATTGCCTTTGCTTGATATACTAGATATGTTGTCCTCGACGTTCGACATCTTGAGACAAAATGACAGCAGCACAATATACTGCGTGCACGGTATTCCTCCGGTGTGAACGGCCTTCTGTTGCTTGCAACGTGCTGCACACGCATTCACACCAAATGACTCGTTACCGGACCATAAAAAAAAAAATATTTTAAAATTTCGCGGTCATAATCATAACATTTATCGCATAAATGTTATAAAAATAGCCAGCGTGCGAGTCCGACCCGCACAGTAGTTTGTAAACAGGTTAATTTAGCCGATTTCTAGTTTTATTAAACAAGTGGCGCCATCTCTCTGTACCTTGCATTTATTTTACAAAAATACAGACCTACGATTTTGGCCATTTCTCTGATTCTGTGGTAGGTCACCTACGTTATATCGTCAGCAAATGGTTAACCGAAAACCGATCAACCGATCAATTACACTCCGAGGTATTTGGTGTTTTTATTTTGATCAGTTTCCCACGTGGTGAACACTCTGCTTTTCATCTCGATTGTGAGGAAAGAAAACAAGTCAGTTTGTAAAAAATAACACATAGGCTACATACCTACCACATTGACATCACACGTGCGACACACACATCAACGCACCTATTTCATAGTCAAACTGCGAAATTTTAAGTTGGTTTAACGACATCACTGTATGTATATAATTGACTTTAGAAAAGTCACGTACAAGTCTAAATTAACCTAATTTTCACCATTTCATCATTAAAATTGAGATAAATTAATAAAAAATGTATCAAATCTAAATAACATTTTCTAAGATAACATTTTTTTCGCCAAAAATTTTCTTCCGCCTTTTTTATAGGGCGCGTTTGAGCCACACATGATTTTTGTCAAAAAAAAAAATGGTGCTTTTATTATTATTTCTTGGTAAATACGTGTATTTTGTATTCATCTAGCATTGGAAAGTATTCAAGCGACTTTTTTTTTTATTGAAATTAAATTAATTATAGGCTGTATACGTCTATTCCTTTGCCATTTATCGTGTGCAACTTTCTATGAAAAAAATAAAAAGAAAGTTTCGAATTTTAAAGTTACTTACATCCCTTGGGATGTAAGTTGGACTTACATACTTTCTTTGGGGTCATTATTGGACTACTTTCAGAGCATGAGAGATGAAAAAGTAGGTTAATCTATTGTGTTTTCTGTGTACCGCAATCATAATTCTGTATCATAATAATTTATTTGTTACGAGATTCCCATTTCAGCATATTTAACAACTGAAACAGTGTGTACTAGTGCATTGCCAGAGCATTGTGTACATAGTCTTATTAGTTAATTAAACAGATTTTTTAAGTAATGAAGCTTCGAGGTCTAGGACAAAAAATCCAACTAGTTCTATCAATGGAATGAAAAATAGAAAAGCCGCTGTTATTAAACATTTTTCATATTTGTTTGTTTTGTGTAGCATATACATTGTGAATGAGACAATGAATACATCTAAAAGAAATAAAATAAAAAAGTATAGTTTATTTGAGTTTTTGTTTGATCGACTACTCCATATTGTTTTGTAATAATTAGCTTTCATGATTTATTCGATTGGAATTCAATATAACTGGCTACCTACCTCCTAGATACCCACTTGACTTATGTGACAATGAGCGGATACGATAAAAGTGAATATATAGGAATTAAATATGTATTGATAATTGATAACAGTCGAAAACCTATAGACTTATATCAAAGCAACATCAGCCGTCGTGATTTGTTTGTTTTAGTTTTATCAATATTGCGGTCTACGTGCGAAATCTATCTATCTACCTAATACTTTAAACTAGCTATTCTTGTATATATATATATGTATGTATATATATATATGTATATATATATATAAATCAATTGCTGTTCATTTGTCTCGCTAAAACTCGAGAATGGCTGGAACGATTTGACTCATTTAGATCTTGAAATATTTGTGGAAGTTCAGGGACGGAATAATAAGTAACAGAAAATACTAAAATCGACAATTTAGTTTTCCAATACAAAATGGTCAAGGATAGATGTAGGGTAGATGTTGGGAAAAATGGCAGGACAACGTCTGCCAGGTCAGCTAGCTTATAATAAGAATCTCGGATACGGCTCGAACGATTTCGTTGAAATTTAGTATGTAGGTGGTTTCGGGAGCGACAAATGGATTTAGCTAGGTTTAACTTTTAGTAAAACGAGTTTTCTCCGTGTTTTCAGGCTGAAAAGAATTGATACGTCATATCTTTGAAATGGCCGTTTTCACACTTCACGTCATTATAGTGACCTTAATATTATGTCAAACCATGACAAAATGAAGAAAAGTATATTTATAGAGCTGTTAAAACCAAGACAAATGACTACTCAGTACTCGACCTGGCCGACCATTTTCAATTTTATTTACATACATTCATCAACTTGAAAGATAAACGAATTTGTAGAAAGACCTAGTAAAAATATATATTTTAAGCTGTAGCCAAATTTTATGGTGCTGCAGATTAAATCGATGTAGGATTTAGTACGATGAAGGACTTGTGTAATGGAAACTCATCTCCCACTGCTGCTGAATCTATACCTACTTAAGCAAAATACGTATTCTGACTTCGTTTTGGCGGCAAACACCTGCCATAAAAAGAAATATTCGATTTTTTTTTGGTAGTAAAAATGATCTCCAAAGCTAATAAAAACAAAAAAAATATAGACAAAATAATAGACAACAGTATGCGGGCGGGTAAACAAAAAAAAAATTGTTTACCTAGGTAGGTATATTTTTTCGTGGTCCGAAAGTTTTCCAAAAGATGGCACGAGCAAATCTCGGTCACCCAGGTATCTAATACTTTAAGCGAGCAATTCTTGTATATACCTATATACCTATATATATAATGAGAATCTCGGAAACGGCTACTACGATTTCGATGAAATTTGGTATATAGGGGGTCTCGAGGGCGATAAATCGATCTAGCTAGCTTTTTTTTTTGGTAAAACAGGATTTCCCCATGTTTTCGGGATTAAAAGAATTTGTACGCCATATCATTAAAACAGAAGGTTAATTTCACCGCTATCCATAACGACGCGGTGGCTCTGTTGGGGAATCGGGAGGCAATGAAACCGAAGGTCAGACGATCGAATCCACATGAATGTACTTTTTTATTTTTTTGTTCATGTTTCTTTTTTTGTTTGTTTTTAACTTTTTAATTCTTTTATTTAGTTATTTAAATACAAAAATGACAAAAATAAAAATTTCTTATAATTAGTACCTTATTTTTTCGTGATCTAAATTTTTTCCAACAGATAGAGCAATTTTGTTTTTTTATTTATTACTTACCGTCGTCATCGTTGTTATTACTTATTTTTTATTTACTTAGTTCAATTAAAATACCTTTACAGAAAATCACTTCGTTTTTCTTACACCGAAAGTTCTGCAACAGATGGCACTACAACTCACATAGTGACGAAATTTTCTTCTAAAAAAGCATTTAAAAATATTTTCAGTTATTTTTTCAGATATGTAACACATAAATGGAAAATGCTATTTTATCCACGGAGACGTTATTTAATCCACGCAACCTCAACAAATTCAATTTTATATTACTACTAGCGCTGCCTTTACCACTGTTAGGCATTCCTTTCTGAATTCTATCCAAATTCCGATCCTAATTTATTGTCAATGCAGGGAAATCTATTTTTATTAAAAATTAAACCTAGCTAGATCGATTTATCGCTCCCGAAACCCCATATAATGCTAAATTTCATCGAAATTATCCACGCAACCTCAATAAATGCAAATTTATATTACTACTAGCGCCGCCTTTACCACTGTATCTGTGAAGTGGCCAAAACTGGAACTACTGCTAATAAGTTGGTAGGTTAGTTGGTATGGAAATAATTTATTTTCCTATAATAATCCTTTCTGAATCCTATCAAAAGTCCCATCCTATTATTTTATAATACATAATATATTATTTTCCTCGTTTTACTCGGGCCATCTGATGGAAAACTTTCAGACCACCAAAAATTTATCAGAAATTTTCTTTCATTTTATATTTAAATAACTAAATGAAAGAATAAAAAAAACATAATAATAGAAACAAACGAAAACAGAACAAAGAAATAAAAAAAATATATTTGTCGAGATTCAAACTGCAAACTCGCGGTGTTCCGACTGAGCCAAAATTACCGCGTATCAATTCTTTTAAGCCTGAAAATACGGGGAAATCTATTTTATAAGCTAGATCGATTTATTGCCCCCGAAACTCAATTGCGAAATCCTTGCAGCCGTACGTTTCCGAGATCCTTATTATTCTTATCTTGCTCGTTTAAAGTATAAGAGTGGTGCTACTATGTCTAGCCGCGTGTACTTTCTTCTGAACGTATGAAGTAAGTAGAGTTTATCGAAATGCGTAGGTGTCTTACAAAAAAAATAAACGAGATAAGCTCGGTCAACCAGGTACTTACATATTAATACGTCATTCATGAGTAGCTTTAGACTGAAAGGTTTGTACTTATTATAATAATTTAATAATACAGTTACTACTAATAGGTAGGACGAGTACCTATTGGCAAGCATAATTAGTGTTAATTTACTCGCGATGCAAGTATAGGTATAATATTATCGGCATTTTCTTTCTCTAAACTATAGAATACAGGATACCATTATACTATAAGTATAACATTCCACTTAAACGGTTTGCTTTGCTCTTAGAATATCCTATCTACGAGTACATACTTTAAAATGGGGACGAAAGGAAATAATTTTGCAATTTTTAGTTAGATTTGACATCAACTAAACTACTCGAGGGGGCTATCTTATCCAAAAGTGCCTAAATTCTAAATTAAATTAACTACAATGATAATTGGTTATTTCAGGGAAGTTCACCATATCAAAAACAACCCCATCAGCGATAGAGAGCATTTGATGGATGAGGCGATGGTGCGGAGACACAAGCACGTTTTCTTCGCGGACCGGCTGCAGGAGTGCGTCCACGAGCACGTGACCTTCCAGCGGCGCCGAGGCCAGCCCGAGCCGCTCGCCGCGCCGCGCCTCTTCGTCATCTACGACAATGTGGAGGCTAGCGAGCCTGGAGATACCTCCGACTATAGTGCTGTCCTCGACGCTCCCTTTTACAAACTTCTCATTCAAGATTGCAAGGAGCCAGGTAACAAACAGATTACAACCAAGAGTAACATCAACAACCAAATGATAAGTATATATTTGATTTGTATATATTTTTGCAGGTTATGTGAAGTTGAAAAAGCTGGAAGTTTTGGAAAGTACACTTACAAAAGAAATGGAAACAACAAAACAGAGCAGAGTAAGTTTAGACGACAGCGTATATACAGACTCCGAAAAAGAATCTAATGATTCAGATGACTCACCTTATTCTAAAAAAGGTGAAGAGTTGCTTCAAAAAATTGAGTCTAGATTGATTAATACACAAATTACAGATGGTTATATAAAGAACAAAAATTTGAAATTAAATAATGTCTCGGTGGACGTATCAGCAAGAAGAGGTAGTGGACCCGTAAAACAAGCCAGCTTGCAAGTTCAGAAGGGTAATATTTCAAATCTGGTTGCTATTCAAAAACATATTGAGTCCGTAATCGAAGAAAAAAAGGAACCATTAGATATTGAAGCAAAGCCCAGAAAATCTATCTTAAAAACTTCTAGGAGGCCAAGTGGACCATTAAAAGAAGTAAAAAGCAGTTCACAAAATATGACGGATATAAAAAAAACTGCTACAGAAAACAGTATAGCTGAAGACACAGAAACATCAGGTTATAGGTCTACATCAAGCAGCCGTCAAAATGAATGGAGTGAAACTGAGTCAGATTATGGATATTCTACAATAACCGAGTCTACGACACCAAAAAAACTTGAACTAAGAGTTCCTTCAAACATTTCTGTAACTTCTGGAACACTCCCTGACGAATGTTGGAGTACTGTACAGGTTCGAGCGTTTGATAACTGGAGTGATGATGAAGACGATGATGATGATGATACAGCTTCTAAGTCATCTTTAACACGAAATTTATATGAAACCTACTACTATCTAGACTCTATAAATTTTATGAACAACTTTGTTGATAATTTTATCGTAAACTTGGGTCTGGGCCTTGGCCTATCTGAAAATGCAATCAACAGTGCATCAACTCAAGGTGCGAGTATTTATTGCGACACCATCAAAAATGGAATGAAAATGGGTACGGAAGTATTTCCTGCATTAATAGCTGCCTGGCCAAATGCAGCAAACCAATGGATTATAAGAGAAAGAAAAATTATACAAAATCCGAGAACAAATTTTAGTTATCAATGGCCAACGAAGTATATGGTAAACAAAGCAATAGGTTTAGGATGCTTACTTATACCAGTAGGTTTTCGTCCTAAAAGAGGAGTGAATCCAGAGCAAGTATTGCAATGGAAAATAATCTTCCCTGCTGCAGAACGATACCTAGAAAGTTGCTTAGCACATTCCCATATGCGGTGTTATTTGTTTGCATTAGCTTTACAAAAGACATTTTTGAATAACGAGACTTCCAAGATTGGAATTGATGCCAGTCATATTAAAAATCACTTATTTTGGCAATGTGAAGACAACTATGCAAAATGGCCAGAAGATCGTCTAGGAGAAACGCTGAGATTGTTTCTAAGATCTTTTTATGTTCATTTTGGACAGGGAAGATTCCCAAATTATTTTATGGACACTTGCAACGACTTTAAATGCATTCCTAAGCCATTTTTACTCAAGCAACAAAGACGTCTAGCAGATATTTTAGAGTCACCTGTTATGCATTTACTAAGTGCATTGGACAAGTTGAAATATACTAAAAAAGATTTTTACCCAACATTGAATTGCTTACGACTATATGATATATTAACTTGTAAAAATCCATTAAGAATATTAAATCCCAACTTGCCGGTAGTCAAACAGACACATGTAGAAAGTTCTGATAGTGAAGATGATGACGGAACACATTTCTGGGATAGAACAAAGGATAAGCAGTACCAATGGAAAAAAGAGAAACAGCGGCAATTGCAAGAAAGACGTAAAGCACAGTTCAATAGTAGAAAACAGAAATCTGCTGCTCCTAAGGCCGAAAAAGAAATGAATACCAAAGTAAGTATTATTAACCTTCATAAGCCGATTACAACTTTCTGTATCTAGTGACTAATTTGAATTGCTGTGATTAGGTCAACCACTTTGGGACGAATACCTAAGTAAGCAACGACGGTAGTTGAATCTGATATTTAGATACTTGTGCGACATCAAACTGTATAAAATCTTATTTGTGATTTCAAATCATAATTATGTTTTACTTTATTAATTTAATTTTATGATATATGAACCTGTCATGTGTTTTTTTATTTACAGTTTATTTTGCCCGTAAAAATGGAGGCAGAACGACGAAGGCTCGTCCTTGAATTCTTCATATTTCACTTCATAGCAATGGCTCGCTCAAGTGAAAGGTTTGATGCTATAAGGCAGGCCGTTATTTACCTTGAACAAGCGCAAAGGCTATGTATTCTGCTAATGGACGAGCCTGGAGGAGACTCTACAGCGAATGAGTATTTCGATGTTATTCGTGATAAATTAGGTGATTGTCAAAGAAAACTTATCAATCAGGGAGGATTTAAGCTACCTCCAAGAAGAGAAAGCAGTCAAATAGACCGGGTTGCAAAAAAACCGATCCGAATACGACCTAAATATCATCATATCATGTCTCAAGTTTCCCCTACTGACGTTGCCGGGGTATCTGCTTTCACGTTTGTTGATGTCCACGTTCAAAATACAAAACGTCAAAATGATACTAGTGATGGCGAAGAATCAAAATTGTAACCCAATAAAACAATGGTGTACTAAATTGTATTTAATACTCGAAGTATATAGTAAGCCAATGTGGAAAATTGGACCATATTATTAAAAGCAGAGACAATAATATTATCACAAGTAGCATGTAGGTAGATATATAGTAGTATAAGTTTTGATATAATAAAATATTTATTTATTAAATTAGAATCTCTCAGAAATCCTTAATTAATAACAATAAGGAATATAACTTCTCACGCGGAATTGGAAATGGATACCATTTATATTGTAATACAACATGTCTAGGGATTCATTCAATGTACTTACTTACATACTACTTTTAGGAATGTTTATCATAAGATGTATTTATATATGTACCTACATTACTGAATGACTTAAATAATTGATATGTACGGCGAAAACATAACGTTGACGTCAGGCATGTCCAACCAAACCATCAAGTGAGAGAAACAGAGGTAAATTATGGAAGAAAAGTAACATAAAAGTCAGAGTTATGTTTTTTACAGGAAAACAATGACTCAACTATATAATTTAAAGCTATCGTGTAACGTAAAAGAAGACTGCTTCTTTTACGTTACACGATAGCTTTGAAGTACTGACTTCACATCATAATTTCTGAAAATAAAGGTTCTCACATGCTCCGATTGCTGACTTACACATAAAAATACGATATTTTCAATAATAAGGCAATAAATTACATGACATTAAAAAGTACACCGAAATTAAATGAATCTACGCGATGTTAAATTAGTGGATTTACGCCAGCGACCATAGCAAGAAGGGCCATGCGGACGTACATGCCGTACTCAGCCTGACGGAAGTAGGCAGCGCGCGGGTCCGAGTCGAAGTCAGGAGAGATCTCGTCCACACGCGGCAGAGGGTGCATCACAATCATGCGCCTGCGCGCGCGGGTCATCAGCTGCGGCGTCACCACTAACAACCCACACATCTGAAAAAGACGACAATTTGCTCATTTCTATTATAGGTCACAGAAGGTCCTTCATCATAAGGTTGTGTTAGTTAAATCGATCAACCCGGAAGAACCAGCGTGGTCGACTAGAGCCTGACCGCCATATTCAGGGTTAGCTCAAGCCCCTTAATGATGTACGTTAGGACCGCGGGTGTACCTCACGTGGGGCTGGGGATGTATATGAGCTGATAGCAACTATCTCAGTCTCATACGTAATAAAGTAAAGATAGTTGGTATTTTTCTTCCATTTAGTAAGATGATTGATTGATGATTTAATTTAGTAGAATGTAGGTAGATAAATAAATTATGGATCTTTCAATAATATAATTTAGATGGTGTAGTTTAAAGTATAAATAAGTATAATTTCTTGTCTAAAAAATAAAGAAATAAGTATAAATAAGTATAATTTCTTGTCTAATTGATTTTAAGTTTAAAAAATAAATTTAATTTACCTTTTTGTATTGTTCTTGATTTTCAAATCTTTCACGTTGAATTCGTGTCATATACAAAACATGCGTATCAGCCAACACGTCTTCCAGCCGATCAAACACTTTTTGTGGAGTTCCTGTACTGGCAATATATTCCATTATATGCTTAGGCATACCAAGTCCTGGGGGGCTGACATATTGAAGTTGCACTTGGTATAGAGTTAAAAGTCGTGCCAAAGAGTGCACTGTACGGCCATTCTTTAGATCACCAACCATTGTTATGGTAAGGCCATTGACTGTACCAATTTCTTCACGAATAGTGAATACATCTAACAATGCCTGAGTGGGATGTTCACCAATTCCGTCACCAGCATTTATTATTGGTTTTCGACAGTGCCTTGAAGCTCGCTGTAATAAAGAGGTTAAAAGATGAACAGAAAATAATGATTGTTGAATGATTTACATACTGACATTTTATAAACATATCTTTATTTAATGAGTTTTGTTACTAGATATACTTACAGAGACAGCACCTGGTTCCGGATGACGAAGTACCACAACATCTGAGTAGCTAGCCATAACAGCTACACTGTCTTCTAGCGTTTCACCCTTCTTAGCAGATGAGCTAGTGGCATCTGTATGAATCACTGAGCCTCCCAACCTCTGCATAGCCGCGGCAAAGCTGCAACTAGTACGTGTGCTCACTTCATAGAATATTGAAGACATAACTTTGCCTCGCAATATATCATCCAAATATCTTCCTTTACAAACGCTTATTTTCATAAATTGGGCGAGATTAAATACATCATTTAGTGTATCTTTTGTAAATGAATCAACAGTTAATATACTTTTTCCGTATAAATCACTGCGTTGTCTGTTTGACATTGGCGGATTAGGTGGATTATAATTGGAAGAGCTATCACATCTTTGTCTTGTATATATTGGTAATGGTGACATGCTTCTCATACCTGTTGCATCATTAAAATGAACATTTAATTTAGTTGGACCATCACCTTTAATTTCACTTTGATCGAATTCAACATCACTGAAACGGTTGAGTTCAGCCGAATTATGAAAGTCCAAAGCAGAATTTGGTCGACTTGTTTCTTTTTCAGTTTTCTCTGCCCGGTAAACAGGGAATGATTGTTTTTTTTGCGTAGGCCACTCGCGAACGTTTTGTCCAAATCCAGGGGGTACCAGAACTTGACCTTCAACGTAAGCTATCTCGCCACGCAGGGTTACTCTGTGAATTGTTCCACAAACGTTCATACCAGCGAAGGGAGTCCATTTTGATTTAGTAAATTCCATTGAAGATGGTATTGTCCATTCGTAATCCATGTCAACCTCTACGTAAGTATTGGGTTGTTCCGGCAAGTCAAATATTTTTCGGGGGTTTCTATGGAATTTGTTTATAAGGTCTTCTATGGTAAGACGTCCTTCATGTACAGCATTCAGGAGCAAAGGCAAAATTGTTTCTAATCCAGGAAAACCTGGTGGAGGTTTTTCAGAATTCTTCTCTTCTACTGTGTGCGGAGCATGATCGGAGGCAAATACATCGATTATGTCCATGTTTTTCCATAATTCAGCCTGGTCTTCAGGACTACACAGAACAGGGCGTACTTCAGCACGACCGCGGCCAATTTTATCGACATCAGCTGTACACAAAAACAAATGCTGAGGACATACTTCGCAAGTCACTTTGAGCCCGCGTTCTTTAGCAGCTTTTATGATTAGTATCTCTTCTTTCCGTGCTACGTGACAAATATGTACAGGTCGGTCTAATAAAGATGCCATGAGTATAACGGCACCTGTCTTTTCCCGTTCTGCATGACAGCAAACAGGCATCTTTTTGGGCCAGTTTTGAAGGTGACGGTGCCATACAGTCATGTCATCTAATTTTAAAGTAGTAAAAGTTTCATTAAGATACATTTTTAAGGACGCAGCTTGTGGTGCCAGTTCGTAAACTGTATCGCAATTGGTCGTAGAGGCTCCTGCATATAATGCGTAATCGCACCTTGCGCTGACTCGAGCCAGTGTAGATGCGTATTCAAATGATGTCCTATCTATTACAGGTGGGTTGGTATTAGGCATAGCACAAATCATAGTAATCCCGCCAGCAAGAGCAGCGGCTGTACAAGATGTGAAGTCTTCTTTATATGTTGCGCCAGGCTCTCGGACATGCACGTGCACATCAATGAACCCGGGCAACTTTATAATATTGCGCGAAGTCATGCAATCCGTATGAGTTTTCATATGAGGAGCCCCACCGCATTGAAGCATTGCCTGTAAGGTTTAATTTGATAATTAATTAGTTAATTACAAGAGGATGGAGGTACGATGGATTTAATAAACAGTTTAAACAAGTACTGACCTGAACTAAAAGTTTAGCACATTTGACATCAGTAACCAGTGGTACAGCGTAATCTACTGCTAATCTTCGTGTTCTATAACCATGAGTTGTAAAGGAAGACACGCGCCGGGCACCTCCTCGCATTGGCAGATTGATTACGAGATCCAATTGACGTCGAGCCATAAAGCCTGCTAAGTGCATTAATTCTCCATCTGACCTGTCGTCTTCAGGATCTCCAATATGGTCAAATGTCCATTGAACGCTTTCAACCTCAAATAATGCAGATAAAGTTTTTATTTAAGTAGTAACTAACTCGGTAAAATGCAAACTATTACAATTAATATCTACCTCAACTCCATGTTCAGTATAAAAGTCGCCGGTACCCATGCTCGCATATAATTTGTATCCCAGACGGTGTAGAATTTGAACACTCGGCAAGAGTTCCATTTTGTGCTATAAGTAAAGAAAATAATGCATAAAATGGTATTCAATGTATGTAAGAACAAAATAATATTATTCAGTAAATATTACCTTGAATGTTCCCACCGAAAGTAAAATAGCCTTTTTGGGTATTCTGAAACCCGTACTCATGAGCGACTTTAAATAAGCTTCGTAGCGGTTATCTCCGAAACACGCTACTTCACCCGTAGATGCCATTTCTACTCCTAATGTAACATCTGCTCCAGCCAATCGAGAAAATGAGAACTGAGGAACTTTTACTCCTACTTTTCCACATCCAGCCATCACATCTACAGGTTCAACGGGTATCCCCAAAATAACTCTAGTAGCCACAGCGACAAAGTCGTGATCCAGTGTCTTAGATACAAATGGGAATGACCGAGAAACCCTTATGTTACATTCAATTACTTTTAACTCGTTGTCTTTTGCTATTAATTGCATATTGAATGGACCAGTAACATCAAGGGTTTCTGCAATGATTCTGGCAATTTCCTTGATTTTCTCTAAAGTTTGCTTGTTGATATCTTGTGGCGGAGTAACTAACGTCGCATCTCCGGAATGTACGCCTGCGTTTTCAACGTGTTCAGAGACAGCCATACATAAGATAGTGCCATCAGCAGCAACTACATCTACGTCGATTTCCTTAGCATCACTTATATATTTCGATATAACAACTGGGTGATCTTTGCTTACTTTACTTGCTGACTTCAAATATGCTTCTAAATCTTGATTGGAATGTGCAACATTCATAGCAGCTCCACTCAGAACATAAGATGGTCGAACTAAGCAAGGGTAACCCACTTCTTCACAGAATCCTATAGCTGACTCAAGATTCGTAAGTTCCTTCCATCTAGGTTGCAGTATTCCTTTTCGATCTAACATTCTAGAAAACTTGAACCTATTTTCAGCATTATCTATCATGTCAGGAGACGTACCCAATATAACTGCTTGTTGTCTATGTAAATCCATGGCGATATTATTTGGTAACTGGCCCCCCATTGAAAGTACTACTCCATTCGGCTTTTCTAGTTCATAGATATCCATAACAACTTCGAAAGAAATTTCTTCAAAGTAGAGTCTGTCACTCATATCGTAATCAGTACTGACAGTCTCGGGGTTGTAATTGATCATAATAGTTTTTTTGCCTTGATTTCGTAGCTCTCTCAAACAGCCAACTGCGCACCAGTCAAATTCCACCGAGCTCCCTATTCTGTATACTCCTGAGCCCAATACCATTGTGTAATCTCCAGGAAATACTAAGTCATGTGAAATTCCGTTGTAAGTAATGTATAGGTAATTCGTTGTTGCTGGCCATTCTGCGGCCACTGTATCAATTTGTTTGACAAATGGCGTAATTTTAAATTCACCTCTTAATTTTCTTACTGCTAATTCAGTGCTCTTTATAGCAGCAGCAATTTGTTTATCAGAAAACCCTATTTGTTTTGCTTTCTTCAAGATTTCGGGAGTGATGGACGCGTGGTCAACTAATTGAAGGGTTTTGTAGTAGTCAATGATATTTTTAAACTTTTCAAGGAACCATCGATCTATTTTTGTAAGTTCGTAAAGTTTTTCAACAGTATATCCCTCTTGCAAAGCAGCCGCTAAAACAAACATGCGTTTATCTGTAGGTTCTCTTAATTCATCTTCGTTTACTTCTTTTATGTTAGGGTCGAAGCCGTTGACGTTTTCGTCGACCATACGTAGAGCTTTTTGAAAAGCTTCTTCAAAACTTCTTCCAATAGACATTACTTCTCCAACGCTTTTCATTGAACTTCCAATTTTCGTGCTTACTCTGTTGAATTTCGCCAAGTCCCATCTAGGGATTTTAACCACACAATAATCCAGACTTGGTTCAAAGCAAGCAGTAGTAACTCCGGTTACGGAATTTTTTATTTCAGGTAAAGGAATTCCTAGAGCAAGTTTAGCAGCCACGTAAGCCAAAGGATATCCAGTCGCTTTGCTTGCTAGTGCGGAACTTCTTGAAAGTCTTGCATTAACTTCTATAATATAAAACTCTTCAGAGTAAGGGTTTAAGGCATATTGTATATTACATTCGCCTACTATACCAAAATGTCTAATAACTTTCAATGCCGTATTCCGAAGCATATAATACTCGCGGTTTGAAAGCGTTTGACTCGGAGCAACTACTATTGATTCTCCCGTATGTATCCCCAAAGGATCCACATTTTCCATGTTGCAAACGGTAATACAATTGTCGTATGCATCCCGTACAACTTCATATTCCACTTCTTTCCATCCTTTCAAAGATTTGTCGATGATAAGCTGATCTGAATGTGACAATGCATGATGAGCAAGAGTCCGGAGTTCTTCTTCATTATTTGCAAAACCAGAGCCTAATCCACCTAATGAAAACGCAGAACGTGCCATCACTGGATACCCAATTTGTTTCGCTGCTATTATTGCTTCTTCAACTGAAGAGACAGCTGCACTGGGAGCAACTTTTTCACCTATAGCATTAACTTTTTCAGCAAATATTTTCCTGTCTTCAGTATCTATAATAGATTGAATGGGAGTTCCTAGAATATTCACGTTGTACTTTTCAAATACTTTTGACTTTTGTAGTTCAACTCCACAATTTAAAGCAGTCTGACCACCAAAAGTCAAAAGTACCCCTGTTGGTCGTTCGGCTTTGATAACTTGTTCTACATATTCAGGGGTAATTGGTAAGAAATACACTTTGTCAGCTAGGCCTTTGGAAGTTTGAACCGTTGCTATGTTTGGATTTATTAAAACAGTTTGAACTTTTTCTTCTTGCATAGCTTTAACACCTTGGGATCCAGAATAATCAAATTCACCAGCTTGCCCGATTGAAAGACCTCCAGAACCTAGAATTAGGACCTTTTTCGGTCTATCCTGGAGTATAGGTTCAAATCTCAATTTTTCTGTTATCAATTCATCGATCACGAACTTCTTGTTATTTTTATAAGCTTTTACAGCATCTATGAATATATCAAATAGAAACTCTGTGTCAGTGGGTCCTGCAGTGTGTTCAGGGTGAAACTGAACACTAAAGTAAGGAAGTGATTTGTGAATTATTCCTTCGTTAGTTTTGTCATTTTCATTGGTAAATAAAATTTTCCAACCTTCTGGCAATGTATCTGCATCAACGGCAAACCCATGGTTTTGTGATGTCATGAAACATCTACCTGTATTACTGTGTGTACATGGTAAGTTATGCCCTCGGTTGCCGTAGCTGGAAATAATAAAATGTACTTTTACATTGTTTTTCAAGTAATTTTCAAAAGTTTATTTGACTAAATACATTTTTACTTACCTTGTTTTGTAAGTTTTGCAGCCTATGGCAGTAGAGAGCAATTGATGACCAAGACAAATTCCAAAAACCGGTTTTATATTAGTCGTCTTGGTAACTACTTCTTTTATATGATTTACAACTGGTTTGCAAATCTCAGGATCTCCTGGTCCGTTACTTATAAACAGTCCGTCAAATTGGTTCGGATCTAGCTTGTGATTCCATGGCACAAGTATCACTTTAGCGTTTCTTTTAATTAGACAACGTAACTGATTGTACTTCAAGCCGCAATCTACAGCCATTATTGTTATTTCACCATTAGGGTTAAATATTTTAATTTCCTGAAATGAAATGTAAAATTATTGTATAGTTAGATTATTATTGTTAACGAAATATCTAAAAAAGAGAAAAAAGAGATGCAGGTACAAGATCCAAGATCCAAGATCCTGTCCAAGATCGACAAAAACATTAATTTTCTGCTTTATAATTATTAAAATTATTGTATTTTGTAAATAAGATAAAAACAGGTGAGGTTCGAACTTTCAGTCAACTATACCTTTGTAGAAACTTCAGCGACCAAGTTTCTTTCATTTGGATCTTTCACAGGAGGCAAGGGTTTGAACGGTGGAACTCCTTGCACAATGCGTCCAAGAGTAACCCCTTCACGAAGGCGGAAGGTTAGGGCGCGAGTGTCGACGCCGCATACTCCGGGAATACCGCGAGCAGCGAGCCAGGCTCCAAGCGAGCGGCGCGCGCGCCAGTGGCAAGCCCGAGTGCTCACTTCACCTACTATTAAACCTGCTGCCCAGATTCGGTTTGACTCGAACCACCTATAAGCAAATGTGAAAGTAATATTTTATTGAACTGAGGCAAGACTTTGTTGATAAACTATTAACGAGTATCTTTTATTTTTTGTTTTATTATTAATTTGATCGAAATTGAACATAATATTCGTTTTGGTAGATTTTGGTGGGCGACATGTTCTATTGTTTCATTGTTGTTAATACCTACTTTTTAACCAACTTCAAAAAAGGAGGAGGTTCTCAATTCGTCTGTTTTTTTTTTATGTATGTTGTTAGATATCTCCGCCAATTGTTAACCGATTTCAATAATTCTTTTTTCATTCGATTTACTCTCGAGGTGGTCCCATATTAATTTCGTCAAGATCTGATGGTGGAACATGAGGTAAAACTTGGAAATTCCTCAACGGAATGTAGCATTCGCGTCGTTATTCGTCTATTCTTTTAGTCATATCTCAGTCAGTTTTCAACCGATTTTGATGATTCTTTTTTCATTCGATACAACGTGCTTTAGAGATAGATCCATACCAATTTTGTTAAAATCTGATGATGAAATAGCAAATAAAAGCGGAAACTCCTCAACTGGTAATAGCAACATGCATCGCGATACCGTTGTTGTATTGTAATAAATAAAATAAAAATACAAACAGTATAGCCTCTCTGGCCGAGCGGTCTAGTGTTTGACTCTTTTCACGGAGGTTCCGAGTTCGAATCCCGGTGGAGACTGTTCTTGTGAGACTTTCTCTAGTTTTGTTAAGACATTGCTGCCTGAATCACTTAAATAACTGGCCAAGCACGTGTCGAGCCACGCAAAGTGTAGGGTTCCGTAGTTGTCCCATACAAATTTATGTACTGTTTAAGACAGTTACAAGTACATTTTATAAGTTGGTCTATTATTAGATAAACTGTAAAGCCTACTTGATGTTGATAGTTTTCCTTTTAAATTCATCATATGCACTACTACCGTGTTTTTTTTCACTTTTCCATATAATTATAACGGTTGCGCTGGTAGGGAGGGGGGGGGGGAATTTGACTAACAGAAATAAGCACTTTAAAACGAAATATTTCTAAAACTTACGCTAACATCGAAAAATGGTTTCAGCAAACCCCGATTATTTTTAAAAGACCTATCCAACGATACCTCACATTACAAGATAATCGTAAATAATCCAAAAAGTTTGCAAACGTGCAGCAGTACCCACTAAAAAGAATAAAATAAAAACTATTTAAAAAAAACAAAAACCTCCTTCAAAAGTAAAACACATTTGTTTGCACTAAAAAGTAACAAATAATATTAATAACTATTTATGTATGCAAGATTGACATTAATAAAAATGGTCAATAGAATACAATTCAATCACTTTTACTTTTTAATATTTACGTAAAATAAACAACACTTTTTGTAGTCGGTGCCAGCCAAGAAAAAACCTAAACGTAGTAGCATTGTAGAGCGTTTTAATACAATCTATTAACAATTTAATTTATTAACTCTTACAATTAATATTTACAATTTAATTTATTAACTCTTTTTATATTGGTTGGTCCAGCCAAAGCTAAGAAGAAACTAAACAAAATAACGTTGAAGCATGGTTGCATGCAACCCTCCAGCTTCTACATAAATATATGAACGACAAAATGTTATTTAAATATAAAAATCAGCGCTCTTTATAGTTAATGTCATCCAAATCAGAAACAAACTACAAAAAAAACTTTGTAGCGCTTTACACAAAATTATTAACAAGGTCATGAAATTATTGTACATAAAAACATGAACGAAATTATATAACAAGTACCTAAGAAATAACTCAACCGAACCTCACAAAATATTTTACACAAACTTAAATCATCAAAGCTAATTTCAAAGAATATGCACACAAAAAGAAATGAATTTCGAAAACAACCGTCGACGACGCCTGCCCTGACCCGTTCGGGCGGGAACAACGTCGAGAACGTGCGCCTGTTTTTGTTTTTTTTTTTAAGTTTATTTACTTTAGAGCGGTTTATAAAAATTAAGATGAAGAAAGTTTATAAATAATAGAACAAACTGTGAATGCCTGCGATTCGTGGCTGGCACCGACTACAAAAAGTGTTGTTTATTTTACGTAAATATTAGGTCCTTACATATGAAATTGGCGTTTTGTATGGGAGGAACAAAAAGTCGAAAAATTTTTATATAGTATATTTATTTAATCAAAGTATGAGCCATTGTAATCTATGCACTTTTGCCATCTCATAGGTAGTTCATTGATCCCTTTACTAAAAAAACCATTCGGACGGGAATCAATAAAATCTTTGAAGGCGATTTGGACTGCCCCATCTGAGTTGAATTTTTTCCCTTGCAAGAAGTTATCCAAATTTCGAAAAAAATGGTAATCTGTTGGAGCAAGGTCCGGGGAGTACGGTGGATGCCTTAGACATTCCAATTGAAGCTCTTCTAATTTGCTAGCCGTCTGTTGTGCAGTGTGTGGTCTAGCGTTGTCGTGAAGCAGCAGTGGCGTAGAGCGATTGACCAGCCTCGGTTGTTTACCAGCTAGCTTTTCCATCATGGTTTGCAATTGCTGACAATAGTCATCTGCCGTAATCGTCTGGCCAGATTTGAGAAAACTGTAATGAACGACACCGGCGCTAGTCCACCAAACGCTTACAAGTAACTTTTTATTGGTCAATTTTCGCTTGGAGCAGGCTTTGGCTGGCTTGCCAGGGTCCAGCCATTGCGATGAGCGCTTCCGATTATCGTAGAGAATCCACTTTTCATCACAGGTAATGATTCGATTTAAAATCCCTTCGTTATTGTGCCGGTCAAGTAATGTAACGCAGCAGTTGACGCGCGTTTGCCGGTTTGCTTCACTCAATTCGTGAGGAACCCACCTTTCAAGTTTTTTAATCTTCCCAATTTGCTTCAAGTGGATTAAAACAGTTTTATCACTAACACCGAAGCCTGCAGCTAACTCGGACGTGGTTTGCGATGGATCCGCTTCCACAATAGCCTTCAATGCTTCATTATCAACTTGGGTCTCCGGCCGTCCACGGGGCTTGTTTTGCAGGTCGAAATTTTCAGAACGAAAACGTTGGAACCAAAAACGCACTGTGTTTTCTTTTGCGACACAACCGCCATACACATCATTAACCCTTCGAGCCGTTTCCGCAGCACTGGTGCCACGGTGGAACTCGTACTCGTAAATAACGCGATATTTCAAATTTTCCATTTTGTAAATCGAGCGATGCAAACAGAAAAAAGATAAGTAAAAAAACAAATGAATGACGGTTTACGAAACACAACTACATGTGGAAATAGCTGTATAAATTTGAATTTCGAATTCCTAACCAAATAGGAGAAATTTGTGATCAAAGTGGCCAGTACGACAAAACGCCAATTTCATATGTAAGGACCTAATATTAAAAAGTAAAAGTGATTGAATTGTATTCTATTGACCATTTTTATTAATGTCAATCTTGCATACATAAATAGTTATTAATATTATTTGTTACTTTTTAGTGCAAACAAATGTGTTTTACTTTTGAAGGAGGTTTTTGATATTTTTTAAATAGTTTTTTAGTAAATTGTTATACCTGGCCGATATAATATGGAAGTAGAAGTAAGTAAAGTAAACAAAAACACTTTATTACATACGAAAGGAACATAACATATAGAACTTACTTGGGTAAGCCGTGTTCATCACGTTCTTCCTCATCAGGTACTCCATAGTTGCCCACTAGTGGATAAGTAAGCACTAGCAACTGTGCGTGGTACGACGGGTCTGTCAGTGACTCTGGATAACCCACCATCCCTGTCTGGAATACTGTAGACAAATTATACTTGATGAAGGGCAGAAGGAAGAAGATCTATAGTTGACCTGGCGAGCCCTAAGCGCGAGCGAAGCGTCTCCGTTTCAGCCAAAAATTGCTTTTGTATGTCTAAGTGTCTGCTCTACAGGTCGCATTTCTCAACCGATTCTTGTGAAATTTTGTGAGCATGTTTTTGTCGAGTCAGTTTTTGGAAATTGTAAAAAATAGGGTTGAAAACGAAAAAAATAAAAAAATATACTCGCAGAGCCACTAGTTACTTTATTTACATATTTATTCCGGCAAATTTTTGGAATGCAGTCAATACAATAGTTACTGCAAACTCGTTCACCGCTACTGATTCGTATGTAAACTCTTCGACATTTTTACAGCTAGTCTTTACACGTAAGTAACTACAAGAAATACTTATTTGACCTGACTATTTTGGACTTCGTCGCCAATGTTGGTTAATGTTAAAGTCACATTAAACAATTTTAAAATAAAATATCTATAGGTATAATAGAAAGTATGAATTGATAAATAAAATACGGTACGGTCACGGAGACAAAATGTCTCCGTGGGTACGGTACACGCAGAACAGCGGCAGCGTGTACGCCGGCCTACGAAATTCAGGGCCCAGCTAGCATTCGTATCATACATGAGCACTTGTGTGCCTTGTTTCTGGATGTTGTTTCTGTGTATGATGTATGCATTTATCTGTCGGTCGATGTCGCTGAGCAAATAATATATTATGTACAAAATCGATACACATACCACGGCGGCCTCTGCCTAATTTGGATCAAGGGCCGTGTTTGAGATGTCCCCATGATGCCCCACATATAATAAAAACGGCAAAGTGCGTGTAGAGCCCTAAAGGGTTGCGTTGTATACTTAGATGTACGGGTCCCGGACAGTTAAAATTTCATAAAAGTAATTTTCTACGATGTTTGCACCGAATTCTTACTAATACTCGTACAAGACGTACACTTTATAAATTGGTCTATTACTCGTTTACTTGTAACTCAACATAAATAATTTTCCTTTTAAATTCATTATACTCGTATATTACCATGTTCTTTTTATCCAAATACAACGGTTTCGCTAATACCCAATTGACACTAACAAAAATAAAATAGAACAGAATATACTTTACTGCACACAAGGATATAGCTTAAAAGTACAAAAGATAGATGAAGGGGTGTATAGATAGGCGGCCTTGTTGCTAAGGTAGCGACTTCTTCCAGGCAAACTTAGGGTACAAGAAAGTTGCATTGGAACTGTGGGACGGTGCACACAAGAAAAAAAGAGTAATATAAGACTAGTGGCTGTAGACCTCGCGTCGCGAGTACAGACTCGCGACTCTCTTTATATATTTATTTTTATTTTTCCTCCACAAACATCCCCGACCCATAGAATTTTTTTTTTTTTTTTATTATTATTAGTTGAGAAATATGACCTATAGAGGAAAACAGCCTCAGCGGTAGACCTTCAACATCAACAATTCATATACGTCCCCACCGAGGGGCTTGAGCCTACCCTGAATTAGGGCGATTAGACCTTAGTCGACCACGCTGGCCCAGTGCGGGTTGGTCGACTTCACACACAACCATTGAATTTCTTCGCAGGAGTGTAGGTTTCATCATGATGTTTCCCTTCACCGTAAGAGCGTCGAATAAAGGTACATATGAATTCGGAATGTCATCGCTAGACCTTGTAAGCTGGCAACCCATAAAAAATAACTCCTTTATTAAAAAAAACTGACTCGACAAAATAATTCGATTAATTTATCTAATATGCTCCCAAAATTTCACGAGAATTTGTTGAGAAACGCGACCTGTAGAGTGAAACAAACAGACAGATGGACAGACAGACATACAAAAGCAATTTTGGCCAAGCTGAAACGGAGACGCTTCGCTCGCTCGGTCAATTAAGCTAATACTATTAATTAAAATTACATAAACTATTTATGCTTAGGGCAGAAACCTACATACCTACATAATAATAATATGTCAAAATAGTTACATAAATAAATAATACAACTACATAATAAATACAGACGTAGGCTATATAATCGATACTTTTTTCGAAATTTTGCATAAGTTTTTTAAATATAGGAATATATTTAAAAAAATCTTATGCAACGACCTCTAACTATTGAAAAAAAAAAAAAAAACTTTTACTTGTACCAGAGAGGAACCCTTAATTTTTTTATCTAATTGTATATTATATTATATATATATCAATGTCAAAATACAGCCTTCTAGACTTCTAGTAAGTATATCTGAGCTAAGCCGCGGATAGACAAACAGACATGGCGAAACAATAAGTATTCCTTGTTTACTACGGAACCTTAAAATCGCTATACAACGTGACGAAATAACGCAAAACCTTTTGGGTCGTAGGTCAGCTCATGAAACTAAACATCACAAAAAAAAGAACTTTTATACTAATTATTATAAAAAATAAAACTTTTATACCGATTATTCCAAGGCATTCGATAACATTTCACATTCTTTGCTAATACGGAAACTTGCATTGGTCGGTATACATGGTGACCTGCTACGGTGGCTGGAACCTTACCTCAGGGATCGCACCCAGCTGTTTCCGTGAAAGGTTTCATTTCTTGCTTTGTCCCCATTACTGCTGGCGTGCCCCAGGGGTCTCACCTCGGACCTCTGCTATTTAAGATTTTCATCAATTATATTAACAAATGTTTTCAGTATTCAAGTGCTTTATTATATGCAGATGACACCAAAATTTTTGCAATCATAAAATCTTTTGAAGACTGCCAAAATTTACAAAAAGACTTAGATCGTTTGGCTCATTATTGTCAAATAAATAACCTTAAACTTAACGCAGATAAATGTCAAATTATAACTTTCTCTCGAAAAAAATATTCTTTTGTCTAGAATTATTCTATTAATAACCGTACTTTGATTTAATTCAGTAAGACCCGGTAGGGGTCATTCTTCTCCGACGCGCTTCTCGCCCTGGCAACGTTCTGGGCCGCGGTCCGAGCCCATCTGAGGGCGCCCCCAGATACGTTGTCATAAAATTCCTAAGGGGTACAAGCCTTCTGCTCCCCCGCAAGTCTGCGCCCACTATATTACCACTCTGGTATAAATAGTGATTAGGTCCGTCAAACAAAAAAAACCGTACTTTGATCAGGGTGTCTGAGGTGAGAGACCTGGGTGTACACCTGGATAGGTAGTTATTGTTTTCTAAACATATTGAATAAAATACTTCCAAAGCATATGAATGCTTGGATTTTTATTCCGACAAGGAAAAAACTTTAATGATATTAACTTTTTTTTTCAATTCTTTAGTTCGATCTCAACTGGAATATGCCTCTACAGTGTGGAACCCTCAATATGTTAAGTATATTAAATCGGTGGAACGCATCCAAAACAAATTTACCCGATGGATAAGTTTAAAAAAAAAAATATCAATGAATAAAATAAATAAATTAGATTCCCTTCAGAAACGCCGCAAACACCGAGACCAAATATATCTTTATAAAATTATTCACAACTCAGTCGATTCTCCGTACCTTCTTGGTAAAATTTCATTTAAATGCCCTTCAGTAAGACTGCGCTGTTCCAACCAGTTATTTTCTATTTCACCCTCACCCACAAAGTATGCAAAAAATCGCTTCATGGGGGTTTTTTTGTCAGCATCTGACAATGGCGGACGTGTCTTCGTTTTAGATTTTTTATTTTAGTTTATTGAAGTGTTTAGTGTGTATTTTCGATAGTGCATTATCTATGAACGTTTCGGGACTATAAACTTAAATAAAACAATTGAATCGCTTACACTTTGCTGACATTTTTAGATGATGCCAAGAGGCCTCGTGGTGGCTTCAGTAATTGTACTATCACATTACTGAGCCCAATTAACCGAACAATCATCCAAGGATATATCTTAAATCGACACTGGCGAAATACGTCTATACAAGATGTGTCGCCATTAGTTAGGAATAAGAAAAAAAAATCGCTTCATAGTAAGATCCTGCTCGACATACAACAAGTTTTACAATGAAATTGATATTTTTAACCGAAAGCTGTATAACCATGTGAATACCATCAAAAAAGGTTTTCAAGATTGTCAAAATTTGTAACCAAATTACTCATACCTACTTGTTTTTTTTTATAAACGATACCCATTATTATATATATTTGTAATTTTTTAGCAGTTAGCGTTATTTATAAGTTTTCTCACAACGACTTTTGTATTCGTTTTTTGTGGAAACTGTTTTGGCTTTTAGTAATATCTAAATGTGTAAACTAGAATTTAAGTACTTTATAAGCTGTTTGTTTCCCTACTAAAAATAAAATAAAAATAATTTACTCAAACAGCTGGTCAGTGATCAGTTTGAATGAAAAGTATTTTTTTGAGATTTTGTCAACTTCTGGATGGAATATGTTCAGTTTCATGGGTTGACCCTACCACCCAAGAGGTTTTGCGTTATTTTTATAACACGATTTAGATTATCATTACCAACTTCTCCGTCGGCGGGCAGCTGCGCGCCGAAGCTGCGACCCTGGAACACGGAGCCGTCCGCCAGCACCAGGCTGCACGGCGGTCCCACCTCGCTGCTCAACTCTGCCTCCGCAGACATCTGGATAACAAAACATTTTGATTTTTCTATGACCGAAGTTGGGGGATTCTTGGGGGAGGTCTTTTGGCTGACTGAGCTGATGATCGAAGCTGCGATGGTTGAGCGTTGTTAAAAACGACATGTTGCATCCTCGCAGAAGATGTCCTGGGTAGGGCGAAGTGAAGAAGAAAGCAGGAAAGTGAACCAACGCTAGGAAGAAGTAGAAGAAGATCTTAAATCGTAGATTACGAGAGTAGAAAAGAGAGAAAGTTGTGATAAAATTTTATAGTTTTTACGAGATCCTGGTACTAAAGACTGACTAGGAGTAAAAGTGATAGCCATGGCCGAAAACGGTCGGAAGAATCATCATCATCTTTTATCATTATCAATTTATGAAAGATGACATCTAGCCTAAGCTTTACTTGGTTCAGTTAAATGTTAGCTTTGTGTTCTGCCATATCATATACGTAAGTGCGGCTTGCATTATTTTCTCACTATTAATATTGAATTAACAATAGAATATTGTTTAAGTTCACATACTCATTTATAGCATAAGTGAGTTAAGATAACAAAATACTAGCTGTAGGGTAGGTTAGTAAATTGACACCAAAAATGCGCAACCTAATATTATGCGTAATCATCAAATGATTGATGATATAAATTATAAATAGCATCTATGTAGATGGGTACGTCTGCGAGGAGCGCAGACGGGTGATCTGCTCTATAAGTAAGAACTAAGTACATAATAATTTCATAAAAGTATACTACCTATGATGGAACAAACTTCCTATATAGTTGTTTGTTTAATTTGGTTTCTTTTTCTAAGCCAGACAAAAAAAGTTCATCCCCGATACAATAATGTCAGTCAGGTAAAATCCAGGTAGTGATTTGCAAACAATTCTGACGGGCGTGGCCTCGCACTTCCTTTGAGGGGATTTTCCCTTTTAAAATTGGCCCTGAATACGTCAAAAGTTTATGGTTTTCGCACCATACTAAATGAAATATGTTTGCTGATAAATCCTTTTAATACAAAAAAACGAATGGACCAATATGAGGACACTAGAAGACCCCTGGCGAGCCAATTCTCTAAAAAATAAAAAAAACATAAATAGGTAATAAAATTAATAATGAATGCTCTTTGCTTGTGACAGTTGATTTGAACTAAGAAGTAATTTTCCATATGCAGATAGATACGTAACAAGTAGGTACTCGTACTGCATCAGAATCGTATTCACTCGTAATGTAAACAAAACATCTACCTTTTATTGACGAGAATGGAATAGAATTTCGAGAACGGAATGCGTATTAGGCAGTTTGTAGTAGAATTACTTATCACACTAATATTATAAATGTGAACATATTATATTTGGATGTTTAGATGTTTGGATGTTTGTTCCGCTTTCACGCCTAAACTACTGAACGGATAATGATGAAATTTGGAATAAGATAGTTTGTAAGATACTTTTTACAGGGAAAAGTCGTATTCCCACGGGAAAATCTTACATAGCGCGAGCGTAGCCGCGGGCGGTGAGCTATATACTATATATCATGGTAGTTTCTTTTTAAATAAATCACGCCATCTCTGTTCTATAATTAAATTACCATTCACACGTTTTAAGTTAGTTCGATATCGTTGGAAAATTATCCAACAGAAGGCCTGGCAGGGCAATGATGGTAGAAGTCAGTGGTTTTCATTATGAGCCCTTATCGTGATTCGAAAGGCACGGTAAGCTGCCGTTGAATTCGGTCTCCTCTATCGAAAATAGTGGTTGGTAAGCTAAAGAGGATAATATTTTGAAGGTTTCCCACGGGCCACTAGACTTTTTAAACAAAGGATTTGTTTATAAATTTATTTTTTAATTAATCAATACAAAACCAGATGTAGTTTTTCGTAAGTTTTGTTTTAATGATTTAAAAAAAAATCTTTAAGGTTTTTAAAGAATTTTCATAATCATTTGTAGGTGATCATCAATAATAGGGAAATTATTATTTTAAAATTTCTTGCTTATGTATTAAAAAGTGCTATTGGCTATT
Organism: Carpatolechia fugitivella; assembly: GCA_951230895.1. Taxonomy (NCBI): domain Eukaryota; kingdom Metazoa; phylum Arthropoda; class Insecta; order Lepidoptera; family Gelechiidae; genus Carpatolechia; species Carpatolechia fugitivella. The sequence goes on from OX579650.1 coordinate 8,414,518, forward strand.
TTTTTTAATTTAAGAAGCAATAAGATAATATTTGCATAATATTGATTTATAAAATAAAATACTATCTGCATATTCATTGATCTAGATCGTAACTACTACAAGCAAAATTTAATTAAATTTGTATTATACATAATGTATAAAATACTACTAGAGTTAAACAAGTACGGAAAATGTGTAAGTAGGCAAAAACGAAGTACTACTTACCTGATAACCACAGAAATATGAAATTGTGATCAAACCATACACTTCTATAAATACTAAAGCTTGTGGCTGTCTTCTTAAATCTCTTTAGGACACACTTTGCGTAAATATTTTAAAAATACGTAATATGCGAAGTGTGAATATAATTATAACCTTTTTTACTTTCCAATCCTATCTGGGACAGAATGATTAAAATAAACAACGTTTATCAAGTGCAGTTTTCTAATGAGCACCACTGCGTATATAGCTAGGGTTAAGACAGTTTGACATGACCTGTGTCTGTACTCAACTACTCAATGACCTAGAACGACGGGTTAATAGCAATGCACAACATTGTAGGAAAGACGAAATGTTATGATTTGAAGTAAGATAATAGCATACTCACGGTATTTGCAGGCTTGTTTCGCCGGCCACGTGGTGAGAGTTGCGTGCGCGGCAAGCGGTCCGGCGCTGTCGCAGTCTGCTCGACGACAGACCGCCTTGGGCCGCATGCTCCGACCGCCTGCCTGCCCCTTATCAAATTTTCTGCTAACGGCCTTCTCTCTCACTCGCTTGACAATTTACATATATTCTTCTCCGTCACGCATTACAAGTTGTCATAAAGTCCCGAATACCATGAATGGCGTTATTGAACAAGCGTGAAGTTAGGTCCAAGTATTTAAGTGCCTTTGGCATGTAGTGTGTATGTATGTATTTTCATCTTTGTGAATTTGCTGTATATGTATTATCAGGTACAATTCAGCTCACTGTCGTCAGCTTACGCTTAATAGTCTGTCTGACAATCGTATGGAGAGTTTAACAGCTTAGACGTGTCTGTGGTTATTTGTCCAAGTATTTGGACATGGGGTTTAAGCTTTGAAATATAAACCAGGTATAAGTAATCATTTTACACATACACTATAAAACCTGGCACCCAATGACCGTGGGCAGCAAGCTTAGAAAAGGTTTATTAAAAACTAAAGTTAATATTTAAATCCAAATAAAATTGCTCCAAAACTATACATTCGACTGGTCTATCTATACCTAAATTCACAAAGTCACGCCTCTTTCATTTCAAAGAAAGAAAGAAAAGAAAATGGAAAGCATCACGATTTCAAAAAACTCACGGGAGCAGAGCGTAGTAAGCTCGTACATGAGATACATGTCACGCGATAACGCGTTGATGTCTTTAGTAGGAATCAATCAATAGTAGATTGTTAACCGAGGGATGAAAGCGATCAATTACACCCGAAGTATTTTGGCGCACGAGCGTAGCGAGGGCTCTATAGTGTGAGAGTGGAATTGATCAGTTTCCCACAAGGTAAGGCTAAGGTAAAGGGCATCACACACGGCAGCTATAATATATATGATAGCACGAGGCAGCCAGCTCTCTCGTCGCCATTCACTTTCACGCAAAGCGGGTCAAACAAAATGGCCGCAGTGACCGGCCATTCTGCTTGACCCCCGCTTTGCACACAAAGTGAATGGTGATGAGAGAGCTGGCTGCCTCGTGCTATAATATATATTATAGCTCCGTCTGTGATGCCTTTAAGGCTTTTCATCTCGATTGCAAAGAAAGTAAACAAAACAGTTGTAAAAAATAATACTCGCACATGGGCTACATACCGCACACCACCATACGCCAAGTTAATGCACCGCATCTTATTTGACACACAAACAGTTTGTATTGGGAAAAATTAAGTTGATCATGAAAAGTTATTACGCAGTATTAATAAAGTTAGAAAACTCATACCAATATAAAACGTTCTGTACAAACCCTCTTCTTCCTATCTGCGTGAGCGTTTTAATTTCTCTCGTCTTCAGGATAAGCCCTGTAGACACTCACCAGAACACTTCTTTCGATTCCCCTTCATCGATCTGGTTTTTACTCTTACTCTTTTTCTGTTCTTGCGGCAAGACTGTGGAATTCTCTTCCGGACACTGTTCGTGATAGTCCAACTATCACTGTGTTTAAGAAATGAGTCAAGGAGTATTATCTGTCCCTCTCTAATTAACTGTAGGTTATTTATTTATTTATTTGTTTATATAAGTAGGTGTATGTATATATTATGTTATAGGTAGGCATAGGTTAGGTATTCTACATCATCAACAGCTCATATACGTCCCCACCGAGGGGCTCGAGCCTACCTACATATTTATATTTAATTATTATATATTGTTTTGTAAATTGTTGTATTTTTTGTTGTATAATTTAAGTAGATTTATATAAAGTTATTGTGCACGTCTTATCTGCATATCTTTATATATCTTGTCTTGTCTCTTCTCTAAGTAAGTAGCGTTTCGTGCGTATAACTATGTTAAATATTATCGAATTTTCAATTCCAAACAAATAAAGTATTGTAAAGGGTTTAAATAACCGTCGGACCAACCACCAACCAATGTTTAGAAATAACCAGAGAAGGAATATTTAAAACTAAATATATTTACTAGTTATATTACATAGGTTACACTAAGTATATTGAATAAAATTTATAGCAGTGAGTAGGTAGGTGTGATTACTAGGGATGCAAGTTTTATAAAAATATCGATATAGCGATATGTCGGTCTAGAACGCCGATATATCGATATTTTATCGATATATATTTTGTTAAATTACAATTTTGATAAATTTTAAAATTTTATTTTAATATTCAAGCACGCACGCACACGAAACACAACACGTAATCACAAACTTTTTTTTTCTTCTATTTCGGGCAGGCTGCCGTCGCTCAGCAGTCAGCTTACTATTCTTCACTCACTCAATCACCATATAGACCAGAGTTTTTTTTTCTTTTTTAGACAATGTTGCCAATAATAGCATTTTACCCGATTCCATGGGTATTCGATTATGGGCGGGCTCTTTCGATATTTCGTTTCGATATTATGAGTTTATTCGATATTGATATATCGATATTGACGGATCTTCGATATCGACAAATGTCGATATTTTTAGGCGTCGATATATCGATATTTATCGGTTTGCCGATATATCGTTGCATCCCTAGTGATTACAGTAACTAAATATCGAATATTAATGCTTTTGGGTTTGCTAGTTCTGAGCCTGAAGAGGTGCGGTTCAGTATAGGATAGTCAATGAAGTCGATGCTGAGGTGTTCGGCCGGGCGCTCCAGCTCCAACAGCTGCACAGAGTTCTGCGCAGGCGCCGCGCGCAGCCACACGCCGGGCACGTACAGCGTCACCTGCGGCCCGCGGCCCGGCCAGTACCGGCCCAGGTTGTGACCGTTCACCCACACGTAGCCCTGAGGAATACAAGTACTTAATCATTTATGATACCAACGATGATGGAGTTAGTTCAACACAGCATGTGCCCAGCAGCGGCTGCATGACCACGGTGGATAAAATAAACCGCGAGATATAAAACGTAACCACCAATGGTAACGCAGTTCTTGTCTTTGAGCGACATAAACTTGGATACTATTGGCGGTCACTTTATCTATATGTCGTGCTGTTTATTTTATCTACGGTGGTCATGCAGCCCCTGTAATATAGTGTGCTGTTTATCGAATTCGTTGTTCTAAACCAATGTTTAGATACACGCCTGTTGCATTGGATAAATTTTACAAAAAAAGAAATCAATATGATCGAAACTACCTTTCCCCATCCAGAAGGATCTATGAAGGTATCCAGTGGTTTTTGTATGACTATATTTCCTTCGTACAGTACAGGCCCAAACCTCGTCGTCGTCGTCGGCTGGGAGGAAGATGGCGTTATATCCATTTTCTCTAAAGGATACCCGGTAATGCTCCAAGTTCCTTTCAATACATCATTGTTGAATTTCACTTCGCGCAAAATACCCTAGAATGTTAAAGTGACATTATATGCCATTGTGGCCTCTAGTGCTGCCTCTCGTATTGTATCCACATAAATGTTTTTTTTCTTTTATTTTAGATACATACCTTATAGTCATGTAATTTTGGTCCATAATTGATTCGCCCCTGAGTATCAACTAACAAGGACAAAGCTCTTGAATCTGAAGGCTCTGTCGTTATTTTTAGCGTATATCTTTTGCCCATTCTGTCTATAATGCCTTGTAGTTTCTAAAAACAATAAAATTTGTCATACAACATAATTATAATAGTACCAGCGCGGGCCGCTCCAAGCTCACGTAATAGGATACTAAGATGGGACCCATTTGTGGAGGTCCAGAACAAGATTGGCTTCTTAGATGTATAAGATCACATCCTGGACCATTTTATGCAGAAAATCAAAAAAAGGTGTTATTTTTTTTGTACTTTTTACGTCATCAAGTACCAACTTGAGAACTGACACATTAGACAAGGCTCATCAAAGGAACACATAATAAAACTATTAAAAAAAAAAAACAAAAACCTCCTTCAAAAGTAAAACACATTTGTTTGCACTAAAAAGTAACAAATAATATTAATAACTATTTTATGTATGCAAGATTGACATTAATAAAAATGGTCAATATAATACAATTCAATCACTTTTACTTTTTAATATTTACGTAAAATAAACAACACTTTTTGTAGTCGGTGCCAACCACGAATCGCAGGCATTCACAGTTTGTTCTATTATTTATAAACTTTCTTCATCTTAATTTTTATAAACCGCTCTAAAGTAAATAAACTTAAAAAAAAAAAACAAAAACAGGCGCACGTTCTCGACGTTGTTCCCGCCCGAACGGGTCAGGGCAGGCGTCGTCGACGGTTGTTTTCGAAATTCATTTCTTTTTGTGTGCATATTCTTTGAAATTAGCTTTGATGATTTAAGTTTGTGTAAAATATTTTGTTAGGTTCGGTTGAGTTATTTCTTAGGTACTTGTTATATAATTTCGTTCATGTTTTTATGTACAATAATTTCATGACCTTGTTAATAATTTTGTGTAAAGCGCTACAAAGTTTTTTTTTTTTAGTTTGTTTCTGATTTGGATGACATTACATAAAGAGCGCTGATTTTTATATTTAAATAACATTTTGTCGTTCATATATTTATGTAGAAGCTGGAGGGTTGCATGCAACCATGCTTCAACGTTATTTTGTTTAGTTTCTTCTTAGCTTTGGCTGGACCAACCAATATAAAAAGAGTTAATAAATTAAATTGTAAATATTAAATAGGATTGTATTATAATAGCATAGCTTTTTAGGTATAATATATCTTTGTAAAAAAACGCTCTATAATGCTACTACGTTTAGGTTTTTTCTTGGCTGGCACCGACTACAAAAAGTGTTGTTTATTTTACGTAAATATTAAAAAGTAAAAGTGATTGAATTATATTCTATTGACCATTTTTATTAATGTCAATCTTGCATACATAAATAGTTATTAATATTATTTGTTACTTTTTAGTGCAAACAAATGTGTTTTACTTTTGAAGGAGGTTTTTGATTTTTTTTAAATAGTTTTTATTTTATTCTTTTTAGTGGGTACTGCAGCACGTTTGCAAACTTTTTGGATTATTTACGATTATCTTGTAGTGTGAGGTATCGTTGGATAGGTCTTTTAAAAATAATCGGGGTTTGCTGAAACCATTTTTCGATGTTAGCGTAAGTTTTTTTACGTTACCAAATACAATTGTTATGCTACTGGACACTTGACTGTTACCAAAATGAGCACTTAAACTATGTTTTTTTTCAAACGTATGCTAGAATGATAATCCTTTTCACTTCTCATGCTCTGAAAGTGCTTATTTGTGCAGGATATAGGCTGCACAAAATCGAATTTTGTGCACAAGTGTATTAACGTATCTACTCATAAATGTATCTATATTAAGGCAAAGAAAATGAGCCATACAGCCAAACATAATAAGAAGTTCATAGATAGAATTTGCTATTTTATCATATTTACTTTAATTTATTTGCCTTATGTGTTTTTGTCATAAAAAGAATTTAAATTCAAGTATGGTAGGTTATTTAATTAACTAATTTAAGAAAATTATTATTACAAAATTAATTTAATAGTAGGCTGTATAGGTCTGCAGCCCAAGCCTAATATCAATGTCGTAAGATTAAAAAAAATAAAGCGGCGGGAAACATCTCTTGTTTTTTCGTGCTTTTTTACGTAAAACGACTGTTTTATTTCCTCGCAATCGAAGCGAAAAGCAAAGTTTATAACTCGCCCACAAAACCATTAAAAACCGTTCGTTTTGTGCACTTGTTGTAAAATCTACTATTATTTGTACCGGAGGAATCCTAATTTACATTGTGTAATCTATTGAGCCACTAATTTGGCTCGAGAAACTACTTCTTCTGAAGATAGTAGCCAAGACACATGGTTTAACGTGCCTTCCGAAGCACGGAATCATCTATTTTTCGGGCAATAATTAAGTGATTCAGGCAGCAATGTCTTAACAAAACTAGAGAAAGTCTCACAAGATCCACCGGGATTCGAACTCGGAACCTCCGTGAAAAGAGTCAAACACTAGACCGCTCGGCCAGAGAGGCTATACTGTTTGTATTTTTTTATTTATTACAATACAACAACGGTATCGCGATGCATGTTGCTATTACCAGTTGAGGAGTTTCCGCTTTTATTTACTATTTCACCATCAGATTTTAACAAAATTAGTATGGATCTATCCCTAAAGCACGTTCTATCGAATGAAAAAAGAATCATCAAAATCGGTTGAAAACTGACTGAGATATGACTAAAAGAATAGACGAATAACGACGCGAATGCTACATTCCGTTGAGGAATTTCCAAGTTTTACCTCATGTTCCACCATCAGATCTTGACGAAATTAATATGGGACCACCTCGAGAGTAAATCCTATCGAATGAAAAAAAAATTATTAAAATCGGTTAACAATCGGCGGAGATATCTAATAACATACATTAAAAAAAAATACAGACGAATTGAGAACCTCCTCCTTTTTTGAAGTCGGTTAAAAATACTAGTACATTCTGTCAAGAAAGTATCGGGAATGGATGATTTGTTTATGGTTCCAAATTCAATTTTTCGTTTTATTTTATTGATGTTAGATTGGCACAACTGTTTTCTATTTTGACGCGGAGTTTGAGTTGCATCTGTATTTAGATTATATACTGTATTATACAGTGCTGTTTTTAGTTATACCATGCGAATTTCATAATACAATAACATCGAACGGAATTTCGTGTTCAGAGTCGCTGAAAATGTTACAGAAGGCTTACTGTGAATCGACTTTATCAAAAACACGTGCTTATGAGTGGTACAAAGCGTTCAAAAGCGATCGAGATGTGATGAAAGATTTGCCTCGCTCTTGTAGGCCATCAATGTCTGCAACTGAAGTTAACATCGCAAAAGTGAAGGAAATTGTGACTGAAAACCCTTATTCAAGTTTGAGAAAGATAGCCGCCAAATTTTCTGTGTCTCACGAGTTGATCCGTACCATTTTAAGAGAGAAAATTCGACGAAAAAGGCCAGATTTGTGGAAAGAAAATTCTTGGATTGTGCACCACGATAATGCGCCTTCGCACAAAAAAACTCAACAAATACCATCGAGCAACACCCTATTCACCAGATATGGCTTCAGCCGTCTTTTTTCTTTTTCGTAAACTCAAATTACCACTTCGTGGCACCCGTTTTCATTCTATAAAAGACTTAAAGGAGAATTCGTGGCGAGAACTGAACTCAATTCCGGAAAAAGCGTTTAAAAATGTTTTGATGATTGGATTATTTTAATTTTGTTGGCGTAAGTGTATCGTTACTGAAGGAAAATACTTTACTTAAATAAATTTGGATGAATAACTAACATTTTCTGTATTATTGATCTTTTTCCGGTACTTTATTTTATTTTATTTTATTTATTAAAGTACAATAAACAATTGTACAGTAGCTTAATTAATACAATAATAATTAAACGCAGTACTTATTGTACAACCAGCACCATTGTCCCCAGGTATATTAAAAATGATACAGAGAAACCTAAGGAATTCGATATTATCTATGACTAAGCAAAAATCACAAACTAATCTAAACGATGGAAGACATAGGTTCCAATTTTACATGAGTGTTTCCATTTTTAATAAATAATAATAAATTAAACAACATCAGAAATAATTACAAAATAAACATATTATGTAAACCGAATAACCTTAATACTCTAAGCATACTGGATATATTAAATTTAAATGAAATTTAGTTTAGAATGTTGAGATACTTATGAATATATTATGTACTAAGGTACCTACGTCAATTACCGCCTAGCCGATTATACCGCCTGAAGTTAATAACTCTACAAAAATATTATTAACCGCACAAAATCAGAGCCGAGCGCAATGAACTTATGTCGCCTCATAACTGTGAGCCGCGCGAGCACGTCCCCCATCCCCCGCACGCCAGTAGTCGCGCGTCATCCGTCGGAGGTGGGCGTTTCGGCTGCTGTTACAAGAACGTCACATATTTCGCGGTAAGTTTCGAGTGCATTTCAAAGTATTTATTATTGATTTATAGTTCATTCATTTGTGCACATATTCTACTAGCTCAACAGTGTGTTTTTTATTGTGCAGTTAGCTCTCGTGTATTTTAGCGAGTTTTTTCCTTGAAATCTATTCAAAAGCTAATACCGCCTAGGCGCTATTACCCTCTTGTAGGCGTTATTACCCATACCCAGGCGTTAATACCCATTATTTAATTACAGCTTCAAGAATCATGTCTGTCACAAGAAAAAAAAGTTTGTGGACTCAGCAAAGCCTAGAATCTGCAGTAAATGCCATCAAAAGTGGAAATATGTCAAGTTATAAAGCTGCAAATACGTATGGCATTCCTAGACGAACCCTGCGAGATTATTTAAAAAGTGGACTACCAAAACAACATCTAGGCAGAAAGGGAGTATTTACAAAGACGCAAGAAGAAGATTTTATTAAACGGATAATTAGATTTGCAGAGGTTGGGGTACCGATGACAGGTAAACTGATCCGTAAACAAGCTTTTGTTTTCTGTGAGAGGCATAATATTCCAAACAACTTTAACAAAGTGTGGTGCTGTGCTGGTAAGGACTGGCTGAAACTTTTTTTGAAACGGAATCCTATATTGGCTAAACGCAAAGCTCAATTTTTAAATCATGCAAGAGGTCAAAAATTAAATAAACATATTGTAACGCATCACTTTAACGAAATTAAAAAGCTTTATAATGAACTTGGTATAGATTATAATCCAGAGCGACTTTATAATATGGACGAAAAAGGTTGTCGCTTGACAATGCATAAACAGCCGACAGTAATAGCCCAAAAAGGTGCTAGACGCGTTCACATACAGGCGTCAGAACATGGCGAAAATGTGACTATTGTCGGATGCGCCAATGCCCTTGGAAATGCAATTCCGCCAATGATCATATTTAAAGGTATCAGAAAGAAACCCGAATTCGAAAATGATTTACCGACGGGATCTTTGGTTAAAATGGCTCCTAAAGGTTCAATGACAACTGAGCTGTTTATTGATTTTTTGGCGCATTTTGCCAAATATAAGACATCGGGTAAATGCCTATTGGTATTCGATGGCGCAAAATGTCATTTAGATTTTAGAATCGTAGAAGAGGCCGAAAAATATGACATTACACTGTACTGTTTACCATCGAATACGACCCATGAGCTTCAACCGCTAGATAAGGCTTGCTACAAACCATTCGAAAGTTACTGGGATCGGGAAGTTCTTGAAAATTTATACGAAAATCATACACAAAAGATTACTAAATCTACATTTAACCAGATTCTTTCCAAAGTATGGCCACAATGTATGACAATCTCAAATATTACTAGTGGTTTTAAAGCGACAGGTCTATACCCTTTCAACCCAAGTGCCATCCCTGAAAGTGCATACGCTCCATCTCAATTGACAGAACGACCAATATCCTCACAAAATACTCCCCCATCTGGCATCCCCGAAAGCGATTCTGAGCCACCTCATTTAACTGAACGACCTAGAATGGTACAAGACACTGATCTTGAAAGTGAAGGTGGTTCTTCCCCAACATCTATCTCTTTGATGACCGGTAACCAACTCGTAGAAGATGTTACTCCTGATTTGTCACCAATTATGTCTCCCAGTCACGTCGAATTTTCAATTCCTCCAATGGTTACTCCTCCACGCCAAGTCCAGCCAAACTTATCTGATTTTGACGATATCATACCGGATTTATCATCAGCTTGTTACCCTAGACAAATAGATAATAAAACTGCTTCTTCGACACAAAATTTCCAAACTTTTACGAATGATTACTCTCCAAAACCCTCTACAAGTGGCCTGCAAAAACAAAGAAAGCTTGTTGAATATAGTTCGTCATCAGATTCAACTGAATGTGAAATCATGAATCAGTTTATCTATAGACCACGTAACCCAAATTCACTGCGGTTTTACACCTCTTCGGAATCTAGCAATGATGAAGATAACATTCCTTTGGTAAACCTTACAGATGATCAAACCATTTTCCACAAATTCTTGCCGACCCCAAACTATGCAACAGTAAAAACCAAAGCACGCCGCAAAGCTATAAATTACCGAGGCCAAAAAATTACTAAAGATTTGTTTAATGACAAAAAAGATACAGATATTACAAATAAAGCAGTCACAAAAAAGAAACAAAACATAGATAACAAAAATATTAAGACTAAAGAAGAAGCCAAAACAAAACAGAAGACAAAAAACACGACAGACAAAAAAAATACAGAAAAGGAAGCACCAAAAGTAAATAATAACAAAATAAAAAAGAATCTGAAGAAAAAGGGAGAAACTGACAAGAAAAGAAAAATCGAAACTAGAAGTACTACGGCTAAAAATAAAGAAAACTATGTTACTGGATGGTATTGTCATGGATGCGATGAAGAGCGGATTGCTGATATGAGGTCATGTTTAAATTGCAAGAACTGGTATCATGATGAATGCATCGGATTAACTAAGAACGACGATGACGAATTTACCTGCCCTGGAGGTTGTGATTAGAAATATAGAAATAGAAATAGAAATAGAAATATTTTTATTATTCTTCTCTCACATAGATAAAAAAGAAAAAGAAAACATTAAATGAATATTAATATAAGAGGTACAGTTAAATATGATCTATGTGAGAGACTGGCATCTGTACTAGGATATCCTGTATGACAGATTGCCAGCCTCTCCAACACCGGACCAGGAGGATGACAGGTAAGTACAACTTAAATTACACTAAATTAAATAAACATGTGAGAGATTAAGTGATGTATGTATCAGTGTGTGTGTGTGTGTGTGTGTGTGCGTGGGTGCGTGTGTGTGCGTGTATGTGTGTGTGTGAGTGTGTGTGTGTGCGTGACAGCGGGGAGTGCGTATGTACCCATGGACATTTACTTATACAGGGGAGCCCATGAATAAGCAAAGTGAGTGGGGGTTTTAAGATACAACGTTTAAAAGCGACTCAGTATCATCATAATTGAGAGATTTTAACCAAATTGAAGTAGCCTTTTTACATTTAAATTTAGTCAGAGGGTAAATTGTTATGGATTTATTAACCTTATTATACAAGTGTCCTCCTAGAAATGGAAAGAATCTCTTTGCAAAAATTGTGGACATAACAGTATCTGAAGAGCAGACTCTGGACATGAGACGTTTGTTAGTTTTAATAGACTGGTCGAAAGATAGCTGAGAATGCTGTTTTAAGACGGTATGCAAGATAAACAACTGCCGTAATGTCAGGACATCCGAACGAGTGTAAAGATCTTTAGTAGGAAAGAGGAACGGTAGGGAGAGACTCACTTTTAAAACTGCTCTTTGAGCTCTCTCTAGCTTTATCATTCTACTCTTGCACGTACCACCCCACACTGTTATGCAATAACTGAGAATAGACTGGCATAGGGCGAGATAAACCATCCTAATGACATCCCTATCCGCAATGTGACGTAGGTTTTTAAAAATGAAAATAAGTTTACGGGTTCTAGACGAAAGTAAGTCAATATGATGGCTGAAACTCAACGTATTATCAATCATAACACCCAGGTACTTAATGTTATTCGCTATAGTTAGCTTACTACATGTACATGGCGGGGGGGATGAACAAAAATGAGCTATGATGGACTTTTCTTCATGGACAGATAGAGGATGGTTCTTGATTGTGAAAGGAATGAATTTTGTTTTCCCAACATTAAGGGTTAGGGCATTATCCGAAAGCCAAGAGCAGACAGAGTTAAAGCCCCTTTGTGCAGAGTCGTATACTTCATCCCAAGATTCACCATGAAAGATCAGCGCCGTATCATCTGCAAAAGTAACAATTTTACCTTGGGGCAGTTGAAGATTGCATAAGTCGTTGATAAAGATAAGGAAGAGAGTGGGGCCCAGCACGCTGCCTTGTGGGACACCGTGGGTTATGGGAAGGTAATCACTTCTGACCTCACCAATTGTTACTCGTTGCCGTCTATTCGAGAGATAGTCCCTGAATAATTCGAGTTGCTTGCCACGAACACCAAGCCTCTCCAGTTTGATGAGGAGAAGTGGGACAGAGACTGTGTCAAAGGCTTTGGCTAGGTCTAAAAATATTGCCAACATCTTCTTCCCCTTGTCCAAACTTGCCACGATGTGATCAGTTAAATCATGAACAGCGTCATTTGTTGAAATACCGGCTCTAAAGCCAAATTGGTGTTTAGATAAAATATTTTTGGATTCCAAGTAGTTGACTAGACGCTTATTCAAGAGTTTTTCCACAATTTTGGACAAGGTAGGGAGAATAGAGATAGGTCTATAGTTGTCAACACAGCCTCTGTCCCCACTTTTGTGTATAGGTATGACCTCAGCCAGCTTAAATTCGAGAGGAAATATACCAGAGGAGAACATAAGGTTGATGATATGGGTTAAGTGAGGTATTAAGATGTCAATGTACCGTTTCAGAAAGGCTCCCGAAATGTTATCCCAACCTGTGGTATTGTCTTTTTTGAGGCTTAAAATGCAGTCACGAACTTCAGATTCATCAGTAGGGGTAAGAGCAAATGAGAAGGGCTGAGGAGGCATTGGTGATGAAACATCTCCGGAACCGTTCCGAGCACGGTCAGCTAAGTTTCTCCCAATGGAAACAAAGAAATTATTAACTTCATTTACAGATTTGAGAGGATTATTTGGAGATATTAACTCAGAAGCGGGGTTCAGGCAGTTTTTTGTGTAGGTTAAATCCTTAATAGTGTTCCATAGCGTTTTATTATTAGTTTGTGCAGCTTTTTTAATTTGACTCTTTTCATAATCTCTTTTCAGTTTTCTTAATAGCCAATTGCAAAAATTTCTATATCGTTTGTATGTAGTTTTAATTATGTCATTGTTTGGGTGTTTATTAAATTTTTGATGAAGTTTATCCCGATTTTTCATACACCTTAGTAAACCGACTGTAATCCAGGGTTTTTTTATTCTCTTGCGGTTAGGCATAGTAATGATTTGTGTATTTGATTTAATTTTATTGATTAACACAGAAATGAACAGGGAAGTAGCAACATTTGCGTCCGTAGTTTCATAAATAGAGGATAGGTTTAAAGTGTTCATGTCTTTATCTAATCCTTCATAGTCAATCTTTTTAACAGGGGAAGACTTGTACAGGTGGCGGACATGCTGTTCCAGAATAAAAATGACGCAGTCATGGTCTGTTATCGATGTTTTTGCCACGTAGCAGAAGGCTGGTCGGCGGCTTTTGAGCATTAGGTGGTCTAAACAGGTTTTATTATGGGTGGGTATCAAATGCGCCGGTAGGAGACCATGGGAGGCCAGTAAGTTAAGATAGAAAGAAGAGTTGGCATCATTATTATTAGGCATTATGTCCACATTTATATCCCCTACAATAATTATATTACTGTGTTTTAGCTCAGTAAGAAAATCGTTGAGTGAAGATAGGTAATTATCAAGATTTTTGTAGCCAGGGGGTCTGTATATTGCCACTATAATTGTGTCATTATCAATCTCACATGTAAGGCAATTAGCATCACGTACATTAGGTTCTGATATAGTAGCGCGCATGCTGCTTTTATAGTAGATCACTACTCCTTCGTTCTGGGAAAGATTGTTTGTTGTTTGGACACAATTGTATCCAGTTAGGGATGGAATACAATGAGCGTGTTGAAGCCAGCACTCTGTCAAAACAATCAGATCCCAATCAGTCTTAGATCTATCTAGGAGTGTAAGTAGGTTGGAAAAATTACAGTTCACGCTTCGTATATTCTGATGGATAATTTTTAAGCTTGGGTTCGGGTTATTAATAATCAAGTTAGGTAACTCTTCCATATCACATGTCATTGATTTTGCAATTTGAAAGTCATCAAGATCATTATTAATTAAATTTATATTATCGAATTTTGGATACAAAAAATCATGGTGGTGCTTAACAACTTATGTGAATTATCATTTTTATCATGTGAATAAAACCGAACGCTATAATGATTATGAGTAGAGTCTAGTTGTATGGAAAGTGTTTGAGTGTGTGAAGGTTGCTGCGTGAGAATAACTTTGTTATGCGAGTACAAAAAATGTATTGCGTATGTATATGATTGGGTGGTGTGTACGTATAATATAAAATAGATGTATGATTGCTTGGAGTATGATAAACTGTCTAGGATAGGAGTTGTGTGTGTTTGTGTGGTATGTGTGTATGAAATTGATTGATTAATTTTTATATCATTATTTAATTCTAGGACCTAACTGAGATTTAATAATATTAAGAATTCGTTTTCTATTTCTTTTCTGTATTAGATAGGTATATTTAACAAATTAGGCGTTCTAATCTTCCTGGCAGGCGAAATAACCCTGTGAGCATTTAATAACGCCTACTAAATTTGCAGATAAAATTTTTGAATTTTCTTTTAAATTTAGTGTACTTGTTACTAATGTTGTTTTTTACGATGTCGTTGAAGAAAAAAAAATTAAGAAGATTTTTTACGTTAGTAATTTTGAAAGTTCTTTGTTCCTTATGTTTAACTGCCAAAATGTTATTTAATATTAAGAAAAATGACTAATTTATATAATAAGTTTAAGGCTGATTATATTTTTATAAGAAAAAGATAACCTGAGATCTCAAATGCAGTGTTTTTATAAATAGATACGCTTAGGCGGATTAATACTCCCTGTAGGTTATTATTGCCAATGATGCTACCATTAGTTTTAAGGAATATTTGATATTTTTTAAAAGTATTGTTTTACTTTTTCTAGCGCATTCTAAAAACAATAAACCAATAATTCAATTACTCTAGTTTTTTATTATAAATTCTTTAAATATTTTTTAATTTCAGCTTTTAAAGTTAAGTAGGCGGTAATTGACGTAGGTACCTTATAATTCTTATCAAGAATGAGAAATTTGTTTATATGCTAAATTGATTAAGCTCTTCAAGCACTCTTTTTTTGTCAGAATATGCAGTAAGATAAAACATATCAATATCAATAAAATGATCGTTGTATGATTGCAGGATAGCCCGTAAGCGCTTGCCTGCATTCGTTCTACAAATCTACATGGTCATAGTTGAAACATTCTACCCGTCACAGGATTACACGTTCGTAGCATGTTAGTTGGTATTCGATTCTTGACAGAGTAGTATACCTCATCTTACCTTGGAACTTGGAGTCATTAAAAATGGGTGCATTTACGTCATCGGATACCAAGATGATATCACACCATTGGATAGCTGTCCAGATCATAAAAGAATACTTTGTTTTCAGCCAACCAACTAGATACCTGACCAATTAGATCAAAGTCATCTTGATCTAATTGGCCAGGTCTCAAGTTGGTACTTGATGACGTAAAAAGAACAAAAAAATCAACACCTTTGTTTACCTTTTACACAACATGTTCCAAGATTCGCTCAAGAAACCCTATAGATTTAAGAAGCAATTCCTATCCCAAACCGCTATAAATGGGTCACAACATGATGATGTAAGGTTTGTGTGACTATATATCTATAAAGCTATATATCTATGCCGCCTAGGAAATCCTCCAAGCTGAGGGCAAGCAACCGAGTATTTTTTTTGTGATCTAGACAACTAATGGTGTGATTTTTATCTTGGTATCCGACGACGTAAATGGGCCTATTTTTCACGACCTTTAAATTTGATCGCCTCTATAAAGCTCCAAGGTAGGGCAAACTCTTATTTTTGTGTGCTCCTTGATGAGTTTATCTAATGTGCTAGGTCTCAAGTTGGTACTCGTTGACGTAAAAAGTACAAAAAAAACAACTTTTTTGATCTTCTGCATAAAACGGACTAGGATTTGCTCTTGCAAACTTATAGATCTAAGAAGCCAATCTTCTGAACCTCTACAAATGGGTCCCATCTTCCATCTTGGTATCCTATTACACAAGTTTGGAGCGGCCCGCGCTCGTACCATAATGTATTTGAATGATTGCATTGTCTTCATGTTATTTTAGTGAGCTTTTTTGGTCATATAATTTAATCAACCATTTACTTTTACATTTTAATAAACCATTTACATTTTCATTGCTTATTGACGTTATTTTTTCAGAAAATTGATGTTTACACAATGCATAAAATACCAATCAGTAACAAGCGATCGGTATCTAACAAATAAAAACTGGTAACAAGTCCCTATGTAATAGGGTGAGTGAGTGGTTGGCGTTGCATAAAGTTACTGATACCATTTCCAATTCCAAGTGTAAGTACATTTATGAAGCTTTCGTCCTGTCACTTATGGGCAACACTGTTATTCCTGAGATTAATCATAAAAGTTTGATCTGGTCTAGTATTATACCATATTTTATTTTTTGTGCTAATAAATTTAGCTGATGTTCCAATGTAATCACGAGTAGGAAATAACAATCAATTTAGGATGTATGTTTCGCTCTGTCAGGTAAATAAAAAAGATGTTACTTACACCTGACAAGTAGACGTAGATCCGATCTCGCGGTTGCTGTATCTCCAGCATCCCCTGCGCAGCGCTGAGCGTCGTCTCGAACAGCAGGAGGCCGGCGCGCTGGCGCAGCTGCTCGAAGGTCGGCAGCGCTGCCCCCGTGACGTCACTGTAGCGCTTACCGAACTGAGAGCGACCCTCCGCTGACAGCAAGTTTACTTTGGGTTGCAGTTCCAGTTTCCCATAATCACCTTTAGGAGCAGGTGTTGGCGGACTGGTCGTTCGTAAACTCTGATTATACTAGAACATAAATCACAAACAGATTGATACAGCTGGAAAATATAATACTGTTAATTCATTCATCTTTCTGTAACAAAGACGGATTGTCATCATAATAATTACCGTTCCTAAAAGTTCTCGAATCGCATAATATTTTGGCGTTGGATCACCAGCCTCATTCAATGGAGCATCGTAGTCGTAAGACGTTATATCTGGCTTATATAAATCAGTAATGTAATTGGCACCTGCAAATATAATAATAATAATTTAAATATATATGAACGATTTGTCGATTTTAGGTCTAATAATTACAAAATATTGTATGCTGAAATGTATTACCGGCGCTGAATTCAAAATTGGTTCCACCGAAGAATACGTATATGTTGACGTTGATCTTGTGGTCGATCATGTTGCGCAGGGAGGTGACGACGTCGTTAATTGTAACTTGCTGCAGAGTCTCACCCCAGTGCGTCAGCCAGCCCGGGTAGAACTCGGAGTTCATCAGGGGGCCTTGGGCCACCACCTCGCGGAGTGCTCGAAATACCTCCGGTATGCGTTGACCTAAAACATTTTTTTTTATTAGTAGGTTCGAAACAAAAATGATGATTTGCTGTATCAACCATCATTAGCTATCATTATCATCATCTCAGCCGAAAGACGTCCGATCGACAAAGCCCTCACCCAAAGATCCACACAGGTACCGGTCCTGCACTGCCTGTTTCCAACGATATATTAACTTAACTTTTTTTTATAAAATTTTTCTTATCGACCAATCTTGCGTTAAACAGGCTGGTGTAATAGCAGTGTTAAAACATTACTGATACATAAAATATCTAATATTATACTATATAAAAAAGCTACGTGGCTCGATCATAGTAGTATGGAAGTGATTCACCTACCTACACCAAAGTCGATAGTAGTGAGGGCACCCGGCACGTAACCGCCAAGGATCATGTTAAGTGTCGTCCCGTCGGTGGTGTAAAGGAGAGCTCTACTTAAGACGTGGTTATGAATAATGTCGCGCACCTGTTCCTTGTAAGCCATGTCGTAACCATAACTGCCATACTCATTCTCCACCTGTAAACAAAGAGTTGGAATTCTTGATCCTAACATCACCACAAGATAGAAGAACAATGGGATTCGGGAAGTCGTGCTCTAATTCAAATTTTAAAATCCAGCTATCTTTTTCGTTTTTATAACCAATGAAAGAGGAGATGAATTCAGATGAACAAATGATATTATTTTGAATAAATGAAAACCTAAAATAAGGAAATAGCTGTCAGATTAAGAGATTTTTAGGTCGGATGTTTTAAGTGCTCTCTTGAATTGAAATATTAAATAATTTTAGTTATTATTGTTACGAGCGAGCGGGGTTCAGGGATTGAAAAATTTGTTCACGAGGAATAAGTCTTACTGTTACGGTCTAGCAGTAGCAACTAGCGCCATCTATCCACAGAGCCGGGAACTATCTAGATATCTCAAGACGCTCGAGAGCTGTTTACGTAATGCGTCTACTCGATGCTAGATGGCGGCTTTGTTCCGGAATGTTCGTCGTAGTGTGGGACTGCACTGGTAGTTTCTGGAATATTCTAGACCCGATTTCGGCGCATATATAAGGCGGCCGGCTCTGCGCGAGTTCAGTTCAGTTTCGAGTGAGCTATCGGAGTGAAAACTTCAAAGCGATCAAGAGCGAAGAAACCTGCGACCTAAGCGATACCTACGGATTACGAGTGACTCTGTGAATTGGATTATAGTGTGATTTGCCCTGGAACCAGTTGTTCATCGCCGAATAAACCCTCGAATTACGTCATTGGTGTTTTAATCTAAATTATCGAACCCTTGACCGTAACAATACACACGTATAGTACACAAGTCTACGTCACAAACTGTGCTTGAACGCGCACGGGTACACTTCTATTTACTTCGGCTCTTGATATTGCACTGAACTCACGTCTAGACGGTCGCGGTCCTTATATACCCCTATGACAGCTCGAGTTCGAGTCAGCTGTTTCGCGTAGCGAATACTTCTTGAAGGGAAATGACAGGCGTCTCGAACTTTCTGGTCGGTTGTCAAGAATCACTGACGTCTGGCGTTTTCTGGACAGTTCTCTGGCACAGTCCACCACACCCAGCCGTAACATTATTTTTAAGTACCTAGGTACTGTAGGGGGCAATAGCCAGAAGGGCTCTATGCTAAAACGAAGAATACGCTTTATGATTCAAGATATAGCATTTATTTAAAAATTGTCATAAAAAACAAGAAACACGTGTAGTCACTAGCACGATAGCATCAAGACTTCCAAACAAGAAAAGAACAATTCAAAATTCACAAAACTTTAGAACGAAATATGAAAACCGACCAACAGCCAGTACCCACAAAGGAGGCTGAACCTTACAATACCTACTTATCAAATTTAATAATTTATCTGAATGCAAAACGATTATAATGTGTTAGTTTGGCAGGACTATAATTAAGTTATACCATAAAGAAATACTCAACTTTTGTCAAAAATATTAAGTAACAGTAATTTACTGTCTATGAGATAAGAATCTAACCTACATAAAGATTAAAGTGCAAAATAAGCCGATTATATTTACCGTTATTATTGTCTAGGTAAATACCGAGTACATCTACGTTAAAATTTTGCTATTAGAGTCCTTTAATAATATATGTACCTGCACTAAAATTATCGGTCCTCCGTTCTCATACAGAAGGGGAGACAATCGTTCAAAAAGTTTCGCAAACCACGTCCTAGTTTCTGCGATAAAATCTGTAGAAAAACAAAAATATTTAAATAGTTACTCAGGAGTCTTTAACGTATCAAAAATTAATTGTAAAATGTAATTTACCTTTATCGGTTGTCCGAAGTCTGATATAAGGATATTTGCCAAGAAGCCAATAGGGAAGACCACCCTGAAATAAGTTCCAAACATAGAAAACTCGCTTTATACCGAGATCACTAGACTATACCGGTATTTTTTTAAAGTATTTATTTGTCAGGTTTGTTGGTCAAAAAAAGGCTTCAAATTAACAGTTTAAGACTTTAGGTTCATCAAGAATGTTACTGAATTAAAGATAGAGGTACGTATGTCCGTACCAAATCCCTTTCAGCGCAGATATATGGTCCGGGCCGCAGAAGCACCAGCAAGTCTTCTTCTGCGGCTATGCGTACAAACTGAGCCACGTCGTGATCTCCCTCGAATCGGTACTGGCGCTCTTCAGGCTCGTGGAAACTCCACTCAACATACCTGAACAGTGAACGTGTTATATTGATCAAAACGTTGGTAACTAAATACTGAAATTGTTTCACAAAATAATTGTTTTTTTGCGAATACTGTTTATCAAAATTTCAAAATTGGGATTTGTAGATTGTTAAACCCGTTTTAATAATGGAACTATTAAAAAAATTCCATTCTTTGGACTATCCACAGCCTTTTCATACAAGTCTGGAGTATGACCATTTTTAGCCCGTATCACGGTAAAATTAGTCTGGAAAGAGAGGCACCATTTTAATCACGGTTCTTGTTATATAATTCATTTGCAAACGAGAAAGGATTCATAATATTTGGCTATCTTACGTGGCAACAGCGTTCAGCCCAGCAGCCTTCAGCTTACGCAGTCTGTCCCGCCAGTACTCTGCCGGCATTCGAAAATAATGCACTGATCCGGAAATTATGTGCAAAGGTTTTCCATCCAGCATGAAATCGTTGCCCACTATTCTGATATTTCGTTGAGAACCACCCTTAAATGATAATGAAATATTTTAATTGTATGAATGGAGCAATCTGATGTTATTATACACATTTGACATGTGGACGAATAGCACCCCCGCCGCCGCCGCCGCGCCGTCGAAAAAAGAGTATTATTGGATATTATTAATTTAAAATAACATACACTAACATTTTATAGTTAGTTATTATTATAGTTGTTATAGTCCATTTTTGTATAATTACTTACTCGTATAAGATATTCTACTATGCCAGGTGTTCTAACATTGTTAAGAATTTTGACACCTTTTTGAATACATTGTTAATTAGTATACCCAAAATACATCTACAAAACAAGTTTTTAATTTAAATACGTCGGTATAATCGGTGTTTTAAACGGACGTCGTACCTTTTAAATTGTGCTATTGTATGATAAATATGTTTTCAATACACCTTGCTCGAAAATTGAACTTACGAAGGCAGTAAACTGTGCGGTAAATGCGTTTTACCGCACTAGTGCGATTTTTTTTTTTTTTTTTAATTCCTACGGTCTTCTAAATTATTATTCAGCCAGGATCATTTTGACACTAAAAAATATTTAAATCGATTCAAAGAGAAAAGTATTTTATATTTTTTTATTTCAACAAATTGTATCAAAAATATTATCAGCCAGTAATATTTTAATTATAAAAATAAAATTATCTCGATTTAACAAAGAATCAATTCGTAGAGGCTGAATGTCCGCCAGAGCCTTTTCTCCGCAATTATGCTTATAAAAAAGAAACATAATATCGATTTGTGGTTGGCGCCAATTTTGTGAAATTTTCATTTAATTGTTTTACATTGAATGTTGTTTTATGAGTGATTAAGTGTTGATATTTAGTGATAAATGTGAATAATAGTAAGGATGCTCAAACTGCGCACGATATAATAAAGGTTAGTTTTTACAACTTCTAATGATCAATTTTACCTGTAGTATCATAGCTTTTGTAGGGGTACCTTCTTAACCATTTCAATTTAATTATTTACTATCAGTTTTCTCACAAGTGTATTGAAAAACGTCGTACAACACACGGATCTTAGGTTTTATAACAAACTCGTGACATTATAAACCCTCGCCTGCGGCTCGGGCTTACAAAAGTCACCTCGTTTATAATAAGCCACCTACGATCCTTGTATCGTAATGTACTATTACACAATTAAATACTTAAGCAAGAAACACATAATGCTCGAACGCACAATGTTCGAACGAGCGGACCAGTCCTCGTTCGAACATATTCGCGGGATTGCCCCACTACATGGACGCCGACTGGACACAAGGTCGAAGGCTCTCCCCAGGGAGCTTCTACTGGCGAGAAGCGCCGAGGAGGAGAGCACCGCATCCCAGATCTGAGCACCACAAACCCAAAGATGGCCACAGTTCCACCATCCAAAGATGGCAACGGCTTTTAAAAGCCCAACCCCGTGCCCGGTCCTCAGTAGAGGACCGCGAGGACAGCCCCAGCCAGAGCCGAAAGGCTGATGCTGGCTCCCGTCGCCCACAGCTGGCGATTGAGAAGACCGTGAGTATAAAGCACTGCTGGACGCGCATGGCCGGACTCGCTACTAGGCTGAAGAGAGGGCCGAGATCTTCGCCGATAGTCTGGAGAACCAATTTAAGCCGAACCCTACGGAAGACGTGGGGCACGTAGCAGCAGTCGAGAAGTACCTGGAGGAGTACTTCGCAGCGCCGATCGGGGCAGAAGAGGATGGCCTCTTTTTCACGCCGAGCCAGGTGCAGCGAGCTCTCCAACGGTTGAAGACCAAGAAAGCCCCGGGCGCGGACAGGATCCCGACGTGTTGTCGCGGCGGTGACACGGCTGTTCAACGGGATATTACGCTCGGGCCACTTTCCCTCCGCTTGGAAGCTCGGCCGGGTTATTATGCTCCCCAAACCCGGCAAAAACACCAAGCACCCAGAGAGCCACCGCCCGATCACGCTGCTTTTCAACATCTCCAAGGTGTTCGAAGACCTCCTCCTCCTGCTGCTGAAACCCCACGTCGTGCCTAGACCGGAACAGTTCGACTTCCACGCGGAGCACTCCACGACCCTCCAGCTGGTCCGTGTCCTGCACTTCATGGCGATGGGCCTCAACAAGAGAGAGCAGACCGTCGCCGTATTGCTGGACATGGAGAAGGCCTTTGATAGATAGTCAAGATAGTGGCGAGCTTCCTGGAAGGGCGGAGCTTCCAGGTGGCCGTGGAGGACGCCCTATCAACACCGCGCCCGATCCTCGCCGGAGCACCTCAGGGGAGTAGGCTGTCCCCCTTCTGCTACGCTGTGTACACAGATGACATCCCCGTCCTGGATGACACCAAGCTGGCTCTTTTCGCCGACGACGCAGCCTACCTGTGCGCGTCGTACAAACCGCACCACGCCGTCGCGAAAATCCAGCGGACCCTCGACCTACTGCCCGACTGGCTCTCCAGATGGAGGATGTCAGTCAACGTGCAGAAGACCCAGGCCATGATCACCGGGCTCAGCCGCCTCCCAGAAAGGGTCCGGTTGATGGGACAGCCTGTCGATTGGTCACCCTCAGTGAAGTACCTAGGTGTGACCATCGACAAGAACCTGACGATGCGGAGACACGTGTCCAATGTGGTGGGGCAAGTGAAGTCTGCTAGAGCGAAGCTGCGTCCAGTTCTCGATTCCCGCCTTCCCCTGCGCACGAAGCTGGAGATCTACAAGACGTACTGTGGAGATTGCATTGGTTACATGCAGTCTCCGCGCACTTTTCCCTTTGTTTGTTGTTGCTGGCACTCGATATTCGCCCTATATATCGTAAAAAAGCTAATTAGACGTAGTGAGTCAGAGAATGATGGGCTGAAGAAAATAATGGTGTGGATTAGGGATTGAAATGAAGAAAAGATAATACAAAAATATTGTAATCTAATATTGGAGTCATTATTTAACTACGGATTTATGCGCTAGAAGCGAGTGCCTCCCATCTTCAAAGGGCTACGTCCACCTGACATGGTGTAGACTTGTGAAGAAATCGGTACCTCCAGTTACGTATTTTTTTTTCTTTGCTATATTATTTGCCTGATTATTTGCCTTGTAGAATCAACAGCAAATATCACAGCACGGATCGCAGCTATGAAGCAATTTAATTTTGTTACCTTTGTTTAGCTTCGACTGAACGCGGACGCAGAGGAAGACGTGTTTAATCTTAAATCCTTTTTATGCACCATATTAAGTTTTCCAGAAAAAAGTCTAAGAAAAGACTGTGAATAAAGAAATTAATATTGAATGAGATGGCCAATGCAGCGATTGCAGCCATTAGAATGATGATGAGATACCATGGAAAGGTCTCTCTGCATTGATGCCTTGGTGATGTACAATTGATATTATTTTGTTAAAAAAAGTTGAATTATGTCTGATAAGTATAACGGTCTGAATTCGTCCGCGGAGGACTTCTTCTCGCAATTCGAGATAATCGCCGCTATAAATAGTTGGAGTGACGATGTAAAAACGTTAGTGTTGGCTACTTATCTATGTGGGCCGGCTCTCAGCTATTATAATTTGACAAAATCGTCCTCTACGAAATATGAGGATATTAAAAAAGCGATTTGTTTAGAATTCCCGTCTCCTATAGACCATGCTTCGTTGTTTTATAAGTCTCGTCAAGATTATAATGAGCCTCTGATGGACTATGTGTATCGTGTGGAATCTCTTGCCGGAAAGGCTAAGATTTCAGACCAGAAAATAATAATTAAGCAATGTTTGACTGGTATGTCATCTTTTTTTAAACGTAATTTCGGAACTCAATTATACAAAGATTTCGCTACCCTCAAACAAACCTGCATGGAGTATTCGATGCTCTTTATGGCCACACACACTGAATTATCGTTGCCAGTGAAGATAACCTCGACTCGATGTGGCGAGCCCAGCAGTTATACGAATTCAATGGGTGATGGTTATCCCAGTGAAAATATTGGGCAGCGTGGTGCGCAAGCCTCACCGCAGGAATTATACTCCACGCCGCAAAATAGATCTTCTAGTTGGCCGCCGAGGAGTCCATCTTCTCCACGTACTACTAACTTTGGATCAAACCGACCCCGCAATGATGCGAGATCGTCAAGACCCCAATACACTCAAAACCGGTATAATTTAAGAAGCGGTTCGCGTGATAACGTTGGAAATATACAGGGTAATGACCCAAACTTTCAGCGTCGCCAGTGAATGGGACTACATTGGTAGACGGTCATTTTAGTCGTCCCGTTTCTCCTATTATTTGTGTTGATTTGTACGGTGTAGTGCATAATGCGTTGATTGATTCAGGTGCCACAATATCTGTGATTTCTTCTTCGTTTCTTGAAAAAGTGGATAAATTCATTCCGTCACACGCATATAATGATAACGCCTCTTGTTTGCGTACGGTGAATGGGATTAGGTTATTAGCTGAATGTTCTGTTATATTGGACATTACAATAAATAGCATTGTTTATAATCATGCATTTGTTGTTGTGTGCGATTTAGTACCTGATATAATTTTAGGGCAGGATTTTTTATATGCAGTAAAGGCCATTGTCAACTTTGATAAACAGTTCATTGAACTGGATAGGAATAAGGTATGGTTCAGAAATGATACAAAAATCGCGGCGTTTTCACTTGATTATGTTCAGTCCGGGACTGAGTCCGAACATTTATTGCCGTTACCGAAAGGTGATTATATCTATTTTCTTAATACGGTAGAATCAATAAATGAAAATTTGGACGATTTAAAAAAGGATACGATCCTAACGAATAACACGAAATGTAATAATTTTAATATTTCTGATGCTTTATTATCAGATCAGAAAAGTAAGTTGTCAGAATTACTGGGCAAATATGAAAAGCAGTTTGCGTTTGATTCGAAGAATTTAGGGGCATGTTCATTAATGGAAGTTGAAATAAATACTTCAGACGAGACTCCTATTCATAAAGCTCCTTATAGAGTTTCACACCATCAACACAGTATAATTAGGGAACAAGTGAGTGAGATGTTGGAAAATGGAATCATTCGTGAGTCGCGAAGTGCATATGCATCCCCGGTTGTCTTGGTCAAGAAACCTGATGACACGTGGCGATTCTGCATTGATTATAGGTCATTGAATAAAAAAGTAATTACCGATTCATATCCTTTACCCAGAATAGATGACATAATTTTATATCTAGCTAAAGCCAAATATTTTGCGGATCTGGATTTAAATAGTGGATATTGGCAGTTGAGAATCAAGGAATCTGATAAGCATAAAACTGCTTTTGTTACCCCTTCGGGATTGTATGAATTTAACGTCATGCCGTTCGGCCTTAAAACAAGTGGTGCGATTTTCCAGCGGGTTATGGATAGTGTTTTAGGGGGCATGAAATATCGGAATGCTATTGTTTATATTGACAACATATTGGTTTATGGGGAAACATTTGAAGAATTTTCTTTATCTTTAAATGAAATCTTATATAGAATTAAAGAATGCAATTTGACACTTAAACCTAGTAAGTGCAAATTTGGTTTTGAAAAAGTTTCCGTTCTTGGTTATGAAATAACGGGTCAGGGAATTCGACCAGATCAATCACAGTTTGAAAAGATTATGAAGATCCAAGTGCCAAAATCGACTAAAGAACTTAAATCTATTTTAGGACTCTTTTCATATTATAGAAAATTCTTAGATAATTATGCGGATTTGGCTATGCCTCTAACAAGGTTGATGAAGAAGGGTGTCAAATTTATTTGGACAGAACTACAGCAACATGCATTCTCTAAAATTCTTTCTCTTATTCAGAACCCCCCTTTATTAAGACATTTTTCGAATAGCGAAGGCATAGTTACAAGATTATTTGTCGATGCTAGTGATAAAGCATTAGGTGCTTGTTTATTGCAGGGTGATGATAAAATATTTCCGATTGCTTTCGCGTCGCGTAAGCTCTCTGATTGTGAGACCAGGTATACGATTACCGAAAAGGAATGTTTGGCTCTAGTGTGGGCTCTTAATTATTTTAAGCATTTACTATGGGGAATGAAATTTGACGTCGTGACGGATCACAAAGCTTTGGTATGGCTCCGTACTAAAAAGGATATGAATGGGCGTTTAGCTCGTTGGTCTTTAGCGATTCAACAATATGATTTTGATATAGTATATTGTTCGGGCAAAGATAACCAAATTGCTGATTTCCTAAGCAGGGATCCATTAATTGAGGATGTTGATGTTAAGGAGACCTCTCCTAAGGATGTAGTTGAGGATGGTTTAGAGTTATACAGGATTGAAGCTTCTCGTTTTGAATTTGATCAAAGCGTTGATAGTTTTTGCACTGAACAAGTTTCAAGGATTGCTTCTAGATCTCGGCTAAACTATAAAGGTTTTCTTACTAGAGACAATAAGCTCTTTCACAGGTGTAGGATAGGTAACAGATATGTTGATCGTTTGGTTGTTCCTCAAGCTTCATTTAATGACGTTATGAAGGAAATTCATGATGATCCTTGGAATGGAGCGCATTTTGGTCTTACGAAGACTTTATGTAAATTTAGGGACAGATATTTTATTCTTGATGCTGAAAAGAAAATTTCTAGATATATCGAAAGTTGTAAAGAATGTCAAGAGAGGAAGAGATCGTATTTGATTGCTCCGATGCAACCGATTGAAGTCAATCATCTTTTTGATAAAATAGCCCTTGACATATTAGGACCTCTTCCGACCTCGGATTTAGGAAACAAATACATCATAGTTTGTTTAGAGTATTTATCGAAATACGCGATAACTAGAGCAGTCCCAAGTGCAACTGCTCAGGCCGTTAGTGATTTTCTTACTCAAGAGATCTTCTGTAAATTTGGTATGGTAAATGAAGTCATTGTAGATCGTGGATCAATTTTCACATCACACATGGTTAAAAATACGATAGTTTTTTTTGATTCCACGTTATCGGTTGCTGCAACTAGGCATCCTCAGACCATTGGACTCGTGGAACGTTTTAATAGCACTATATCTCAGAGTTTAGCGATGTATACAAACGAGAGTCAAGCAGATTGGTGCATGTATTTGCCCATGTCAACGTACGCGTATAATATATCGAGACAGGCGTCATCAAATACGATTCCTTACACTATTGTTTTTGCTAGAGACCCAATTTTGCGTTCTGATGTTGATATTGTATCTAATCGTAATGATTTAGATATTGCTGCTCGCAATAATGCTAATATTAGAATGATCTCTTGTGCGTTGAGAAATATTCGTAAATCGCAAATGACTCAAAAGGAATATTATGACAGGAAAGTCAGGTTCGTAACGTTCGATCCAGGTAGCTTAGTCTTGGTATATAATCCTAAAAGAATAACAAATGTTGGTCAGAAGTTATCGCGTCCATATAAAGGTCCGTTTCGTGTTATTCGAAGGCTATCTAATAATAATTATTTACTACGTAAGATAGATGGAAGCTCCAGACGTGATTTAATATTTCACCATAATTCTCTGAAACCGTTCAGATTGCGTGTTTAAAAATATTATTTTATAGTAACTTGGCGTTTGTTTCCCTTGATCTGTCCTATGCCTTACTTTATTCACAACTCGTCATGAACTTCTATCGTCATTTGTAGTTGATATGTTATGTCAGCGTCTTTGTCAACAAATAATTATTATTGTCTCTATATATAAATTTATTTTTATTTTTGTATGATGGGTAACTTAATGTTTGTCTATATATGGCATAGTTTGATAACTTATTCTTACATTTTATTTATTTTTGTTTGTCATGGACTTTTGACTTAAGCTATGGTATTTTCATTTAATCAACAATCGTTCGAGATATTCGTTTGGTTTGAGCATTACTTGTCGGATCTCATAATAGGACATATGCATCCTCATGAGATGTGCTTTTTCTTAGCACGATCGTATTGGTTTAGTATTTTATGAGTCGGTGGATTCGAGAACGCTTATTGGTTTCATGTTATGCTTATTAGGTTTAGTCAAGTTCTATTAATTTTTGTTTTTCTCTCGAATGGATTAATCCAGCTCTTATTTGCAGATTCGTAATAAGTAGTTTATAAACATTTTATATATTAAAAAAAGAAACTTCATGAAGAAAAGAAGGTTTTAAAAATCTAGCTATTTAATGGGGTTGTTATTTTCTATAAGGGGAGGGTGAGCTTAGTGTATAGGCCACTCATTTTAGATATGCTATCGAATATTTATAGTTCTTCGGAAAAGATCTTGTTATTCGGTTAATATTTAACGTAAGTGACGCATAGCGTAGGTGATCATTATTTTTCTACATATACGAATAGGCCTGAGCTCCTGTTCCAGACCTGCCGCTACTTCGATTTTTAGACGTTGTATTCGCGTTTTTCATTTGTTTTTGTCTTAGCTTAGGTTGAAATATTTAAGTTTAGATTAGGTGTGATCACTTAAAGTTTGTTCATTATGTTGATGGGATTTTGTTGTCATAATTTGATTTATCTGATATTACATAATAATAATTCCGTTTGTTCTTGTTGGTCAATTATAGCAGCATGGTCCAATGTTAATATTATGTTGAACGTTTTGTGTCGCTGTTAGTTGTTCTATTAATTCTTCAAAATTTATTTATTGTTCTTTTGGTTCATGTAGTGTACCATGAGTTGTACTTGAATGAATAATCTTTTGGCGTGGTTTTAATTATTCGTATTTGGTGAAACGTTGTTCCACCAGGTAGCTGTTAGCTATGGCTTCTTGTACAAATCATAGGGTTTGTTAAATGAAACATTATACGCACTTTTAGGTAATTAGTTAGGTTTATCTTTTGTGATCGGCTGATCATTTTCCTGTAGGAGGAGGGATGTGGAGATTGCATTGGTTACATGCAGTCTCCGCGCACTTTTCCCTTTGTTTGTTGTTGCTGGCACTCGATATTCGCCCTATATATCGTAAAAAAGCTAATTAGACGTAGTGAGTCAGAGAATGATGGGCTGAAGAAAATAATGGTGTGGATTAGGGATTGAAATGAAGAAAAGATAATACAAAAATATTGTAATCTAATATTGGAGTCATTATTTAGCTACGGATTTATGCGCTAGAAGCGAGTGCCTCCCATCTTCAAAGGGCTACGTCCACCTGACAGTACCTACGCACGCGGCTCACATACGCCGCGCCGGCATGGTACGCCCTGGTCCCGGAGCCGACTAGGAGACGCCTCAGAGCCCAAGAGCACAGCAGCCTGCGCATGATCACCGGAGCCCCATACTTCGTGCGTAACTCCACCATCCTGCGGGACCTGGAGCACGAGAACTTGGACGCCTTCATCGCTCGCCTAGCAACCACAATGTTCGAACGAGCGGACCAGTCCTCGTTCGAACATATTCGCGGGATTGCCCCACTACACGGACGCCCACCGGACACAAGGTCGAAGGCTCTCCCCAGGGAGCTTCTACTGGCGAGAAGCGCCGAGGAGGAGAGCCCCGCATCACAGAGAGACACCACAACCCAATGATGGCCACAGTTCCAACACCCAATGATGGCACCGGCTAACAAGCCGTTTCCCGCGCCCGGTCCTTAGTAGAGGACCGCGAGGACAGCCCCAGCCATAGCCGCGAGGCTGATGCTGGCTCCCGTCACCCACAGCTGGCGATTGAGAAGACCGAGTGTAAATAAAGCATTCCACAAGTTTGAACATCCCCGTATGGGAGTCTGGCATAGTGATAACCACTATTTTGCGGGAATGTAGGATTTTTATTGAAAAAACGGCGCATGATAAAACCTGTATATATCGATAGAGGATCTATAGACAAACAAAATGATATATGACTCGATGTCTTACCGCGCAAGATTTTTGAGATAATCTATGTTAAAGACCCTGTATGTTTAAAATCCAAATTTATTCCCTCTGCGATTAAATACTTATACTACAACAATTTTTGCACATGATGTTTGCACTTTCTGCGCCTCATACTATATCTTACATACATACATACATACATATAATCACGTACATATCCCTAAAGGGGTGAGCAGATCCTTAGTTGGCACACGGGAAGCTCACACTAAAACTACGGTAAAATAATTGGGCAAATGTAATACTCATAGTTCAATATTTTCTACGATTGCCGTGGGTTCGATTCCTACCTAGTGAAAAAAATACTTGTGCGTTCTACTCCAATTGGTTATGAGTCATAACCTCCTGCTGCTTTTAGACAATATTTTGAAGTCTTCTGATCAGAGCGAAGACAGTGGATCAATATCAATCAATCAGCCTTTTGCAGTCCACTGCTGGATAAATATAAGTAAAGTAAACTATATTATTTGTTTTATCTTGAGCTAATTACCAATGTCATCGACATAGCTCTCAGGATAAGCAATTTGAAGTGGCAATAGGCAGGCCATATAGCTCGTCGAACCGATAACCGATGGGGAAGAAAGGTTCTCGGATGGTGACCACGGACCAGAAGGCGTAGTCTTAGACGGCCTCCCACAATGTGGACATATGACTTGGTGGAAGTTGCTGGACGCCGGTGGATGCAAGTGGCGCAGGACCGTTCACGGTGGAAACGTATGGCAAAGGCCTATGTTCAGCAGTGGACGTCTTCCGGCTGAGATGATAGATAATGATGATGAACTAATTACATAATGGTTTGATAAGTCTACACCCGCAGTTTATTATTATGTTTCTTAATTGTACATTTGCAGTTCATTCAACACACTTGATTCAGCGTTGTTAAGCTGCATAATATATAGGTAATATAGGTACAGCAAAAAGCTTATCAAACAACCCTATATTATTAGTTTTATAATTATAGATGTTCTTCTGTATTTCGTTTGCTGTAGTTACAGAAATACGAACTGTAATAAATTATCGTAATAACACTACGTCTGTATTTTTTTCTTATACTAAGTGTAACAAAAAGTAATGTTGTAACAGAAAATGTTCTCCTTATTTTTATCACGTGAGCAGCAGTCCCCGAGGTCATAATTTTAAAACAGCCTTACGGCATTTGCCATAGTTTTTACGTTGCTACCACGACTACCAGATAATGCTCGGGAGTTTCCTTGCGAGATCGAATCGAAAATTATGAGAACCGCAGGAGAACTAAGGTAACCGACATAGCCTTCAGAATTGCCAAAATTATGTGGCAGTGGGTGGGGCACATTGCTAGAAGAAAAAAGAGAAAAAAAGAAGAAAAAATATATATTTATTTAATTCACAAATAACATAAAATTGTATGTAAACATCGTCAAACTGAATGGCAGTTTGTAGGCGTAGCGTTTTTTCTCACAATTTCTTTTCCCTTTTAGGCTTAGGTTAGTAATAATTTCATTAAGGGGCATACAACGGCTAGATTAGCAACTCAACGCGCTTTAGTTCAAAGTTCAACCGACGCACTACAAAAATAGCGTTTATATTAGCGTGCGATGCTTCACGGTAGTTACGTCCGACACTGCGCAGGAATCATGCGAAAAACGTGTTTTTTTTACTTTTTTCTTGAACTACCTATGATTTTTTTTTGCATGGATGAAAGATAAATAAAAGCCAATAATCCGTAGGAACCGTGTCCACGTCTGTTGTAGTTTAGAAGCAGTAGCGAATTTAATAATAGGAACAGCTCGACTTCAATGGCGTTTTTTTGGTATAGTATTTAATGTTTTTAATAAAAATCAGTCTGCGCCAAATGAAGGTTATATATCCAAGTTTAATATACACCGTGTTCCCAGGGTTATACATTAACTTTGCAGAGCGTTTCTATAGCTTCTACTGAACATATTTTACAATGGAACGTATTCTTAAAAACGCTTCGATTTAAAGTTATTTGAGACTTTATTTTATTCAATTTAATAAAGTATTACGTTATGAAATTACCTTTATTCGAGCTACGTTGCCGCTTGGCTGAAAACAAAATATTCAAGCCCTAGAGGCAATGCGCGGCGCGTCATTATTCTTTGACAACAATACGACCTCTGAGTGGCCTCTTTCTGTGAGGATAAAGCTAGGTACTCCCGAGATCTGACAGAAATGTACAATTACGTCGTTATGGTTACCGAAGTTATTATTTATCTGTCATAAACTCAATTTGTCAATTTGTTGTTTTTGGAAGTTTCGTCAATTTTCGAGCTTAAATAAAACCAAAAGTAAAGCCAAAGTACTTTGGTTACGTGCACGGCGTGCATGCAATTATGCCGTACAAGTATTCAACTCAGCACCAGGCTGATATTCATTATATCTGTGATTATATCTATGGCTTCTGTGATGTAAATGCTGCAGCGGCTGTTCGAGAGTACCGACGGCGATTTCCTGGTCGCCGTATTCCTAATCTACGAACATTTATTACCATACACAGGAGATTTAGTGAGTTGGGTATCAGACCACACCGAGCTGAAAGAGTAATTAATTTGAGTGTTGCATAAGAGAATAAGATTATGAACATTATTATTGACGATCCGACACTCTCAACCAGATGCGTAGGAAGAATCGTGGGTGTATCCCATAAGCTAGTGTGGAAACTTTGGAGAAGATATGGTTTGCATCCGTACCACTACAGAAAATTTCAAGGCCTTTTACCACCAGACCATTTTTCAAGAATTACGTTTTGCCAGAGGTTGAATGATGAGCTGATACGTAATCCAATGCTGCTTTGAAAAAATCTTTGGATGGATGAAGTTCAATTTACAAGAGCAGGAGTATTCAACTCAAAAAATCGAATTCAGTGGCTTGAGAGTAATCCAAATGCGCATTGGCAAGCATCACATCAAACTGAATTCTCCATAAACATGTGGGCTGGCGTTTTCAACAACCAACTGATTGGTCCTATCGAAATTCCTCACCGCCTAAATTCTGACAATTACTTGGAATTTTTAAGAAATATTACACACCTAGAATTTTTCGAAAACATTGATCTTGAAACTCTAAGAACTATGTGGCTGCAACATGATGGCGCTCCTGCTCATTATGGAGCACAAGTACGTGAATATTTAAATATGACATATCCTGGACGTTGGATTGGACGGGGCAGTACAACTATCGCATAGCCAGCAAGATCCCCGGATCTGACTCCTCTGGATTTTTACGTCTGGGGGACTTTAAAAGACAAGGTCTACTCAAAGCAGATTCAGAGCCGTGAGAAACTGCTCCAAAAAATCAATACAGCTGCAGAAGATATGCGGCAAATGCGCGTCAATTTGAATGGGCAAGTTAGAACCCGTTTGAGCGTTTGCATTGAAACAGGAGGTGGTCATTTTGAAAACTATTTACATTAAATTTTATACGTTCTTTTTTTGTGATGGTTTTTCTTTTAGGCAATTGCGATTTATTATTCATGCATGACCGCTTTAGTATTCACTGGCAATAGTCTAACTAGCGCAAAAGGATCCTTAGATCCTAGGATATTATAGGGATATCGATCCTACAAAATTTCCTTTGGGGAACTGCCTCTATTGCAGTTTGGTTAACCATTGTAGGACTAATTACCCGATTGTCTAACAAGTAAAATGATTTCGTCACCGCACATCAAACACAGTACCTGATAAGATAAATACTCTTTTGATTTAAAAAACTCATAATCATGATTTTCTTTCTTTATTTTTTTTATTATTAAAGTGACTGATAAACATTCTTTTTTATTACAAAAAAGGTCAAAGACAAATTCGAGGACCGAGTTGAGGACTAACATCTAGAGGTAGTGTCAATAAGTTTATGCGCGCGAAAACTTGTAAATCAAATTGCGACGTTGCCATCTCGTACAGAGAGTTTTGCATAATGGATAGTTAACTTGAAGGCATTTAGTTTGTATGAAAATGACAAAAAAGGTAAAAATAAAAATTCATAATTGTGTCCATAATGAGAAATGACTATTTCAATGGTCTGAATAGCGTGCCAAAGTTAATGTATATCACTGGGAACACGGTGTATATGTTTACTAGAATTTTCTACTTGCTCGTTTACGAGCCTTAGGCCTTCACAAACTGCGAGTTGGCATGGGTAGGACCCTTAACTGACGGCCGCTGGGGCAGAAAGGTTCTCGAGTGGCGACAACGTACCGTAAGACGAAGCGTGGGCAGGCCTCCCACAAGGTGGACCGACGATTTGGTGAAGGCCGCCGGAAATCGTTGGATGCGCAGAACCGGACGTTGTGGAGATCCTTGGGGGAGGCCTTCGTCCAGTAGTGGACGTCTGTTGACTGACTGAGCTGAACCAATTGAGATAAAACGCACAAGTGACTTTTTCACTAGGGAAACCGTAGGAATCGAACCCACGACCTCCAGATCAAGAGCCCAATGCTCTTAAACAAAAGGACACGGATGGAGACAGTAGTAGAAAATATTGTACTATGAACATTACATGTAGGTAAGATGAAATATCGTACAATATTGACTAAAGTCCAAACATTTTGACGGCAAAATGTGTGCTTCCCGTGTGCCATTTAAGGCTCTGCTCACCCCTTTAGGGATATGTACGACGTGACATGTATTTATGTATGTAACATATCGTATGAGGTGCAGAAAGAGCAAACATCACGTGCAAAAATTGTACTACGTATAAGTAAGTATTTAATCGCAGAGAGAATAAATTAGGATGTTTATCCATACTGGGTCTTTAACAGGGATTATCTCGAAAACCTTGTGCGGTAGGACATTGAGTCATATATAATTTCGTTCGTCTATAGATCCTCTATCGATATATACAGGTTTTAACATGTGCCGTTTTTCCAGTAAAAGTCCTAAATTCCCGCAAAATTCTGGTTATAACTATGCCAAAATGTTCAAAAGGTGCTTCATTTAAATTAAACAGACCACTAAAATGTACTTCGGTCAAAAAAAAAACTGCTACTCGATAGATTTTGCGTTATCTAACACCACGTCGTAGTTTTTTATATCCTAGGAAAAGATAAAAAATAAAAGATATTTTTGACACATTAGAAACAAAATTAACAAGTCATATTCTACTCTAATAAAATTAAAATCCCCATCTCGTCTCTGAGAAAAATATTAGAATCCATACGTTTTGCTTGTGATGGGTACTTACAGTATCCAATAAATGTGGTTGGCGAGTCATCGTCACCTGGATGACCTGGGGAATCACGTCAGCGTCCACTGCTAGCTGGTGAGGATGAAATTCCAACAGATATATCCATCCCGCCAGGAGGAGTATTCCACATACGCGAGACATTCTAGTCTGAAACAATAAAAAATAATTTTTACTTAATTATAATAATATTGTTTTGATATCTACTGATATGTTTTATATTTGTGTTTGTATTAGAACTATTTAATCTCTTATATATTTAGATAACATTTAAAACCATGTAGTGCTTCTTATTATGAGTTATAATTATAAACAACTGCAAAGGTGTCGCGTGTCGTCACGCTTAGGCGTCACGTAATAAATCGAGTGTAAGGTTACACTTGAAGTAAAGTATTCTGTGATGAAACCACACTTTGTCTAACTACCGATCATTTCTGTCGCAGTACTAATTTACTGTGTCAAATACGACCCAAATACAGAAATGTACATATAATACCGAATTACACTGTCCATTTAGCCAAATTTAAAAGCGTCTACTGCTAATGTTGAGTCTGAGAATAATCGATGCTTATAAAAATGTTAACTACAAAATGTATAGGAAGGTGGGAAAATTGGTCCAAATGTTGAAAGAGTCTGTCCCAGGGTAGATACATAGAGCATTTGAAAGAGAGTTTGAAACGCATCACTTCAATAAAGATCGTAAAAATCATACCAAGGAAAATGCGGTCTGGAAAAATAAAATGGTGCATTAGTAAATACGGCCCCTGATGGGCAGGATTCGAACCCGCGACTCCCATGCTTGCAGTCGTAATCTGTCGTAGGCTGCCAAGCCGTCAAAGGACTGCAGCTCTTAGTTTTTTTGCCGCAGGGTGCTGGCTGATGCAACCCCCCTAACTATACTCGTGTTGCACTGATGATTCTATATACGTACTTACAAAATTTAATTTCTTCTTGGATAACTTCCATGAAGGTAATAGTCGATGTGAAAACATCCTGATCGAATATCTTGTATAATTACGACTTCACCTAATTTATAGTTAGATACCACAAATATTTTGTGGTCGATATTAATTATATTCAAATGCATAAATAATCATCTTCATTGTCTCAGAATATATACTTACCACTGCATTTCTAAGAGAAAAATACAATTTTTCTTTTTCATAAATGACGTATGTGTTTTAGGAATGAGTATCGCTGACACATTCAATCAATTTCACTCACAATAAAAAAAAACCCCAGATCTCGCTCTGTGTCACAAACAAAAATCCACAGATAGTTTAATTTCGTTTTCGCGCATGCAGAGTAACAAAAGACGATCGCTTCGCTACAGGCGGCGCGGCGGCGGCGGCGCGCGTCAGAAATCTTTTTGCGTTTTCGAGAAAACCAGAGATATTAGCTCCAAACCCCGAGTCCAATCTTCAGAGGAGCAAAAGACGATCGCTTCGACGCGCGTCCGAAATCTTTGCTCCAAACTAATGTAACGGAGGTCGGTTTTTCTCTGATAAAAATAAAATAGTAAACTAGTCGAAACTTACTCAATGATTTGTCACCCTGATTGAAAATCTCCACAGCAGCAGGATCAGGTCAAAACCTCCAAAACTCAATACTAAATATTAACAATCTGAATGGTACAGTATCATTATTAGAGTCGTACCCACCTGTGGGTATAAATATTGTCTGTTTACTTCTACTCGTATTACTTATCATATCACTTACTAATCGATCTTGGAAGTGATAATTACACGACTGCCAAAAAAAGATGTATGTGAGTTTTCTTTACATCATAACGTCTGAATGCCTGAACAGATTTGGACGTCATTCAATGGAAAAAACAATGAAGAAGAAGTTAATAGAAGAGTCCAAAAGACATTCTGGAGTCTAAAAGAAATACTGAAAGGCCAATTTCCTGTAAAAATAAAACAAAAAGTTATGAATTCATGTCTCCTACCGTCTCTAACATATGCATGCATGCCAAACATGGAAATTCACGCGCAATGTTAAACAAGATAAAAACTAGTCAAAGAGCCATGGAAAGAAGCATGATGAAAATAAGAAAAATACAAAAAATACCACACAGAGATACCGCGAAAAAACTGGGGTAATCGACGCTCTACGCTTTTCACAGCAATTAAAATTCAGGTGGGCAGGTCATGTTGCCAGAAACTTAGAGGACAGATGGACGTCACGTGCAACAACATGGCCGGGATTATTTACTTATGTGCAAGAAATAAAAGGCTTTTTATTTATATTTATTTTTATTTTATTTAAGATAATTTACGAAATAAATTTTTCATGGTTTTTGATAGTGTTAGGAAGTGAATTGTATATGTTATGGACCAAGTAATAAATTGAGCATTATACATAATGTTTGTTTTGTTTTGTTTTGTGACCTGTAGAGGAAAACAGCTTCAGCAGTAGACCTTGTAAGCTGGCAACCCCCATAACTCTGTCATTTTTTAAATTTCCAAAAACTGACTCGACAAAAAAAATGATAAATTTATCGAACCTGCTCACAAAATTTCGCGAGAATCGGTTCAGAAAGGCGACCTGTAGAGTGAAACAAACAGACAGATGGACAGACAGATAGACATACAAAAGCAGTTTTGGCCAAGCTGAAACAGAGACGCTTCGCTCGCTCTTTAAAATAAAAACAAAATAAGTAAACAATTAAAAAACAAAACAACTGAACAACCTAAGAAAATTGTATGAACACAACACAACCTGTACACAACACAAGCAGTATGTGTATGTATACGTCTGGCCACAGCACGACTATTGACAAGTCATCATTTACCGTGATTTGTAGGTGACCCTGCTTGAAACTCTTCAGCATAATTTAAGAGTGGCCTGCGTTGCACTAAAAGCATGTTTAGATCACCATCGACAGCATAAATAAGTACCCACCATTAAGATATAAAAAAATATATGTGAGGATATCTTACACACGAAGTCTAATATTCTAATTACGATGTATAATATTTTTTGGGGAAACTTCTTCATATTTTTATTATTATTATTATTAGCCTGAGGTGTCCCACTGTAGGGCAAAGGCCCTCGCTTCCTTCCACTTATCCCGATCCTGTATAATATTATAGTGTTTTTTTTTCTTATAAGTACGTGTATAACCGTATATTGTATGATCAGCTACAGAGTCTTGTACAAATACTTGTTTGATATACCTTTGACCTTTATGTAAATAAATGATTATTATGTATATATATCCATGCCAAATTACAGCCTTCTAGTACTAAGAGTCTCTGAGCTAAGTAAGACAGACAGACGGACATGGCGAAACTATAAGGGTTCCTTCGTTCCTTGTTGACTACGGAACCTTAAAAATCAGGCTAAAACAATACCATGAAAATGAGACAAGAAGGTTAAGTTAGTTCATTATTGATGTGTAGGTAAGTAAAAATGTTAGTTACATTAATGTAATATAAACATAAGTCTATTTTACATTTATTTTGTTATGGATGTTACTCTATTGTAGTAATGACAGAAATGATTAAAGTTGAATTCAAAGTAAGCTATTTAATTACAAAAGTAGACCATACTTATGTGATTGCTGGAAACAAAATATTTTAAGTGGCATTTACCTACCTTTGTACGTCACGTTTTGTAAGGCAATGACCCTCCGCGTCTAGCCGCCGCGCGCCGACCTGCCGGTGAACTTGCGCAGCGCAGCGTTGGGACGGACCGTGGTCTATTCGTACGTGCTAACAGTACCGACAAGAGACAAGTAATTAACTAGATCCGATCCGACACGACTACTCGCCGCGCGCCTCCCGATGACACTTGCTTGTCCGTCCATTCAGTCGGCTCGCACATGTACACGCGCAACAAAATAATATGAACAGAACAATACACAATCTCGTCTGGCAATCGTTTGAAAGCAAATATCGATGAACAAAATGGATAAATTATTATCTGAAATGCACCAGATGTGCCAGGTCTTATGTTTCATATTGATAATAACGAGGCGAAAAACACCGAATTACGAACCTACCAATATTATAAGCGAGGATCCAACATTTTATCTAGCTTGTTGTGTCTTGTTTACTTTCCTCGCAATCTAGATGAAAAGCAGAGTGTTCACCACGTGGCGCGTGGGAAAGATCAATTCCACCCTTACTCTATAAGCGCCCTCGCTACGCTCGTGCGTTAAAATACTTCGGGTGTAATTGATCGCTTTCACCCCTTGGTTACCAATCCACTATTTTCACCAACCTTTTTTTCGCCTTTTTAAAGGTTTTTATTCAAAGGTTCGCGTTCGTGTTATTTTTGCTAGAATTTAAAACAATAATTGCTTATTTTATTATTATTAATCTTTTTATTGATATTAAAAAGATGAATTTCGTATTCATCTTGCTTAAGTAAAGTATATTCAAGCATTTTTTATTCTTTTTTATCAGAATAAAATTAATTGTAGAGTTATCTAGGTTGAATAGTGTATACGTCTCTTCCTTTGCCATTTATTGAGTGCAATTTTCTATGCAAATAGTAAAAAGAAAGGTTCGAATTTCAAAGTTACTTACATGCTTTCTTTGGGGTCATTATTGGACTACTTTCAGAGCATGAGAGATGAAAAACAAGTAACCTACCTAAAGTATGACGAATTTTATTAATGCTATTCATTGTACGAGTAAACAAGGAAATTGGATTTTAAATTATATATATTATATATTGTATTGTACTTGTTTACTTAGGAAACATACAGTTATTTATTACATACAATAAGGCTATCCACTAAGATGATGACTATACAATAAGATGTAATTTCCACATATATGTACATACTTAAAAACCTTTTTGTAGTTTTACATAAAATAACGTACACAGCAATAACATTACGTCATAATAAATAAAGAGTTTAGATAAGATTACTCACAAGTATCTATACCGTTTGATGGCTTTGACCGAATTGACGTGAATACGGATCGTCCACCACCACCTTACAGTAACAACCAACAGTCGCTATGTAATACTAGCTGTTGCCCGCGACTTTGTCCACGTGGAAATAGTTTTTGCCCGCGACGACCAATCTAAGGCAACCAAGGCGCATGATGCCCTCTTCTCTTATCTTTATCTCTATCTCTGTCTGACTTTGACTGACCTTGACTTTGACTGTGACTGACTCTGACTTTGACTTTGACTTAGACATTGACTTCGACCTTGACTTTGACTTTGGTTGTCTTAGACTTTGACTGACTTTGACCTTGACATTGACCTTGACTTCGTCCTTGACTTTGACCGACTTTGAAATTGACATTTAACTTGACTTCGACCTTGACTGACTTCGACCTTGACTTTGACTCTGACTCTGACATTGACCTCAAGGTCAATTACTTTAACCTTTAAGGACGTTAACCTTGACTTTGACCTTGACTTCGACCTTGACTTTGACATTGACTTTGAATTTGACTGACTTTGACATTAACATTGACATGGACTTTGACAGAAACAAACATTCGTACGAATATAAATTAAGGAAAGCGATTTCTTCCAGGCAACCATTATTGGGCAAAAGAAAATCATTAAGAATAAAAGGCGGGTGTGAAAAAAAATTGAATTTTCATATTGTAGTATATTTAATTAGTAAATTATATAAGTATACACCGTGAAACTTGTATTGCAATTTGACCCAC
This sequence comes from Carpatolechia fugitivella, assembly GCA_951230895.1. Taxonomy (NCBI): domain Eukaryota; kingdom Metazoa; phylum Arthropoda; class Insecta; order Lepidoptera; family Gelechiidae; genus Carpatolechia; species Carpatolechia fugitivella. The sequence continues at coordinate 8,456,078 of OX579650.1, forward strand.
ATACTTAAATTATCATTTCTTCTATATTAGATTTCAAAAACGATGCCATTTTCGTAATTAACGTCCCCAAAAACCATAAAAACTACACCCATATTTGATATTTAGACATTTCAACCCATTTGGATGCTGGTATTTCACATCCGCCATGAAGGATTAAATCGTTATTGTTTTCGTAATCAGCGACCCGATAAACCATACAAACGATACTCATGTTGATTTTCAGACTTTGTCACCCCATTTCCCCCTTTTAAGGGTTGAATTCTGAAAAAGCCTGATACACGTATTTATTCATTTATTGATAGGAGTACTCCTGTGAAGTTTCGAATAAAATAGTGTAACTATAGTCATCGCACTGGGAGAATGCCGTTTTGAAGTTTATCACGTGACCATTTTTATGTGATGTACACTAACCTTGAATTAACGCTCCATGAAGCTTGGTCACATAAAATAGCATTTTGCGTACAATTTATATTTTTATTATATACTATATTTTTTTTTTTTTCGCTATCAACTACGAACAATTTGATTTTTATTACAAGTCAAAAATACAAATAAAAGTCACAAAAAAAACACTTCGTCCAGCGCGTCCCCGCCAGACATGGTACTCAGGATACTGGCAGCATTCCCCCTCTGAATGGCTAGACTGATCCTTTGAGCCAGGAAGCTGCCAGCCCTGCGGTCACCAGTGGTCTCGATGAGACGCGCCGAAAGGTCGTTTAATAAATTTTTGGCTTCTGGGCCCCAAGAGCCCATCGTTTCGAACCCCAGAGGTGAGAACATGTAGCTTCCCGCGAGCTCACTATACTTGCGCGTCTTTAGACATTCAGCCTCAGAAGCCGCTGCACCTGCCCTTTTACTGGTCGCCCGAACGTGCGATGGGGTCAATGTGTCCACGCAGGTCACATCCCACACCAAACACCTTCCCTGCCGCCAAGGAACGAGCGTCAAACCGTCGGGTCTCTTGCCATCAGAACGAGCGATACCGTTTGGTTCCAACTTTGCCGGAACGCTCGCTGAGACTAGAGCCCGACGAATAACGTCATTGAGGGCAGCATGGCGCGGGATGCGACCAGCACTTCTCTGACACGAAAGCCCATGGTGGCCCAAAACGTCCACAGCTGCACCGCACCCACATTTGTGCGCCTGATTCGTGGCAAGACCAAGCCTCAGACTGACTGCCAGAGACAAAGTGCAGTTATCCAAGCACGTGCCAATCTTCACACATGGAAGTGTATTTAACCACTGCCCCGACTCTCTCTCAAAAACCGCCAGCAGACGCGCACGGCCAGAAGCATCCGAACAAGAGGCTAAAAGAGCCTGCTGGCTTCCCCTGCATAGCGATTCGTCCCAACCCCTCTGAAAATGAGGTGCCGCAGGAATATCACCGCCCGACAAAGACCTCCACTCCTCCAAAGCCTCCGACACGTGAGCCACCTCAATGCTGCCCAAAGACGGACGGACCATATCGTTGAAAAGCACATTGCAACTGAAAGCAGAAGCTAAGAAGGCCGGCAAAGAAACAGAGGCCAAGCTTCGGACGCCGAGGCCCCCAAAACGTACTGGAAGTGACGCCTGCACCCAAGACTCCGGCGAAAAGTGACAATTTAGTACCTTTGACAGTATGCCAGAAATACAGGTATCAGCCTCCAACAACAAGGGCTGGAACTTCCAGAGGTGGCAACACGAACAGACAAAATTTAATTATAGTCAGAGCTGTATGGGCATTTATTTTAAGAAGGCGGTCAGAAGATTGGTGAAACCTTTCCATCTGCTCCTGCACGAAGAGAGGAATAGCATCATCGAGAATAGGCGCCCCAAGGAGACGTAGGGTTGCGTCGGAGGCAACTTGTATGTTGGGCGCGACACTATTGAACTTCTCCAGGATGACGTCTCTGGTCATGGAGCTGACAGAGGGATGAATATATAACTCGCATTTAGAAAAATTCAACTCTAATCCAATCTTCCTAAACTTACTGATTAAAGTTTCCAAATGTACAGAATCGGCCCGGCCACCCAATGTGCCATCATCCAAGTACCATATGTTAAACTCGGACTGCAGAGACGAAATTACCGGATGTATACCAAGACTGAAAATTGCCGGACCTAGTGGGTCTCCCTGTTGGCACCCCACTGATGAGAGTAAAATGTTGTCTTGATATATTAACTTTGATGACGTACTATAACACTGCCATAAGAAAGGAAAAGCATCAGGTATGTTATTACAGGCCTCTGATAAAAGAGCGCCTCGATCTATACTATTGAATGCATTTTTAATATCAACCTTGAGCAAAACTTCTGCCTTATCAGTTTTTAAAAATGTTCGCGTTGCGTGCACAGCAGCCTCGCATCCGCCTTTTGAGCCGCAACCCACTTGAACCGGCTGAAATTTATTTCCCAAAGATGGCATGATTTTCTTGCACACAACTTTTGAAACTAAGCGTCTGAACGTCGTACCAACCGCAATGGGCCTTATACCGCCGTCCTTCTTTTTCAAAGCACACAAGTTTGCCCTATAAAGCACATCGGTCACTCCCTCATTTACTTTGCCTGATAACATGAGGTCCGCCAATGAAGCGAGGCTGACAGCCAGGGCGCCACCAGCATCACCCGCGGAAACAGCCACGAGATCTTTGAGATGCTGCGGCGACCACCCATCGATACCAGCGCACGAACCATTTTTGAAGGACATAATCGCAGCGATAACCTCGTCGGATGTTATGGATGGAGGAGCCGAATCTGGAAGAGGAGCATCCGGGAGTTGACTAGAAGGGGACCGTACTGGATGCTTATCACGAAGTGATTCCAACGTATCATCATTGTGAGGAGCAATCGTATCGCTAGAAAATAATAACTGACTAGCACCCCTCAAGTCGCCATCACCTACCTTCTCTTCGACCTTTTTGAACATTCTCTGCGGATTAACCCTGCGAGGGTCAGGTGGTCTAGGGTTGTGTGCAAGAGGATCCTGCGACTGGGAACAATTGTTTTTTACTTTTTGTGTTAAACTCATCTTCCCATTGTCCTTCTCCTTAACGTGTAATAAACGGAAAGCAGAAGTGAGCAACTTCTCCCAACTATCCCTACAGTTCGAAGCAACCACCCTATTAATGTAAGATTTAAGTGCTCGAGCCACACTGGCCCGAGCACCTCGCGGAATACGCTTGATGATCGGAGTACTATTTTTCAAACTGCATAAAGTTTGCCAGAAAACCGGGTCTACAGGTGGGGGAGTACCCGGGCAAGCAGAACGATCCAGCAGCAGCGGCAGAACGCGGGACGCCGGGCATGTCGCCGCTGACATTCCATCTCCGCGGCTGTGGCTTTTAGCTATATGTATTTTTAAACCACGCTTGGTACGAAAAAACCGGGGCACTCCCATACAAAATTCACATTGGAAGTAATCTCCCTGTGATAGGCTACTAGGTTGGATTGGGTTGGGAGGACAGCTCATTGTTGGTTGCGACATGCTCTCACCCTTACAATGTAATAAAAATAATGTGTATTATACAAGCCCGAACACAATTTTATTTGTTTGTGTCAAATAGTGTCAATCCAATCAATCAAATATCAATTTAATAACAGAAAAAAAAGACAAAAAATGTTAAAAATGTATTGGACAGGACAATATAAAAAATTACTAATTAGCAACAACTACATAAATGGATATGTCAAATTAAAAATTACTATAAAAATTAAAATATTGGACATAAATTCGTCATCACAGATAAACAGAACATCTATTTATGCACAATAATAATAAAAAAGAACAAACTTTGGCTAGCAGACTAGCTAAAATAAGAAATGACTAAAAATGAATGAATGAGCTAAAAAATGGCTAAATAAAAATCAAAATCAAATTATTTGCTTTTGGTTGATTTGATCTACATTTAGGGCATATCCATTTTATTTTATTTGAAAATCAAATACAAAATAATATATTTATCAATTATTTCAACATGTTTCCTGAGATAAAGTTATGAATGAACGACGATGCAAGGTTAGCTCGTTGGTCCACTTATGGTCTGCTGTTCCACTTCGATTCCGAAGTATCCGAAAAATATACGAATAATCGTATAGGCTTAAAATAATTGGTGTGGTAATACATACTTAGATGTTTAATATCAAATTGTCAATGAGTTAAAGCGAATCCGATAGGGTAAAAAATAAAGAATTATACGTAATTTAATAATTTGTTTGGAATTGCGCAAAGTGAAATAATAAGAAATGGCAACTGCGGTATTTCAATTAGCATGGTAGGATTCCAGTTGAGACTTAACGTTTTATCTATTGTTATGTGGTTATAAGCTAAAAAAACTCTAACAAATCAATACAAATCGATTTTGAAAACTAATTACTCGACACTGGCTAAATTGCAAAATGCAGAAGCCATAAATTAAAAAAAAAAAAAGTAATTAATATCGATTTTTGGATATTTATGTATATTTTCATTACTGAATATTTTGTGCTACATTACTAAAAATGGTCACGTGATAAACTTCAGGACGGCATTCTCCCAGTGCGATGACTATAATCTTGTTTCCCCATACAAACTTTGCACCCCCGTTTCACTCCTTTAAGAGGTGAATTTTGAAAAATCCTTTCTTTGTGCACCTTAAGGAACCTACGTGCCAAATTTGGAATCCCTAGACTCAGCAGCGGTTTGGACTGTGCATTGATATGTCAGTCACTCAGTCAGTCAGTCAGTCCAGTGTCTTCTTTTATAAGTATATTTAGATTTTAGACCTTCCAATAGGACCTAACTAATCGGTCTTTCAGTCCCGGGGGGCCTAAATAACAAAACAACAAAAATTTACGCAAAAGCGTAGCTAATTCAACTGAGTTCAAACGTCCAGACAATTAATGTCAATCAATGGCTCGGGTTGGCCTGCGCTCGCGTTTATCATCACATCACTAAAGAATACGAAAGCTATTATTATATTCCTAAAATGTAATAGGGTAATTGAATTTTTTATGCTACCGTAACGTCCGTAACCCATTAACTAGCCCAAATTGCTGTTGACCCCGTAGACTAGTAGTTGGTCGTCTACCGCAAATATTTATCTGATGAGCCCATATAATAATATACTTGGCTTGTGTCTGGATATTGTTCATTTATTTATTTATCTATGTATATCAGCTGTCTTATTCCCAAAGTACGGGCTCTGCCTAGTTTGGGATCAGATGGCCGTGTGTGAATTGTCCCCACAATGTATGCTTATTAATATTGTTATTAACTGACAAAAAGCTAAATTCTAATAAATTAATCTGTCCGTTAAAGCCGCAAAATAGTTGTCTATTATTTAGGACAAAGCACGCGAAGCAAAGATGGGCGCGGATGAGAAAATGGCATATATTATTGATAAATATACACAATACACGTACAAATAAATCTTATAAATATATACAGATATAACCTATTATATACACAGCTGTACAAAGTGAAAGTACAAAAAGGTCGATCTATGTAAGGTCATGTCACGTGCACCTATATTTCCTGTTTTTTTTTTTTTAGTAAATAATACAATTATTATTTCAAAACATTTTTCCAATACACTTCAATTTTAACAGCAAAGACCGTAAAAATACTTTTAGACTTTTATAATTATTAATTATATTAATAAAATAGCTTATTTTCAAGAACATTGTTTCAACTACAGGGATTGTCACAGTAGATTTACATTACTCTTCTGTAAATAGGCTAACGGGACAACATATCTAATATAGGGCGGTGGTAGTACGTGCGTGGATGAAACTAATGAAAGGGCGGTGGTAGTACGTGCGTGGATGAAACTAATGAAAGGGCAGTGGTAGTGCGTGCGTGGATGAAACTAATGAAAGGGCGGTGGTAGTACGTGCGTGGATGAAACTAATGAAAGGGCGGTGGTAGTACGTGCGTGGATGAAACTAATGAAAGGGCGGTGGTAGTGCGTGCGTGGATGAAACTAATGAAAGGGCGGTGGTAGTGCGTGCGTGGATGAAACTAATGAAAGGGCGGTGGTAGTGCGTGCGTGGATGAAACTAATGAAAGGGCGGTGGTAGTGCGTGCGTGGATGAAACTAATGAAAGGGCGGTGGTAGTGCGTGCGTGGATGAAACTAATGAAAGGGCGGTGGTAGTGCGTGCGTGGATGAAACTAATGAAAGGGCGGTGGTAGTACGTGCGTGGATGAAACTAATGAAAGGGCGGTGGTAGTACGTGCGTGGATGAAACTAATGAAAGGGCGGTGGTAGTACGTGCGTGGATGAAACTAATAAAAGGGCGGTGGTAGTACGTGCGTGGATGAAACTAATGAAAGGGCGGTGGTAGTACGTGCGTGGATGAAACTAATAAAAGGGCGGTGGTAGTACGTGCGTGGATGAAACTAACGAAAGGGCGGTGGTAGTATGTGTGTGGATGAATCTAATGAAAGGGCGGTGGTAGTACGTGCGTGAATGAAACTAATGAATGGGCGGTGGTAGTACGTGCGTGGATGAAACTATTGAAAGGGCGGTGGTAGTACGTGCGTAGATGAAACTAATAAAAGGGTGGTGCTGGTGGTAGTACGTGCGTGGATGAAACTAATAAAAGGGCGGTGGTAGTACGTGCGTGGATGAAACTAATAAAAGGGCGGTGGTAGTACGTGCGTGGATGAAACTAATGAAAGGGCGGTGGTAGTACGTGCGTAGATGAAACTAATAAAAGGGCGGTGGTAGTACGTGCGTGGATGAAACTAATGAAAGGGCGGTGGTAGTACGTGCGTGGATGAAACTAACGAAAGGGCGGTGGTAGTATGTGTGTGGATGAATCTAATGAAAGGGCGGTGGTAGTACGTGCGTGAATGAAACTAATAAAAGGGCGGTGGTAGTACGTGCGTGGATGAAACTATTGAAAGGGCGGTGGTAGTACGTGCGTAGATGAAACTAATAAAAGGGCGGTGGTAGTACGTGCGTGGATGAAACTAATAAAAGGGCGGTGGTAGTACGTGCGTGGATGAAACTAACGAAAGGGCGGTGGTAGTATGTGTGTGGATGAATCTAATGAAAGGGCGGTGGTAGTACGTGCGTGAATGAAACTAATGAAAGGGCGGTGGTAGTACGTGCGTGAATGAAACTAATGAAAGGGCGGTGGTAGTACGTGCGTGGATGAAACTAATAAAAGGGCGGTGGTAGTACGTGCATGGATGAAACTAACGAAAGGGCGGTGGTAGTATGTGTGTGGATGAATCTAATGAAAGGGTGGTGGTAGTACGTGCGTGAATGAAACTAATGTAAGGGCGGTGGTAGTACGTGCGTGGATGAAACTATTGAAAGGGCGGTGGTAGTACGTGCGTAGATGAAACTAATGAAATTAATTTTCCTTTTTTTGCTTTATAATTGTTAGTTCCTATTTTATTCCTTTTTTAAATTGGATTTGTAGGTAGATAATAACATCCGCCAAATTGCAGGAATCAAAAACTATATTCTGTACTGAGTATTCAAAAGCATAGTTCCTAATAAGAAATAGTAATAGTGTTGTCTGAGTTTGTTTATTGTGTTGTTTGTTTGTTATATCGTGTACTTTTTTCTTGTAAAATTTGTTTTATGTATGCAGCTGATGTGAAAATAAATAGTTGAAATTGTTGAATCATTCATTGTTTAGAGGGCTGCTATTTGTGTATCCGGAAAAACAAAAAAATAACAAACATCTATAACCAAATATACTTTTATTGCTTTTCAAAATATTCTCCGTGATGATCGATGCATTTTTTCATACGTTGAAACCAACTTTCGTATCATTTTTTCCATTCTGTATCGGGTATCTCCAAAACGTGCATTTTGAAAGCATCAACGGCTTCTTCCCAGGTCGAAAATCGGTGCCGTCAATTCGATCATTTGACTATTTAAATACTCCGTTGTTGCGGCCGAGGTGTTACAGCTGGCGTTATCGTGGTGAAGGATTATTCTTCGTCGTCGATTGTTCTTGCGTATTTCTTCAAAGACTTCTGGCAAGCAAATGGTGGTGTACCATTCAGAATTAACCGTTTTACGATTCTCTAGTGGTACTGTAGCCACATGTCCACTAATACCAAAAAAGCAGGCAACCATTTGCTTCAAAGTGCTTTTTGCACGAACAACTTTAGTTGGGTTTGGCTCATTTTGGAACACCCAAACCGTTGACTGCTGTTTAGTTTCGGGATCATACGCATATATCCAAGATTCGTCTCCTGTGTAGATATTATGAACAGCTTTTGATGTACCACATTTGTATTTTTCTATCATTTTTTTGCACCAATCAACACGAGCCTGTTTTTGTTCAACTGTTAAGTTGTGCGGGATCCAACGAGAACAATTTTTTTTACAGCCAAATGTTCGTGTAATATTTTATAAATACTCGTCATACTAATGCCCAGAAATGCCTCTATCTCGCGATATGTAACATGACGGTCTTGCATTGTTAGTTCACGCACAGCATCAATATTTTGTGGTACAACAGCCGATTTAGGGCGACCTTCTTTAAAATCGTCCGCAAGCATACGACGACCACGATTAAACTCACTGAACCAGTGATACACAGTGGTTTTCGATGGGGCTTCCTCCCCAAAAGTCGACAAAAGTTGATCCATGCACTGTTTTTGAGTTAATCCACGCCGAAAGTCGTAATAAATCACAGCATGAAAATTTTCACGAGTCAAATCGATGGTGATGATAGGCAATGAATTTTAAAAATGGCGCCACAATAAATAAATACAATTGACAGATGAATGAAACTAACTTCATTTTACAGCTTTTTTTTTTTTTTTTGTTCGTTCTTTCGAACAGGCTAAGGTCAATGACCATGCTGCCTTGTCTTTAGTCATAAATCTTTGCTTGAGTGAAAATCCGAGGTATAAGTCTTTAGTATTATAATATATTCTTGAGTGCAAGTCCGGGTAATACGTCTTCTGTCTCCTGTTATCTTGAGTACAAATCCAAGGTATACGTCTTCAGTTTTTTCATATATTCTTAGGGAAAATCCAGGGTATATGTCATTTCATTAGTATTATAATTCTTTATAATGTCGTAATTTTCAAATCTCTTCTCGAGTATGTTTTCCAAATCCAGTAGGTATCAATCGCTGTATCCGAGTCTTTTTTTTTTTTGTTCTGTGCTGCACATCATTCGTGCATCATTCTCTCTGACTTACATATTTATTTTGTATTTACAAAGAAACAATCGCTTTTTGATGTTTAACTGAAAACTTATTTACACATTAGTTATAATCAATATTCATACACTCTTTGATTCATATATTGCCCACAGAAAAGGTAACAAATTTATACAAGGCCATATAAGACAGAGGACATTTTAAAATTTCCTTTATACAATGCGGGACCAAATTGCCTGTGCCATAAATTCGTAAAAGCTCATCCATCAGCACTAGGCGCTGAATACCGAAGGATGGGCAATCAAAGAAAATGTGATTTAAGGTTTGTATTTCCTGAGTATCACAATGATTACATTGCGAAGAGTTGGACAATTTTAAACGATGTAGGTGAAAATTTAAACGACAATGACCAAAACGCAACCTACAAATGGTTGAATAAAATTTTTTATTTACATAAGAGTGGTTTTTAGAAAACCAAGGTGAACTGTCAACTTGAATATCTAATGAAGCATACCAGCAACCTTTATTTTGAATCTCAGTACAATGATACCAGTGCCTCCCCCATTTCTCGCACATGCGCTGTTTTAGTAATCTTACAACATCTGTGAATGGCAGAGATATAGTATCAAGGAAATCATTATCTATAGTTACAAAATTTACAATTGATTTTGCTAAATAGTCAGCTTTTTCATTTCCTACAACCCCAATATGCGAAGGAACCCACACAAAAACAACTTGAATATTCAATTCAATAAGCTCTGTCCACAATTCCTTAATTTTGTAAATAATATAATTTGTATTGGCATTTAATTTATTATTCTGCAGATTTTTAAGAACGCTCATGCTGTCACTAGCAACCACCCAATGAGTATATAATGCATTGTAACTTTTGATGTGTTTCAGAGCAAAGAGAATACCTGCAGCTTCAGCTGTAAAGACACTAGCAAGACTATCAATTTTATGACCATGACCTAGGTTTCGAGCTTCATCAAAAATAGCAAAAGACACAGAATCATGATTTTTAGATCCATCAGTATAAATGAACCTGTGATCATGCCATTCTAACAGTTTAAATCTAACATCTTCTTTGGTTGTTAAATTATGGTCAATGACAATATTCATTTTAGGAAATTTGCTAATAAACAATCCTTGATAACAAGGCAAAGTTGAATTTACATGGTAAATATTTAAATTTTGAAGCAATGTGGTTGTGGAAGACAATTCTTGTAGTATGTAAATAGATCGCCGACGTAACTCAATGCTAGCATTTATTAAGTTCTTTAGGAGAGTGTTATTGGAAATGTAATATAATTTAAGAATAAACCTTTCCCTAAGGTATGACAATCTAATACTTATTGGAGGAAGCTTACATTCTATTTGTAGTGCGCCAATTGGAGTAGACTTAAAAGCACCTGTAATAAGACGCATGCATTTGTTTTGCACTAATTCTAATTTATTTACAATTTTAGGATCATCTGAATAACAGAAGAAACCATATTCGAAATGACTTCGAACAAGAGACTTATACAGAGTTAATAAAACCTTGGGATCTGCACCCCAATAAGTGGCAGATAATGATTTTAATATATTGAATGCTTTATTTGCACGAGCAATTATTTTATCAATATATTTTCCCCAAGAAAGGTTTTGAGTAAAGATCACTCCCAAAAATCTAACATCATATGAAACAGGAAGTGGAACCCCCCTATAGCAAACAACAGGTAAAACAACACTCTTTCGGCCAAAAAATACTACTTTAGACTTAGTGGGATTTACATCTAGATTAAGATGAGCAAAATACTGACCCAAGGCTGCCAATGCATCATTGATTGAATCAGCCACCACAGCTAAATCATCCCCTGACGCATAAACAGCTAGATCATCAGCAAACTGCAAGTTCTTAACTGATGAACCCAAGATAATGTTTAGACGTCTTATGTACAAAATAAACAACAAAGGAGACAGTATTCCCCCCTGACAGACTCCTAAAGAAGATAATCTTGCACCATATAAGTGATTATTATATTTAACAAATAAATTTCTTTCAGATAGAAATGTATATATCCAGTCTACTAGTTTTCCTGGCAATCCAATGGACATCAATTCACTACAAAGAACACTTAAATTAACATTATTAAAGGCACCAGAAATATCAAAAAAGACAGATAAAAGATACTGATTACTACTTATAGATCTGAAAATATCTAAGTGTAACTGGCAAATACTTTCACGTGAAGAACGACCTCGTCGAAACCCATATTGATTAGAAGGTAACAAACCATTTTGTTCAATAAAAAATTCCAAACGTTGTTTTAAAAGTTGTTCAAAAATTTTGGCCACACAAGATGTTAAGGCTATTGGTCTATATGAATTCGGATCAGATTTAGGTTTTTCTGGTTTCAAAATGGGAACTAGACAGTCCTCTTTCCAGTTAGATGGGATTTCGTTATTTAACCAGAGCTGATTAAGAATTCTTAAGAAAATACTAAGACACTCATCATTCATTTTCTTAAAAACAATATATGGAATGCCATCTAGACCAAATGCTGTATCTCTTCTTGAAAATATTGCTGACTTTAGTTCCTGCATGGAAAATGGTTTTAAAAGGAAACTATTATTTGAATTCATATTTAGATTATGACTAATGTCTGGTTTATTGCAAACAAAATCAGGAGTATATTTATTTAAAAAAGCTGAAATCCAGCTATCATCATTTTTATTATTAGGTACATAAGATTTATTAAACTTGCGCACAAATTTCCAAATTACAGATAGAGGAGTACAACGATTAAAAGAATTACAAAGAGCAACCCAACTACTATTGCGTTCAATCTTTAAGGTAAGTTTTTTGAGAGCTTGAAGCCTTTTGAATTCCAAATAATTTTCCTCACAAGGATGATATTTAAAATTCAAATAAGCTTCTTTGGACTTCAATACAGCTTCTGTACATTTGTCATTCCACCAAGGGAGGTTAGGTCTAAGCCTAGACTTCCTATGACAAGAACGATAGTCACTACTATTTGAAGAAATGTTAGGAATCGATTTTTCTACTGCTATTTTTATGAGATCACAAAAAGTTTTATATGCGTCTAAAGGTGTATAAGAATCTATCCTAAAAACTGCCAACAAAGATACGAAATTTTCGACAAACATTTTCCAATCCACCTGTTTATATTTAGGATAGATGGGGAGATGCATGTTAGCGCCAGAGCAATTAGTTTCGTTAGAAAATGTTCTATTACTAACAACAACCTTAATGATTACAGGAAGGTGATAACTGCCAAGGGGATCTTCATGTATAGACCAATCACAAAAGGAAGCCAAAGTAGTTGATGCCAATGTTAGATCTAAAGCATTAGGACGCCAAGACATCGAACCTACTGTCGTCGCCTGACCATCGTTAAGAAGAACTACATCATTATCGTCAATAACGTCTAAAACATCCCTTCCGCGTGGTTGAGTATCAACACATCCCCAAGATGTATGATGCGCGTTAAAATCGCCAGCGAAGATCATCGGTTCCGGAATCGACTTTATTAAGGAATCAAATTTAAATTTATCAAAAGCAGGACTGCAATTGGAAGGACTGTAAAAACTAACTATACTAATTTCTTTTCCATTTATTTTGATTCTGACACAAATATTTTGTAAGGAATTATCATAATATGTATTTATTTTAGAATAAGTTATGCTGTTGTGGATTAAAATGGCAACTCCATTATGTTTATTACCACAATCATTTCTTTCCACTTGGTATCCCCTAATATTCAAACGAATATTCGGTTTTAACCAAGTTTCTGAAATCAGTGCAATATGTATGTTGTTTTCATTTAAAAAATGTGTGAGATTCAACCTATTGCTTACTAAACTTTGTGCGTTCCACTGAACAATGTTTAATAAATCCATTATTTAAGAAGAGGGGATGTTTTGCTTAACGTTTGTTTTAATGTTGCTCGAATTGATGCTGAATTAATAGGTGTATTGTTGTCTTTGCTTTTATTTGTTAATATATTTGTAATGGTCTCAAGAATTAAATTTATGAAAGTATCTGATTTTGTAAGATTATTAATTTGTGTTTCGATGGATTTGGATGCTAAATGAGGGAAGGAAGCTTCGTTGAACAAATCGGAATACTGCACTGAATGTGACTTAATTTTATTTTCTTCGATTTTGGCTTTTTTGATTGGGCATGAAGATGAAATAGCAACATGCTCACCATTACAATTTGCGCATTTGGGTTTTGTTCTGTCTGCAGTGCAGTTTTTGAAATTATGTTTTAATGTACAAATGGAACATACCTCATCATTCCTGCAGAACTTGGCAATATGACCGTAGCGTAAGCATTTAAGGCACTGCTTTACAGGTGGTATGTATATTTTCACCTCATGACGCCAAGAATCGAGATAGACATACTCAGGGAGCTGAGTGGAGGCAAAGGTCACAGCTACAGTCTGAGTAGGCTGAAAGCTCACCTCACCCCCTTCGCCTCTCACCCGTCGCATGAAACGTCGAACTTGGATTACATTCCTTGAACTTCCTATTAGTGCGAAAATGTTTTTATTTGAAAGTTCTAGAGGGACGGAAGTAAGAACCCCCGTGACCTCTGTGTCGCCTGCAGGAATTGATGCTTTCAAGGAAAGCGCTTTTAGTAATTTCTCGTTTTGTATGAAGACATTGGCATTGTTCGATAAATCAAATGTAATGCTTACTTTGTATCTGTTAACTGGCCTCAGGTGCATAACACCCGAGACGCAGTGGTCCCTCAAAGCTTTCGACAAAGCCAAGCGGTCCTTGTCTGAGAAAGGTCTGTTCTCCTCTACTCGCGATATAAAAACGATATAATCGGACTTATTAGAATTATCAGGGTACTTTCTAGAGTACCCTGGCACCTTATAGAGCTTGTACTTATCGGAGTCATTTTCAGTGTGCTGCATATTTGATGTTGGCAACGTTCTCTTTCTTCTCTCTTCAAGATCGGAGTCCGAAGATTCCGATACCGTAAGTGCATCATTTACCGGTGATCTGTCCCGTTCTTGGCCTGCTGATCTATCCCGGACTTTATGCCGTTTTTTATTACTCTTCCCCATGATGGGGAAGAGTTAAAACTTTATACACACTAAATTAAAGCAAAATATATACAACTATTTACAAAAATACAAGATAAAATAGCGAAATTAATAGTGAAAAATAATTTTCAAAAATAATTTTATAAGAGCGCGCCTATTCAATTCGAAGGTTCCCGCCTTTTTCCTCTGTCATTTTACAGCCAAAGAGTTCTATTTTTAAATGTTATAATTTCTTTTTATATATTGTTTATGTAAGTGGCCAGTTCCGGATACATAAATAGCAGCCCTTGTATACAGGAAAACCGACAATACCTAAATACTTACTTACGTATTACAACGTGTTAATTATACAGCGCAAACTTCTCGACTGGTTGGTCAAACAAATTTCACGTATCGTTCAATAACAAACAAATTTTGTTCTAGAACTTTTCCAAATTCTCTCAGCAAAGTAAATTTAAAATAATCAGCTGGCCGATACAGAAAATTAATATGAAAAATAAAATTGAGACTTGAAAAGTTATGGAAAATAAAGTTTTGCGTTATTAAAATTTACTTTGTAGGCATTTTTTTAATACAAAATATACGCGCGAATTTTTCTTTACATAGAGCCACAAAAGTGAACTTGCAAAATTAAAAATGATTTCACTATGAATAAATTATTTTAATTTATTAAGACATTAATAAAAACTTACAACAGAAAGTAGTCAAGCCTACTTGTCAGGTTGTTGTCCTCTACTTGACACTGGCACAAAGTCCAACTAGTGCCATAACATAAAAAAAGAACTTGTCCTCTGTTGATTTATTAAGATCAATGTTTTTTTTAAACCCTGTTATTTCTACTGACTTACCCCTATGTCTCATAGGTTACGTTACGAGCGAGACACTTATTTAAAGACCTACTTTCGAAGCTGGAAAGATAACGATTTGAAGGAAAACATATGGTCTATAATGTCAATGATCTAATGGCGCAACGACGTGTTTTCCCGTTAGAAGTGTGTTATTGTCGCAGAGAGGCGTGTGCGCAACCCAACAGCCGCCGCACAGTGGGGCAGGATAGCCTTATAACTGCCATCAAATAATCTAATGGTTTTAGAACATGTTATGCGCATTTAATATGTTCAATAACATATGTACTAATATATAAAATAGTTTTTGGTATGGAAAAGTATTTTTATTATATAAAAGTCACATAAAACATTTTAAAAGTGCGTCTGTGTAATAACTTTTTTAACTCGAGAACCATTGTCATTATTTCAATATAGTTTAGAGAAAAGATTAAAAAAATATATAAGCCAACCTAATATACCTATCTAACTACCCTAGTAAAGTACTTAGGTACTATAGTTACCTACCAATAAATTAAAAATAATAATTGAAAAAAAAAAAAAACCCACCAATCTATAAAAAATAAAAATAATTCAGAGCATTATCATCATCATCATCTGTAATTACCACCTGACACATTGACGGATGGAACTTTTAATAAAAGTCATATCTTTTTGGAATATTTTATTGAACTTTGTTTTTGACTAACTTTTGCTTGCTGGTCACAGGACAGGACAGGATCGGAGCTTAGTAAAAAAAATATCCCTATTAGATTTTTCCTTACTACATTTCCTAGAATTATGTTCTCTGTACCTATCTCTTGATATCCTTGTTTCGTGCTTCCTGGAACTGTTCCGTCCGTCTTCAGCTGATAAACTATGTTGAGGTTTCAAGATTTTTTATAAGCAAGCTTTGTCGTCTGAGTCTCCTTTTTGGGGCAGGCGAACTGAAGATGACCCTTTCTCCACATCTATAGCACATTGGTCCTGTCATCTTGTTCTTGGGTGGTGGCGCTGGCGACGTCTTAACCCCCTGCAATTCTTCTGTTACCTCCCGCATTTTGTGAGCCGGCTTTACATCGCTCCGCACGGCTTCAACTTTAAGGGCGTGCGCGAGGGCTTCCTTCAGCGAGGCATGATGGCGAAGTCTCACTGCAGCTCTAATCTCCAGATCTCGGATCCCGTCGACGAATGCTTGCATTGTATTAGAGTCTACCATCTTCGCATCGGCAGACGGATACGCCTTGCGGTCGAGCTTTTCAATTTCCAGAGCCCACTGCTGCAGTCCTTCTCCCGGGCGCTGGACTCGGTCACGTAGTTGGGCGCGGAAGACGTGCTCCAGATGACGCTCTCCATAACGAGACTCGAGTGCCTCCATCAAGTCTTTAAATTTGCTACCTGAGCTGGGCAGCGCCTCCAAGACGGAGAGGGCTGAGCCCCGAAGTGCGACGGTGAGAGCAGTCAAGCTCTGTTCATCTGTCCACCCGTTTGCAGCGGCGACGGTCTGAAATTGTTGGCGGTACGCGGCCCAGGACGTAGTGCCGTCGTAAGCGGGTACTTTCACCCTCGGTGCCTGGATAGTATAAGCAACGTCACTCGACGCGGCGGGTCCTGCAGTCTTGAGTTGCAGAACTTCTTTCTGCAGACCAGCGACATTCGTTTTAACGCTGTTTACGTCGGTCTCTAGGTTAACTACTCGCTGTTCCACCAGGTTTACATGTTGCTGCAGTTTTTTAACCACATCAGTAACCGAATTCACGGCAAGCAGCATTTTATCCTGTTTCTCGCGCATTACCTCCTTCATTTCTTTCTGCTCCCTGAACATTTCCTCCTGTTTCTCCCGCATTACCTCCTTTATTTCTTCCTGTTTCTCGCGCATTACCTCCTTCATTTCTTCCTGTTTCTCGCGCATCACCTCCTTCATTTCCTCCTGTTTCTCGAACATGCATTCCATCATCAGGATGAATCTGCTATAGTCGAATGCAGATGCCCTTGCTTCTTGAATGCGGCTGCTAACCGGAGCTTGACCTGTGGGCGTGGCCCGGTGGGTCAAGCCAGTGGGTGGGGCTTCCATGGTGGGCGTGGCCCCCATTGTAGGCGTGGCCTGGTGGGCGGAGCTTCCATGGTGAGCGTGGCCTGGTGGGCGGGGCTAGTGGGCGTGGCTTGGTAGGCGGGGCTAGGGGGCGTGGCTTGAGGTCCAGTGGGCGGCGCTTGGTGGTCAGTGGGCGTTGCCCCACGGGAAGTAGGCGTGGCTTCCGCAGCAAGTTGCGCCCTCGTTCTAACGCCGGTAGTATTGTCTCTCGGAGTCACTGGCATCTCCAAATTCCACTTCCAACACCAAATGTTACGTACAAGGGTTCGATAATTTGGACTAAAACACCAATGACGTAATTCGAGGGTTTATTCGACGATGAACAACTGGTTCCAGGGCAAATCACACTATAATCCAATTCACAGAGTCACTCGTAATCCGTAGGTATCGCTTAGGTCGCAGGTTTCTTCGCTCTTGATCGCTTTGAAGTTTTCACTCTGATAGCTCACTCGAAACTGAACTGAACTCGCGCAGAGCCGGCCGCCTTATATATGCGCCGAAATCGGGTCTAGAATCTTCCAGAAACTACCAGTGCAGTCCCACACTACGACGAACATTCCGTAACAAAGCCGCCATCTAGCATCGAGTAGACGCATTACGTAAACAGCTCTCGAGCGTCTTGAGATATCTAGATAGTTCCCGGCTCTGTGGATAGATGGCGCTAGTTGCTACTGCTAGACCGTAACAGTATCAACAACAACAGCTACGAATTCGTAGACTATTGAAATTTTTGAACTCGGTGGAAGGAAACAAAGGATTTTTTTCCGGATGATATTCTAGATAGGTACATTTTATTGGTCTTCTTCTTCATAAAACAGATTACAGCCCTGTTTGTGTAAAAACCGAAACTAAAAATAAAATATAAAATAATAATAATAATGATATATTCCCCCTAAAGGTGAACTGAAGAAGTTTTCCCAAATGATATAACATTAGTCAGCAAACACACTAATTCAGTTATACTTGATAGACGTTACCGTCCCAAATACAACATACAAAAGTCAATTATAGCCGAAAAGATAATACCGAGTTAAAAGAGGAAGTTCTCAGGATCTGGAACCTAGACACAGTTTACATCGCACCAGTAGTACTGTCTAGCTACGGTGTCATACCAGAACATCTACATCGCATCCGGAAACTTTTAGAACTCCCACCCAAAACATAAACTAAAAGACAATAATATTCATTAAACCATTATTATACCATCTATTATTATACCATTATGTTAATTTGAAAACTTAACAATACTTATGGAAAAAACAACTATTACTTCGACAATATTATCATTTTATACATGGTAAATAGACTATAATTTTATAGAAAGTGAAGCGAGATGTCCAAACTCTGTTAAGGGTTTATAATGTCACGAGTTTGTTATAAAACCTAAGATCCGTGTGTTGTACGACGTTTTTCAACACACTTGTGAGAAAACTGATAGTAAATTATTAAAATGAACCCTACAAAAGCTATGATACTACAGGTAAAATTGATCATGTAGAAGTTGTAAAAACTAACCTTTATTATATCGCGCGCAGTTTGAGTATCCTTACTTTTCACATTATCATTAAATATCAACACTTAATCACTCACAACCATTGATCTACAACAGGCTTATATAGAATATGAATGTTCATGGACCGGCAAAGTGGTGCTTATTGTAGTGTATTTTTGTATGACGCGCTATATCTAGGCCTAATTATTGTAAATCAATGCTCACAACATTCAATGTAAAACAATTAAATGAAAATTTTACAAACTTGGCGCCAACCACAAAACGGCATATGCGGCGTCGTCGTCCGCGTAACGGTGTATGTTTCTTTTTAGGGTTGCGTAGCCAAATGGCAAAAAACGGAACCCGTCATGTCTGTCTGTCTGTCTGTCTGTCCGTCCGTATGTCACAGCCACTTTTTTCGGAAACTATAAGAACTATACTGTTGAAACTTGGCAAGTAGATGTATTCTGTGAACCGCATTAAGATTTTCATACAAAAATAGAAAAAAAAAACAATAAATTTTGGGGGTTCCCCATACATAGAACGGAAACTCAAATATATTTTTTTCATCAAACCCGTACGTGTGGGGTGTCTATGGATAGGTCTTCAAAAATGATATTGAGGTTTCTAATACAATTTTTTTCTAAACTGAATAGTTTGCGCGTCATAACATCCCTTAACTTTATTCGGACGTCGATTATGTATCAGTTTGTAACTGTCACTTTCACACGATATATCATTATAATGTAGCTATTTTCAAGCGTTTAGATTTAAATACTTCCAAATATAATTATCTAGCTAGGTAGATTAGATAGACGAGTACGTATAATTGTGTGAGACAAATGACTCAGTATAGTGGTTTGTTTTCTTTCAAAAGTCAATGATATTATATATAATGATGTTTATTCTACTACTCTGTCAAGAAAGTACTGGGAAAAGATCAATAATGCACAAAATGTTAGTTATTCATCCAAATTTATTTTATCACCTTCAAAGTATTTTCCTTCAGTAACGATACACTTACGCCAACGAATAATCCAATCATTAAAACATTTTTTAAACTCTTTTTCCGGAATTGAGTTCAGTTCTCGCCGCGAATTCTCCTTTGTCTTTTATTGAATGAAAAGGGGTGCCACGAAGTGGTAATTTTAGTTTAGGGAAAATAAAGAAGTGGAGCCATATCTGGTGAATAAGGTGGCTGCTCGATGGTAGATATTTGTTGACTTTTTGGTCAAAAATTCGTTCACAGTGATGGCCTTGTGCGAAGGCGCATTATCGTGGTGCAAAATCGGGAAACCTTCATGACCGCCCCTGGTTTTGTACGCCACGTTTTTAAAGTACATGGCTTACAACGAATACGCATTCATTCAATACGACGATGCCTAAAAAGTTGCATCCAAAAACAGGTCTGTACAAAAAGTGCTCGTGCAGTTTTGAACGCAACTGTTTTGCTACGCCGCGTTTTTCTAAGCCACTGATTACATGTCAAAATAATGGGTCGACTTTAGTAAATCTGTTTTTCGCTGTTTTTTACTGGGCAGCACCTGAAGGGGGGGGGATCGGTGGGTGCAGCCCCCCGCAATAAAAAAAAAGCCACCCAGATTGAATACACTTCGGTTAGGTTAGGTTAGACTGTTGTCAACAATAGGCGGAGGGAGACGAGTGAGCGGAGTGAGCGTGCCGCGGCAACGGCCGGCGACCGCTGAAGATTACTTCTCAAAAAGGCTAATGGTTGGAAAATTTGAGTGCGCAAAACGTGGACGAAAAAAAAATGGCTGCAGAAAACGGGTCGGTCATAATCTGCTTGCACAGTTTCTATTGAGTTTGCGGGGATAAAATAGAATTTCCCATTTCTTTGTATCGAAATATCTACAAAATACTTTTTTAAAAGAACATTTCATCACTATGTGAGTTTACACCCGCCATTCTGACGCACACAACCATTGTGACGTAACGGATTGCGTCATGACCGCCGCCATCTTTCGCTAACGGCGCCCATGCTCCAGAGCGAAATTCACGTAATCGTAATGTCAAATTCGACTTTGACATATTGTTTATTTATTTTTAAAAGTTAAATGTTTAATGTTTAGATGTAAAATTAACGTGTCTTATATTTATTTGGTTGAACAAAATTAAAAACACGTTATTCAATTATGAAATGGAGATAAATTACTGAAATATTTTAAATCAATCAGTTTTGTAGGTTAGGGTTGCCAGATGTTCGATAGTAAAAGTATCGAGTAGGTTATGTATATATTACGATAGTTTTGACTCAGGCACATACATACATAAGATAATATCATAGGCAATCTGATAAAATATAAATATCAAACATTCTTTTTTGTATTTTTTTTATTTCATGTGCCTATTTACATCTCCATTTTTAAAACTTCGCATACTTTTTCTTATTTTGGGTACTAGCCATGCGAAAAGTGCTGTTTTCACAGCTGTACGATACTTTTTTAATACGTACAATAATTTAGAATTTTGCCAGTTTTGGTACGGTAATCAACATCTGGCAAGACTGAGTTATAAGCAGTTTCAGCGCGCTTAAACGCCGTTCCGTTTTGATTTCGCTCATGAGCCGTATTATCGCGATTTCTGAATCGGTACGCGAGTAATCGCTGTCAGTACTTTGAGCCGTGAAATCTGATTCGGAATACAGCCACTGTTTGACTTACGTTTGCGTTTTGTTTTGACCATCTTACCCAGGAGTAATAAGTGTTCTGTGATCCTACCGATCCTACCTACCATCCTTTTATGCATCTTTTACAGTAATAAATATTAATGTAAATAGAAAATTCTATGTGACATAAAATGCAATCAAAATGTATGAACTGCAATTTTATGTATTGAAGGTTCAATAGTGTTAAATGGAAAGTACTACTTCATACACTTCGAAACGAAACGCTGGAAAATATTTATGAAAATACTACATACCTACCTAACCAAAATGACATTTCAAAATTTTCATTGTTGTACTCACTCGGTCAGATCAGATCAAATTATATACCTATCAAGATTTTTTTAGTACCTATAGCTCGAATGTTGTTATTTAATATTTATTCTACATCGTATAATAAATCCTAAAATGCTCGCGTCTTTAAAAAAATATTTAAAATGGGGTTCAACAAAATCAGTGGAAAACAAAAACAATCCAACGTCGCTTTTGCTTGCAGGTTTTAGTGGATTGCTTGAAGATATTTTACTTTGGAAAAAAATGTCGCTGTCTTTATCTAGTATTATCTTTTTAAACGTATTTTTTTTGTGAGTATTCTTCTTATTTACTCTGATGATGATGAAATTTACTCTGATGATGATGCGCAGGATATTTACCTACTCTACAGGAATAAAAAAGATTTTTTTTCAATAAATTTTTTTCTTCTTTTTCAGCATTTGTATTCACTGGGAAATAAATTTGATAGAATTATTTTTTTGTATTTGCGCTACAGTATTGAGTGTTGATGCATTTGAAACTTGGCTAAAATACAAACATAGAACAGCTTGTTTAAAAAAAATTACCAATATAACTAGCCCTGAACTAAATATCATAGTTAGTAATACAAGTAGTTGGGTAAAGAGGAAATGGATTGAGTTTGTTTATCTCAGAGAAACTAATCATGCAAAAGTAAGCATAATAATAATATTATTTGTGTTGATGAAATAATTAAGTGAATTTCATGAAAAATATTATTTATTGATATTAATATTTTCTTTACAGGCATTTTTACTAGTAAACATATTTTTCTCTATGATTTTTCTGCTAGGGAAATACATGAGTGGGTATGTTCTTCTGTACTTAATGTGTATGGCTATATTTTTTTCACATAAAATTACATTACCAGTGTTGATGTTTATGAAGAAAATACAACAGCATGCAGGTATGTATAAGTATTATTAATAATTTAAAAAATTGTTAGCTAGCAGGGTGTCCACTCTATTTGCCACACAAAATTCCCTGACCATTTTAATGAACATTGAAATGTACATTTTAAAACATGCTTTTGTTGTTTTAGACCAAATGATGGATAGGTAACTAAAATTATAAGTAAAAAAATTATATATCATATTTCTTGTATACAACGTGTTACAAAAAATACCAAAAAAAGGAATATATTTATTAAAGGCATTTAATTAAAATTTTCCCATCGCTTGTGATCAGCTGTGTCAAAGAATATTCGGACCAGATATGTAATTTTAGATCAACGTGACTATTTTTACCGCTATAGTTAAAAATGTTTATGTACTACTTGTACCATATCATTCACATTAGAACAATTAATTTTAAAATGAAAATCTACAAATAAATAAAAAAAGCTTTGTCAAATAATTGTTCTGAAATAACAAATTAATGAAATAATAAACTAAATAAGTAATTCTAAATAATATTTATGTTTCTAAACAAGATAATTAAGGCAAAAAAGAAAATGTTTTCTAACATAAATTGATTTAAGTACATCTCTTTTAAAAATGTAGGCACAAATGGAGTACGAAATACTTTTCCGTTCTTAGAATCGATAGTCTATATCTTAAGTGTCAATCTCAGGTTGATTGACACTAGAGATGGGAAAATTTTAATTAAATGCCATTGATGAAGAATGTTATTTTTTTTGGTATTTTTTGTAACACGTTGTATAACAAATTAAAATAAAACTTATTGCGAGCTAAAAAAGGTATTAAATACCTACTTGCAAATTTTAGTAGGGCTAGTAATAGGGCTGTACACTAGGGCTGCATACCTTATAGGTAACATTTTGGTCAGAACACAAAATAAAAATGCTATCAGCATTCCCACCTTCAAGATTTTTAAACCCGACAGCATTTAAAAACAGAAATTGTTGGGCTTATAATTTTTACTTTATTATCTAGCATAATTACCCAACTGCTTTAGAAGGAGGGTTATGTTTTTCGAGTGTATGTATGTTTGTATATATATTTCTTTGGCACGCTCTACAGCCTAAATGGCTTGATGGATTTTAGCTAGCGTTAGATTCGTCTTACTTATGAGAGTGACACTGGGTACATCAAAATTATAAAAAAACCAAGATGGCTGATTTTTGGCGTCAAAACATATAGACTTCAAAAATTTTATCTCTCCAAAAAGATTTTTGGCGCCAAAACATATTATAGACTTCATTTTATCTCTCCAAAAACTATCGAGTGGGTATCAAAATAAAGGGGTTTATGGTCTCCAAAAATATTTATGGGAGGTGTAAATGCAGATGTGATGAACCACCGACCCATCGCTGTACTGTCGATATTTTCAAAAGTATTTGGATCATTATAATATATTCCAAGTTTTTAGCCAAATATAGACAAGACTTACGGAAGCACAGCACGGCTTTAGACCGGGCGGAAGTACGGACTCAACTTGATGTGCTTTGTGCAGGACGCAACGAAAGCCATGGCAGCCATGCAGGGGTTGGTGGACAACTGGACGTTGCGTACTTTAGAAAGGCTTTTGACGTAGTAAATAATCATATTTTGCTCTTGAAATGTTCCAAACTTGGCTTTACCTCGAAACTGTTAAAATTCTTTGCTAGTTATTAGAGTATGCTAATTGTGTTTCGTAGGCATATTTTACACAGTCGGGGGTTAGTCAGGGTAGTAATAATTTGGGACCCCTAGAATTTATTATCATGAGAAACGACCTCCCTGAAATGGATGTTTTTTGTTTGCTGACGATTTAAAATTGTATAGGAAAATAGACAGTAAGGCAGACTGCATCCAACTGCAAGAGGATATTGATAGAGTGGTGCAGTGGAGTCGTGCCAATAAATTATATTTTAACGTGGCAAAGTGCAATGTAATGTCCTACAGTCGGGCACGGGTTATCGTTGATCACAGTTACAAAGTGGAAGACCAGGTCCTATCGCGAGTAACTGCAGTTCGGGACCTTGGTGTTCACATGACCAGTGATCTCTCATTCCGTATCTACCCACATTACTGCTGTATGTGATAGAGCGTTCAGAAACTTGGGATTTGTGCTGAGACAAATTAAAGATTTTTCATCTCCGACCTACCACTTGGATGACGATTTTCGACATTTTCTGGCTGGGGTAACGCACTCCTCCGACGGCCCTAAGGGCTCTATATAATGCACTAATTAGAAGTAGACTTGAAAGTAGCGCGATTGTGTGGAATCCCCTTAGAGGATTCCCCATGAAACAAAATATACCCTAATGGTGGAAAAAATGCAGAACAAATTTTTAAGATACCTATACTGGAAGCTGTATGGTACGGAGTATATCCGTCCTTCCTCCTTATGTATCCGACTCTCTTTGTATTGGGCATAGTAGGATATAGCAGGTTGGAGGTCAGGAAAAACCTAGCTTTGGCAAGACAATGCACGTTTGCCATTCCACAGCTCAGAACGAATGCACTGGCTCACGCTCCTGTTAATACAGCACTGCGAATACTAAATGCAGTAGCAAGCTCTGCTTTATCATCAAGTAAGGATGTCTTGAGTGGCGTACCCCAAGGATCGGTGCTTGCCCCCACCTTGTTTGGCATCTTTGTCACTGATTTAATATCACTTATAGACTCTCAATCAAGCTTTTTCGCAGATGATGGCAAGTTCTTTAGAAATCCCTTCATTGAATCGAATAGGTTACAGGATGATTTTGAAAGGCTTCAAGAATGGACCAAAAAGTGGATTGTAAAACTCAATGTTATATAATCCCATATAATCTACGAAAGAAATGTATGGGTAATGTATGTAATGGGTGTAATATCTCGGCTCCTACTGGACCAATTTCGTTGAAATTGTGTATACGAGATAATCAATTTCCAATCAAATTTTTGACATATAAATCATAATGATAGAGCCAGTCTATCTTGGTGAGGTTGCTAGCTAGACGTCGATCTAGAAGCCGCAGTAAGATACTCAAATATCTTCCAAAATAAAATTAAACTTTTTCTGAGATCTATAAACAAATTTAATCAAATTCCAATCAATTTTTTGACATGGTTAAGACCATCAAAATCGATGATGAGGCTGCTAGATAGACGGAGACCTGAGAATCCCCACCTGAACAGGCTCTCCTTACTTCGGCCGAAGCCTATTTAAAGACTTCCAGGTAAGCCATGGTAACTCATGTCCAGGAGGTGGATTCTCAGACAGTGGGACGAAAGGGCTAGGAAGGTCGACACGCTGTGACCACAACCTCAATCTGTTCTTTGACCGATTGTCGTCGTAAAGCGCTGAAACACACTTCAAGAAGTTTTTACGGCTTTTTAGCCTTTGGTCATACATAACAGTGGGTGTCTGGTAATGTTATGCTAATGACACAACATCACAATAGCAGTCGGAGGCATCAAATATTCAAAGTATGTTCCATCATAGCGTTTTTGTGAATTATGAATATTTTGATGCCTCCGACTGCCATTGTTAACATTATCAACCACGATCATTCAAAACAAAAAATTAAAATTGCATCTTGTGAGTTAATTTACTTGTGAGTTCAGTAATTTGAAATTTTTTCACGCAGTCGGGTTTTTTTGTTTTTTTAATGATTTTATTATTTTAAACTTTTTAGTTTTTGTAATGAATGACCGTGTCTCTTCCACACATTATATAGGTTATTCAATTTAAAACGTTGAAGTTTTTGTTATTTTTTAGCATTTTTCATTCCAAATTACATTTAAACATACAAGTTGTATATATTTTTGGAAACCATACATAAACCCCTTTATTCCCCCACTCGATAGGTTATGGAGAGATAAATTTTTTGAAGTATGTACGTTTTGGCACCAAAAATCGGTTTTTATAATTTTGATGTAAGTACCCAGAGTCACTCTCACAAGTAAGACGAATCTAACAACACCTCTTAAGCTAAAATCCATTAGGCTGTAGAGCGTGCCAAAGAGATATACATACATAGATACATATATACATAAACTCGAAAAACATAACCCTCCGTCTCCGTCGGGTAAAGAAATAAATGATAGAGAAATGAGATAATTGTTTTTGTATGGAGCTGGATACTTTATTCTAATCAAACTTCACCACCATCACCAATTGGACTGGACTATTTGAAAGAGGAATTATTAAAAAAACATAAAACCCGACTGCGTAAAAAATTTATAACTTTCAAACTTAATAAATAAATGAACTGAAAAGATTCAAACAAGTTGTTTATTTTTTTTTTAATGATCGTGGTTGAGTGTTCACAAGTTATAGCAGTCGTAGGCATCAAATATTCACAATATGTTCCATCATAGCGTTTATGTGAATATTTTACGCAGTCGGGTTTTATGTTTTTTTAATAATTGCTCTTTCAAAATAGTTCAACTGGTAATGGTGATGAAGTTTGATTAGTATCCAGCTCCATACAAAAACAATTATCTCCTTTCAAAAGAAACAAACACAGAAATAGCATACAATATAAAGTTCATGTTGTATTAGCAGCCCCTACCACCTTTTAGCTGGACAATACAATAATCCATAAATTATCTTATCTTAGTAGTTATATACAGGGTTACTTCGGAGATCAAATCAAATCAAATCAACGGCCCGTTACAGTCCACTGCTGGACTATGAGCCTCCTCCACTTAAGTGGAGGGTTTTGCCATAGTCTCCACGCTTGGCAGGCGGGTTGGAGATCGCAGATTAAAAGGTTACTGTATCAGAGAGCGCTGTTGCCCGTTCCCTGTTCAATGTGTAGTCCCTAAGTCGCCTCTTACGACACCCACGGGAAGAGTAGGGGTTGGTGACAAATGTATTCTACTCTGCCGTCACCACACGGCCAGACAGTGCGCAAATTTTACTTACAGAAAGGTCTCAAAAAATTAAAAGATACCTACGTGTTTTTTCGTTTTAACATGTTTCGAACAAAAATATAAAAAAACATCGTATGAAAATATCCACAACAAAACCAGTATCATGGTCACTCTACGTAGTTACGACGACAGTGAGATAAAAGCGTAAGCCCACGCGCCGCGCCCTCACCCCCTTTCACTCCCGTGCCACAGCCCGTGCGTAGAGTGCCCATGATATTTGTTTTTTGCGAGAGATAATTAGTTCGCAAAAAAACAAATGATTCTTTTTTCGTGAAATGTGTTCTATTAACGTACTGACAGCATGGAAAAAATATGCGCACTGTTTCCGAGGTAACCCTGTACTATACACAAGTATACAGTCAATTTAATTATTCACAGAATCAGATGGTGAATTGGAGGGTTTGATTCCTGAAGTGTCAGAAGTAGACATAAAAATATTGTCCATTGAGCCTGAGCCACCAACAGTTGATGAAAGACAAAGTTTAGGTAATGTAATAATTGAGTCAAAGTTTTCAAACTGGTAAACAATCCCTACTTCCCTACTAATATTATAAATG
This sequence comes from Carpatolechia fugitivella, assembly GCA_951230895.1. Classification (NCBI taxonomy): domain Eukaryota; kingdom Metazoa; phylum Arthropoda; class Insecta; order Lepidoptera; family Gelechiidae; genus Carpatolechia; species Carpatolechia fugitivella. The sequence continues at coordinate 8,483,991 of OX579650.1, forward strand.
CGAAAGTAACTCTGTCTGTTACGCTTTCACGCCTAAAACACTGAACCGCTTTTGATGAAATTTAGTACAGAGATAGACTAGAGCTCGGAAAAGGACATTAGGAGCTTGGAAATGAAAAAAGGCTTGGAAGGGTTGAAGTAGGGGATGAAAGTTTGCATGGGAATTCGTCATTTTCAAAGATAAAACCATGAAACTTTGTATTTAGGCACTTGATAAGAAGTAAAAACATTTGTTCCAGCGTTTATAAAATTTTGACGTACATGGGGATGAAATAGGAGATGAAAGTTCGCAGGGAAATCCAAACAAATCTGTCTATGTGAACTATACGCATATTCATCGGAAACGAAACACATATATGATTAGTAAAAATGTATACGTACAAGTCGCGCGAGCGTGGAACTTGCCAAGCGCCATCCACATATATGATTAGTAAAAATGTATACGTACAAGTCGCGCGAGCGTGGAACTTGCCAAGCGCCATCCTTACTAATATTATAAACGCAAAAGTTTGTATGTATGGATGTTTGTTACTCTTTCACGCAAAAACTACTGGGACGGAACGGATTGGGATGGAATTTGGAATAGAGATAGTCTGTACCCTGGATTAACACAGGATTTCACGGGAAAATCTTACACAATGCGAGCGTAGCCGCGGGCGGATTTCATAAATAGTTACTAGCTATCCGCGCGCGACTACGCCCGCGTTGTTTGTGAATTCTCCTAGTTTCTAAAACTAACAGCGCCATCTATGGAAGCGGAGAAATACATTTATCGTTCCGAGCGATGCCGACAAAGGCCGCTGTTAGTTTTAGTATGTACTCTTACAGAAGTGAGGTGTTACATTGTGGAAAGACAATGTCAGTCCTTCGGTACCAAACTATCTCTGTATCAAAATTAATAAAAATCGGTTCAGGACAGACATGCAGTCAGTTACTATAATAATAAACGGAGGCAATGTGTTCCACTCTAAAGTTTAAAATTCATCTGGTTAAACAGGATCATTGTAATACTTACCAATTTTTCCATTGATGACTTTTATTTTGTTTTAGATTATTGGAAACCAGAAGATATACCATTAGAAGATGCTAGTGACAGTTCTGAAAACAGCAGTTCTCTTGTCACAAACATGTCCATGGAGAAATTGCAGACTTGTGAAACAGATTCAAGTGATGATGAATATACACCCTTAGGTACACTTAAGTAAATTGATAGCTCGGAGATTGACAGGCTTTTTCTTTTAGTAAATCTTTTAAGACAAATATTTTGCTTTTATTATACTCATGGATATCAGTAATAAATACTTTAGTGTTGGATGATGCCAGTTGTAATCTTATCATAAGAGAACAAAGCCATATAAATTTATTTGTTGTATTTGTATACAATAGTCATAAAATCAACTTTCTATAAGTTGATTATTATAGAGGCTACTATGCAAAGAATATTTAAGTCCATTTTCAGTGTAACTGTTGAATTCCTAGAAAATCTTAAGACATACAGAATATTTTTGCAAGTTTTTCTGAATTATATTTTTATCGTATCAATAGATATTTGAATATCATTCAAGTAAGAATAGGTAAATTTAAAATGAGAAAAGCAATCAGTGCTATTTACACTAGGTATATACTTGCATGCATCACAATATCTTTATGAATATAATATAAGGTAACTTGTCTAATTTTCAGAACAACAGAAGGAGCAGTTGCAGTCTACACTAGAAGTGATTGAACCTCAAAGTTCATGGAGCAGCAGTGCTTATAACGCTTTCTTCAATGTGACAGGGGCTGTAGCTAACATGGTATATGCAACACAGGAACAATCTGAAAGAAAACGCATCTCTAGCATTGACTCCTCCGATGGTTTTGAGATTATTGACAAAAATGACTTAAATTAAACATGTCTCTCAATACTTTAATAGTGGGATAAAGACAGGAAAACAAAGATAAAGACTTTGGTGTTATATTATTAATATTTATTGTTTCTCATTCTGAATTTAATACATCAACTACTTTGATACATTGCATGGTATATTTTCCATTCGGGCCATTAGATCCTGATGCTGTTTCTTTAGGGCACTTAAACGGATGTTGTTAAGGGCGTTTCTTGCTACAAGTGCTTCTAACATAGGCCTAGACATCTGCAAAAAACGTCAATAAATGAATTAAAGTTGTACAGGAAGATTTTAAACCATTTACATATTGCCTCATTTAACCAGTGACTAGTAAAGATTAGTGTTTTTGAGTAATTTTAGATGATTAATTTTAATAGTCATATAAATAAATCTAAATAAAAATAAATGTAGCATGAAGTTTGCTTTCTTACCTTTTCTACAATGTGCCCAATTGCAATTGTCCTGACAGCAGAATTGTGTTGTTTGATTATAATGTCATCTAATTCACTTTGACCTACTTCATTGTTGTACGCTTCATCTTCTTCCTCTTTTAATATTGTTGGCAGTTGTGTTAAAATCTGCAAAAATGTGATTTATAAAATGTTGAATTAGGGAATATACAGGATGGCCCATTTAGATGGGTCAGTATAGGTAAACTCTGAGATCATAAGACATATAAGTGACAAGAAAAACGGCATCCATAGATTTAAAATAAAAAAAGTAAAATACAATATATCATTTAAAATATCATATAAAACTGTAAACTGTGTGTGTTATCTTCTTCTTCGTCGTATCCTCATGACTAAGGGTCGTGACCACCAAAAGACGCGTTGCGGGACAGGGCTCTCCAGGTGCATCTATCTTGGGCAAGGGTTATAGGCTACTATATACTATTGCGATTCATTAACATCAGTCATATATATAAACATATATTTTTTTTTCTGCTTACGACAGAAATAATGTTAAAATTCTTCAATACGACTGAGTTCTAAAAATTGTTTATTTTTTTAAATCCATAAATGCAGTTTTTCTTGTCGCTAAAATCGATGACATGGTTCACGAAACATGGTCATCGTTTCAGAGTTAACCATACTGACTGACCCATCTAAATGGGCGGCCACTTAGGATGTATGGCGCAGGGTTGGCCAAACTGATAACATAAGTAGGTTGGTCTTAGAAGATTTCGTGAAAATGTTCATATTTATAATAGATACCTATTTAGTGTGATGACCAAGTATGAACAATTGCTGAGGAAATACTGTTAATACTCGTAGAAACCAAAACTTTCTATTCTTCAATAAAATTTAAAAGTACCAAATAAAGTTCAAACTTTTCGAGTTCTGTATCTAAAAAAATGCTAAGATCTAAATCTCGTTATAAGACCATAGGCCTGTACGTTATTCCTGACGGCTTATCTTACACAGGTTTTTCGTTAAGCCAGCCCTGTGCTGAACAACAAATCATAATCAACAGCTCATGTGACGTCCCCACCGAGGGGCTCGAGTCTACCCTGAATAAGCCTTAGTCGACCACGTTGGCCCAGTGCGGTTTGGTGGACTTCACACACACAACCTTTGAATTTCTTTGCAGGAGTGTATAGGTTTCATCACGATATTTTCCTTCACCGTAAGAGCGTCGAATAAACCTAGGACATATAAATTCGAAATCCGAAAACGCATTAGTATGTGATGGGGATCGAAAAATGATTTGCCCTAGCCACTATTAGTAGGGTTACTAAAGGAAGAACTTTTTTATTGAACAAGATACAATTTATGATCCTGTACCGCTACAAATTTGAAAAACATAACTACTCTTCTTCGATAATTTTATAGTAGTGTTCCTTAAAAGGACTATCTATATCTAAAAATAATATATTAAAATATTGTCATCTATCATCTGTCAGAGCTCTTCTTATAATAACCCGACTATAGATCACCAACAACCAACAACAAATACACAAACATTTTAGGTATCGGCTCATATTATATTACCCCACAGAGAAGGTGATCAGGCCTTATTTGACCTAGCCCAGTGCAGGTTGGTCAACTTCATGTGTGCTAAGAAACCTAAATTAATAAATCAATAAATAACATTTAACTTGCCTCATAATTATTCATTAGCAGTGAATCATTCTGATTAACAATTTCCATTTCAATCTCTCTCCTGCTTTGATTAGAACCTTCATTCACAGATTGAAAACAGGTAATCTGTACCTATAAAATTATAAGGAATGAAGTGACTAGTATAGTAAACAAAACTAGTAGGTAATAAGTATGGTAGTTATAACTTGTGGAAGTGTTGTAAATTAACATTATAAAACGTAAATCACTACTATTATATTTATATAGGTAGTTTATTTGCATTTCAATAATATTTGATAATTGGACGTAGTTACACGAAAAGGATCCAATCCACAACATTGTCAAAAATGACTTAAGTACACCAAACTGACCGCAAATATCGCTTCTATCGTCCAGTAATAAAAATTTGACAAAAAAGAAGAGGTTTATCTTTTTTACCAGCCATTGAACCAACCAACATGTATGACAGATTTTTTTGTTCTTTCACCATAAACAATCCAATTGACCTGGTTCACAGCCTACAATATTAACCATTTATTTTAAAACGAATCAAGCACCCTGGATTGTTATTGTGTAATTACAATTTGTTCATCACCTATACTTAATTAAAAATATAAAAACGATCCACAGCGCTTGGTTCTCCTTGCTGAATATTCTAACACCTACATTTAATAATTAAAATGATCCAAAATGCTTGGATCCTTTTCGATAAATTCATTTTCAAAGTAATATGCCAATAAGATTTTCAACGAACTTCTTAGAGTGTAGATGGTAACTAATTATATCTATCTCTCCCAAAAAGTACTAAAAATTAAATGTATTTTTGATCGCAGTATTATTTTGTTGTATTATTTTGTTTGCAAAGAATTCACTACATGGAGCGTTTTAAAGAAATTTATATTAAGCATGCGCCAAAGAAAAAGTAATAAAATGAAAAGGATCCAACCCACCAAAACACATATTTCTCCGAAAATACCAATCGTCCCATAAATATACTATTAACAATAAATAGGTTTTAATGTTTCTCACAAAACATAACACTTTAAATTTATCTTGAAACAAACACCTATGAAGAAAATCATTTTGAACTTCAAACTTCAATATCTCAAAAGTGACTTTGTGTGGATTGGATCCTTTTCGTGTAACTACGTCCAATTATTAGAATCAATAGAATCTTTTATATTTTTTTAGCATGTTCCTTGCTTCATCATACACACAAAATTATATGAGATAAAGTTTACCGATGGAGCTTTGGTAGTTTGTTCAGAAAGAAACACAGCAAAAATGATTCCAACGAAGCTTGAATCCATTCGCTGATACATAAACTGTGTTGCTAAATCTGCAATTGAAAAATCTTCATTAGGTATAGAGGGCTTCAAGTGTATGTGAATGAACATAACAGAGGCACATGAAATGCCTGAAATGTTGTTTATATGAAACGCCATTGGACTGTGACATTGTATTTTTTTTATTGCCTAATAAAATTATGAAAATCATAAGTTTATTTTATCCCTTTGATTTGTTGATCTATTTATTGCATTTTGTTTTATTGCATAGATCTTATATATTGACAAAAATAATTTATAATGTTAGGTCCTAATGTTTTCTTTTATCTAAGGTTCGTGGCATAGCTACTAAAAAGGTCCCTGGAAGCAAGGCAATAGCGTTCTATTGCCTCGCTTCCAGGGACATTATTCGTTAATAATGCCTAGGACCTAGGCTAACTAATTCTCTCACCACAATGGTTCCAACAACTACAGAAGCACTCACCCACATGGGATGGCCAAACTGTTATGTGAGGGTGAGAATGGTACCATCCTACTACTCGCAGCGGCCGGCCCAAATCAGCTGCCAACTCTTCAGCTCGCAAAGTAGCCTGCACCAGTTGTTCTTCGGATATCTCTACCCGATCAGGTTTTTTGTCTAGCCGTCTTAGAATTACTGAAGAAACTATTGATACCAGACGACCATTGCTATGTACCTAAAAATTCCAAATGCCGCATATAATTTTGACTAAACAAATGCAAGTTATTGAGGTAAATCTATAGGACGTCTTTACTTTCTAACCTCTCCAAGAAGTAATCCCATTATTTCTTCTTTTTCTGTAGATAAAGCATGTTGAACACACACCAATGCTACATCTGTTGAGAGCAAAACTTTGTTTAACATGTTGTACGTACGTAGGTAAGATACAAATCAACAAAAAGTCGCTAACAAACAATATTTTTATAGGTACAGCTTTTTTATGCATGTAATTTTTTTTTTGTAATGTTTCCTGGCCTGCAAACTAGTTATTCGGCCGATTATATGCATGCCAGTATTATAGCACTCTGTGATATGCATGCAATTAAAAAAAAAAATGATACGGTGCTGCCAACTCGGTCTCAGGTTTTGGGGCTAAATAGAGTTTCCGAAAGGGCTAGATTTGCCTGTAATATTTAAAATAGGGTTAGATTGCTATCTCAAGGGCATCACAGACGGTGAAGATACTATAACATTTCATCTTAAGATACGATATCGCTCGCCTATAATTCAATGGACCACCACATACGGCTAATATAATATTTCATATATTTTCATATTAAGTATCTTAAGCGCCCACTACACTACTCGCGAAGTTGATCGAAGTAAGCCGAGGACGAGAGTATAGAGAAGCACTTCGTGCAACTTCGCTTCGTTTCGGGCAACTTCCGTTCTATGTCGGTGCTTCCGAGTCAAAGGGCCCGAAGTTCGAACACGAAGTGTCACACTACATTACTCGACTTCAGCTTAATAAAAGTTTTTGTCAGCGCATGTCGTCTATGTCATGTCGTGGCCAGCAGGGCTAAGATGAGACCCGTGACATAATTTTATCGTCGCGTTATCTCGTGCCAAATCGTGATATGTCTATATGTTTACTAGTGCTAACATGAGCATCCCGGCGAACTCTACTCTTTTTGTCAAATGGTGATTCGTGGTCACATTTATACTCTCTGGTGCTTTTGTCGACAAACTTTAACATGAGCGCCATATTTTGACGAATTCTGACACTTGTATACGATATGTTTGTCGTCGTCAGTTTTCATCTAAGACTTCTTTCTACGTGTACGAACTTTTGTTGAATCTTTCGATTGTTTATTATTCTCTTGGAAACCTATCACAGCAGTGCCGTATTACAACTATTTATTGATAATTTACGAGCAAAGAGAGGCGAGAAAGATACAACATAACAACACCAAAGAATAAGAGACGCTTGCGATCCAATCGATCTTAGTGACACTCGAGTTCCAAGCTTTACGGAGGATTTTAAAGCCTATATATGACGGTGTTTTATAATGTCCAGCATCAAAATGAGGGTGCTGTTGGGTCATGCACACATTATTTATTTGGGCTTTGTTGCTCCTCACCCTAAAACAATAGATACAAAAATCTTATGCATTTGCCAACAAACGAAATATTTATAATAAACCTATTTATTGTTAATAAGGAGCATTTTAAGAATGTACTTATATTATTTTTTGTATAGCCATATTTGAAACTTGATTTAACTTTAAAAAAAATCCATATCGAAACTTCGGCGTAAAATATTATGATGGAAAATAAACCGCCAATACTGTTTTGAGTCTATCCTTGTCATTAATTCATAGTTGTGAAAGAGAAGGACTAATATTTAGGGTGCATTCCGAATCAGACTTTCAACGCTGTTAGCGTTCAGAAAAGTAAAAAAAATGTATGGCTGACAGTGATTCGGAACGCGATTACGGGTACTTTCATCGATTTCAGCGCGTCTCGGAAAGCAGGGTCAATATTTCATTCGTTAAATTTTTGTGCATTGGTGGTATTTGACATTTCATCATGAGAGAGCCGAGTCACGACGAGATAATAATTCTCTTTCATGGTGCGCATGTGAGAGTTGAAATCGACATTTTTATCATGTCGGTTGTGAGATATGTCACGGTGTCTCATCTTGAGTTTGAGGTCTCACAAGGGGAATCTGTTATATGGGACGCAAAACATGCGGGACATAGCACCATGCTGAGCAGGGACCTCTTTGCTTGCCAAATCGCAACAAATATAATTTTATTTTTGTTTTCTTTAGTATTGTAAGCAAATAAACGTTTTTTATCTTTTTTTTATCTTTTATTTGCACGTCATCCATATTTAAGGCCTGCCTAGCGACCGCAGTAGAGTATAGTATTCCTTGCTAGCGACTGAGTTTTTTCGAGTGTGTAGTGTGTCTCCTCGCCTCGGCTAACTTCACTTTGACACTTCGTCGAAGAACTTCGGCCAAGAGTGTAGTGGGCGCTTTATTTCGTATACGAAAAGATGTGTATACAGGTTGTTCTGTTCTTGATGCGAGGTCGGGGTAGGGATGCATGTTACGATTCTATTTTTAACCCCCGACGCAAAAAAGAGGGTTGTTATAAGTTTGACCGCTCTGTGTGTCTGTATGCGCCACCGTAGCTCTTAAACGGGTCAACCGATTTGGATGTGGTTTTTTTTATTTGAAAGCAGGTTTTCTGGCGATGGTTCTTAGATATGTTTCATCAAAATCGGTTCAGCCGTTTCAAGGTCATCAGCTCTTTTGTTAACTGCGGTAGGGTTCTTAGACGCATAATGTGTATTTACTTTTCACTTTTAAACGTACGTGTGACCTAAAATTTGAAAAACTCATGTATGCTATATAACTTTGCATGATGATGGAATTATTGGTCTGATGCTGCAGCCAGGATATCCAGCACTCTTGAAAAAATAATAGCAGATATGTCGTGTTTGGATTCATTTTGCTCAGTATTTGATTCTACATACATTACAATGGTGGCAACACGATGAGCTGATGCTGCAGCCAGGATATCCAGCACTCTAGTACACTCTTGAAAAAATAATAGCCGATTTATCGTGTTTGGATTCGTTTTGATCAGTATTTGATTCTACATACAATGCAATGGTGGCTACACGATGAGCAGATGCTGTAGCCGGGTGAATCTTCGAAAAAAATTTTTCTTGAGAAAAATAACAATTTTTTTATCCTTGTGCCAGAACTCTAATTTTAAGCTGGAAGAATAGTACCGTGGAAAAGATGAAATTGTATGTAGAAGGCACTTCAAAAAGTTAAGTAGTTTTAGAAATAATTAATATTTTAAATTATTGCATGTTGCCGATAATGACGATTTGAGACACTAATGACGTTATTGTTTCAAATAATGATAGAGTGTTGCTAAGAATGACAAATTGACATCCTCCCGGACTGGCTGGACAGATGGAAGATGGCAGTCAATGTGGGGAAGACTGCTGCCCTCCTCACCGGACAGACCCGCACACCACCACCCAGACTGACACTGCGGGGGCAGGACATCACGTAGCAAGCCTCAGTGAAGTACCTCGGCTGCCATATCGACCGGGCGCTGCGCATGAAGCCTATAGTGACACATGTCACCAACCAGGCCAAGGCTGCGCATGCGCTACTTCGTCCGGTCTTTGGATCCCGGCTGCCGTTGCGTGCCAAGCTGAGGATATACAAGACATACGTCCGCTCCCACCTCACCTATGCTGCCCGGCGTGGTACGCCCTTGCCGCTTACGCACGGAAGCGCCGCTTGGAGGTCATCCAGAATGGTGCCTTGAGGACCATCACCAATGCTGGGCGCTACGTGCGCAACGATTTCATTAAGAGAGACCTGGGAATCGAGAGTGTGGGGGATTCGTCCATAGGCTCGAACAGTAAGTTGACGAATCGCATTTCGAACAGACAACTTACTGTTCGAAATGCGATTCGTCCTTCCCTTTCAATCCATGCCCCCCCAAATGGGCGCCCTTAGGCTGTTGCTATTAATACTAGGGGTAAGAGCCTTCCGCTCCCCCAAAAGTCCGGTTACGCTTGATACGTCGATTTTACGACACAAGCATTAGGTCCATTCTACAAAAAATAAAAAATAAATCGAAGCATGCCGGCTGACTGAGGAGAGGTACCCCGACGCGACATTATAGCGTCATTTCAACGAGCAAACCAAATCGTGCCATCCATCAATTTCTCTAATAAAATTAAAATATATAGGTGTTACTTTATTGAATTTGATGGCTCAACAATAGGTATTATTTTTGGCTTTTTAATGTTTTGATTTTTTTCCTTCGGGGGTTTTTATATTAAATACATGTAGGAAGTGGGTCAGATCAGATCAGACATTGTAGAAAAAGATAACAAAAAGGTATCGGTAATTAGTTCTACTTTATTTTAATTATAATCAATAATAACTTATTATTATTCTAAAACAATTATGTGGATATTTCAAGAGTAGAACAACAAGTGCACCAGTTCAAGCCCAAAACTCGAATGCCGCTCCGTACCAGAGGCCGGGCTTTTATATTAACTACAAAACAAGTCCGTAGTGGGGAGGTGGGGAATTGCGTGATGCGCTCGAACAAGCGCACCCGCACGTGCCGCTTACAACGAGTTGCTGCATAAAATATTCCCACTTTAACACGTCACGACATAAACGAAATTGTATATAAACATGTTATAATATTTCTGCTCGAAAATATACGGAAGATTTGTTGGCTGCTCCCCTGCGTTACCGGTTAGGCTACCGTGCCAAATTAAACGTATACGTAAATGAAACGTTGTTGTTAACAGCGTTAACAGTGTAATAGTTGTGAAAATCTAAGAAAATACTACCCGTTTGCTTTTCAGTTAATATTTTAAATATCTACTTATTGGCAACACTGCTGGCTGGTAACTGTTATCTAGTGTCATAATATAAAAAAATAAAATAAAAAAACTTGCTGAGGCTGAGGACCAAATCGCTTCGCGAGGCGCCGACGACGAGCGTCAGAAATCTTTTTTTTTTTTTTTTTCTGACCGATATTCGAATTCGAAAATTATCGTACAAGAACTGCCAGAGCCGCACGGAACGCGAAGCTAGAACTACAAGTAGTTCCTAAAACTAGAAATAGAATAGGATTTTTATGGAAATTGCGAAATGTTAATGAAAAGTAACTTATTTATTTTACAAAAAGGAGTTACTATTTACGATTATCTCGGCTGCAGAGTCAGCAAGTTTAAAATAAAGGATTGCTGAAGTCATTCGAGACATTATTTTTCAGTTGCACCATAACAGCATTCTTTTTATTGAATACTAGCATGTCGGAGAAAACCTATTAAACACCACAAATTATTTTAGGGTCGGGCCACACTTATCGACGGCGATCAACGGTTTGCCTATACAAAACGCGCGCGAAGTATGGAAATTCTTTCGCCGCGTCCGATGCGAAAGGATTTCCATATTTTACGAGCGTTTTGTTTAGGCAAACCGTCGATCGCCGTCGATAAGTGTGGCCCGACCCTTAACAACAGCTTAGGTCCAACCTCAGAGTAACAACGCGCGTCAGAAATCTTTGGGTCCAACTTGTACGAAATCAGGATAAATCAGACCTACTTTCTACATACAAGGAGTTTCTTTTGACGAGTCGGAAACAAATCCGCCAAATATGACGTGTTCCTGTAAAGGACAATTAAAAAAAAACCTTATTATTTCGATCACAGAGAACCTTTTAATACTACAGATTTCGATTATACTTTAAAATATACAATTAGCTGATTTAATATTTGTTCCCGCTTACTTAGAAGTCGTCAAAATACAAAAGCAACCTCATAATATTGTAAACAAGTAATAAAGAAATAATGGAATAAAATGGCCTTAAAATATTGCCTACATAAAACGTAAGTAAGTACTTACATTGTACTTAATTATTGTTAGCTAGGATAGATTAGATAAGAGTGAAGAGATATTACATTCGATATTATTATCTATCTATCTTTAGGGTAGTCTCTAGCAATTCTTGCATATATTGAGAATCTCGGAAACGCCTGCAAGGATTTCGAAGAAATTTGGTATTAGGGGGTCTCAGGGTCGGATAAATCGATCTAGCTAGGTTTCATTCTTAGTGAAACGGGTTTTCCCCGTATTTTCAGGCATTAAAATATTGCTACACGATATCATTAGAATAGACCGGTAATTTCGGCGTCTTCGATAACGTAACAATAGTCCAGTCGGGAGACCATGCGCCTCTCAATACTAAGGTTTTAATATGTAGTATTATGTATTTATTATTTATTTTTTCATTAATTTCTTTAAATAAAAAAAAATAACTGAAATCAAAATTTCTATACTTCTTTTTTCTTAGACCGAAAGTTCACCAACAGATGGCACTTCAACTCACATAGTGGCGAAATGTTTTTTCACGTTTTTATTTGTTTGTTGAATCTTGCAACCCATTTTGGAGCACTTGCTATCATTCGATTGTGCTGAAGTTTGGTAATGTATGTTTGCCTCGATGATAGAGCAATAGATGGCGCTAGCCGTTACCGTTAGGTTTGTCCTGACAAGATCTTTAGTCATATGTGATGTCCAGTGTCTCATGATGGTGCCGAAAGGTGGCCATCGGAACTCCTCAAATACACAACATAACCTCGTCGTGTTTGGAATCTTTGGATTTGTCTTGACAGTAAAAGTAAAAAGTAAAAGTAAAAAAGTATATTTATTCAGCTAAACATCTTCAATTCAGTACAATGCACACTGATTCTCACACTAGGATACCCCGTGTTGTAAGACAAATTGGGACAGATTGTTTACACTGAACAATTAAAATCTAAATGCAATAAAACTAAATTAATAACATAAACATAAGTGATGATGATATGTGATGCATGATGGTGTGTGTGTGTGTGTGTGTGTGTCTGTGTATATAGGTATGTATGTATGTACTTATGTATGTAGGGGGTGTGTGGGTGTATGAGGGAGGGTGTGTGTATGTGTGATTCAGTGTGGTGATTACTTTATTATTTCCAACAACATTTCTGCTTCGTCATAGTTTAAGCTAAGTAATATTTTATTTATTTGTTTCTTGCAGATTGATTTGGTAAGGTGTGCTATTTTTAGTTTTTTATAAATTTTTTGATATATGTATGGTCCAGTAAATTCATACGACTTATTTGCAAACACTGTTTTTGAGTTTTTATGTTTCCATTTTAGGTCTCGCAATGATCTGTTAGAGGTAATTGCACTTTGTAGGGCTATTTTATGAAATTTTAGAGTCACAGCTAGAATGAACAGTTGCCGCACCGTGAGCATCTGACAGTCAGTATAGAGCAGCCTAGTAGGATATCTAAAAGATTTTTTATAAGCCACTTTTAGTACAGCTCTTTGACCACGTTCTACCCGAATAAGATGTGATTTGGCAGCAGCACCCCAACTAGTGACACAGTAATTCAGTATTGATTCACATAATGAAGTATATACTAATCTAATCAGACTAGTATTAGCAACTCTCTTAAGCTTATAGAAAATGTGGAGTAGCTTTCTTATACGGGCAGTTAATACTTCTAAGTGTTTGGTCCAAGAAAGTTTTGAGTCAATAACTACACCCAAGTATTTAATGTAATCCACTTCTTCTATGGTAGTGCAAGAACTGTCACACTGTGTTTCGTCATTACAATTATGAATTTTTAGCATAAGAGGGAATTTCGGAGCAGAGCGATTTGTGATTTTAAAGGAGACGTACTTGGTTTTGCTTGCGTTAAGGGTGAGAAGATTATACTGTAACCATTTATGTATTTGTTTTAGGCCTTTCTCTGCTGTGTTTCTAACTTCTGTCCAATTTTTCCCATGAAAAACGATGGCTGTATCATCAGCATAAACGATGTATCTCCTTAGGTGTCTTATTTGGTAAACAAACCACTTACCTCGACAAAATCTCAAGTTTACGGGCTGATCACACTATAGAACTAGCCCAAAATATTAATACACCTGAAACAAACACTTATCAAGCATTCACTCACAAATTCTGTTAGAATTAATCATCGAAAACTTAAGTTTTTCGCAAAATTATCAATAAATCGTTCTAACTTCAAACCATATTTCGATCGGGTATCTCTACATTATCTTTGGATTTTAGAGATGAGGTATATCACGCACTCATACACAATTCAATTATTTAATCGGAATAGACTGGTTGAATCTTTAAAAATATAAGTAGACAGAGAAAAATAGATTCGACAAATAAGTGGTCAGACGTGACGTCTCTATCCATTGCAATTAAAAAATGTTATAATGAATGAATCACGGGCGCTTTCCGATACACGCTTAAGTGACTTTCGAATCAAACTGTCAGCGCCGTCAGCGATCAGATTGTATGGGTTTCGCCTGCTGACAGTAACTCGGTACGCGCTTTGAGTGCGCTAAAATCGATTTCAGCGCGTCTCGGAACGCAGGGCACATCGATTCCTTTATTTGCGCGACCCCTTATATCAGGGCTGCCAGAAGAAATTTTAGTGTGCAAACTATGTTCTTGTAATTACAAGACAAGTATGTGGGCAACATAACAACAATCATAATTTGGTATCTTGTTTAAAGCTGATCTGATGATGGAATTGCGTTGCGAATATGCGCAGTGTGATTGGCTCATTATTTCGTCGAGTCGACTCGGCGTAGATATTTTGTCTTGATTCGATCGAAATCGAATAACGTGCGTGTTGGCAATACAACATACGAATAACTTAAGTTGGCTATACTGTTTATTTTGACAAGATTTTTGACTTCTGTTTCTCTCTCTCACGCGCTTGCTCAACAATGTGACTTGTACTTTGTGTCATAAAATTAATATAACGACTTTTCTGTAGTAAACTCGTGGTTTTCTTAAATAATCAGCCCTACAATCAAAATTTACACTCTATCGCTCATGGTCCTTCAGATCCGTAAAGTAAAATCGCGAGTGTTCCATAGTTCAACGTTAGTGATCAAACTACAACGCCGCCATTATCAAAGCCGTTTTGGTGAGCAGTATCGTCGTTGCGAAAATCATTATCAGCAAGCTGACAAAACAAGGAACCAAGATACACGGATTATGGTCAATTACAAGAGTATGCAAAGAAGATAACATCGAGATCTGCAGTAAATTACGCGACTCCTTGTTCAATCATCTTCTACCTATACTGCGTGGGAAGACAATTTTATCTACAAATGATAAGTGGAACAGACAAAAGGAATTTGCAGTGGATTGAGCCAATATATCTCCATCATCAACGCATTCCGCACATTTTCTGTTTCAGCTTTCTATTTTTCAGCATCCAAAAGTATAGTACCTATCTTTGCCACGTACAATCAATCAGGCAAACGAAGCAATCGGAAATATTCGGAAAGGTCTACTGACTGATCATTTTCACTGATCGTTTTTAATTGGATCGACTCGCCGGGTGGATGACGCAAGTATCCGCAGCAGCACTACGATTGGACGTTACAAGAGGACATAGACTGCAACCGTCCGTGTCTCAACGTGATTCGTCAACGTGTTGCCGCCATTCGTCGAAAGCTTTGCTTCGTATGCGCGAATCAAGCGTGAGCGCAAAGACAATTTTTACAACTTCCAATCAATAATTCATTCATTTTATTCAATAACTCATTCTATGCAATCAATAATCAGTCAGTCAGTCAACGTTGCAGAATTTTAACGCCGTTGTATTGGTATTACTGTTACTGTTGTACGAACGATTATTTTATTGATGGGATACGCACGACGCCATTTTGTGTGTAATTTTATTGTATCATCGCATCACAGTTTTGTTCGATTGCACGATTCGTTTAGTTAGACCTGCCTAGTTTATACGACGTTATTTTATTAAAAGTTCACTGCTGTTGTATTGTTGTAAACGACAGCAATTTATTTACAATGTCGACAGATGAATTATTAACCACAATCATACGAAAACGTGGAGCTGCAAAAGGTTCGTTAACAAAACTTGCTGTTTCCTTTTCTAAGCCAGATGTGTACAAAGGTTATTCAAAACAATATTTAATCCTAAAACAAGAACGATTGAAGTCCATTTTCGAGAGATACGAAAACCTTAACCTAGAAGCTTGCGGTCTTGATTCTTCCAAATTTGATGAGGATTTCGACGCTATAGAAGATAATTATTTTTCTGTAAGTACCATAATCAACGAGTTATTAGAAAAAATCGCGAAAAATGAATCATCTGAAAATGGACACAAACATTCTTGTCAAAACTTACAAACTAAGTTGCCAAACATAACCATACCTGTTTTTAGTGGCAAATATTCCGATTTTAAGGCTTTCATAGGGTTGTTTGATAGCTTGATTCACAACAGCGATCGTCTCGATGATATTCAAAGATTTTTTTACTTGAGAAGCTATTTACAAGGTGAACCTTTGGAATTAATAAAAAATCTGACTATCACAGCTGAAAATTACAAGGAAGCTAGAAAGATTTTACATGACAGGTATGATAATGTTTACAAAATTACACATGAGCTTATCAGCTCATTGTTAGATTGTGTACCTATTTCTAAATCAACGGCAAATAATATTAGACAATTCTTGTCAAATGTAAAACAAGTGATAGCTGCTCTAAAAAATTTAAGTTTACCCGTTGATCAGTGGGATCCTATTTTGTTATGCATTCTAACGCGAAAGCTGGACCACCTTTGCAGTAGGGAGTTTCAGTTAATTCGTGAAAATGAACCTAAAGTAGCACATTTACTGGATTTTTTAGAAAAGCGCGCCCTTGCGCTGGAAAATGCAGAAAAACCGTTCATGGAACGGCCCAAGGTGGTCAACGCCGCTGCAGTCAACGGTAGGAAAGAGAAACCATCTTCATCATCACCTCCATCCTGCTTAATGTGTAAGTCTGCTCACAAACTTTTCCTTTGCACCCAATTTAAGCTTCAAACAGCATCCGAACGGCTCAAGTTCATCGAAGGACTTGGACTGTGTAAAGTGTGCCTTAACAAACATGATAAAAAATGCAGGTATCATTTTAAGTGTGAGGTGTGCAAGGGAGAGCATAATACATTGCTGCATCAAGATAAGGCTACAACTCCAGTAACTTTGGTTTCGCAAGCAGGGGACACACAGGTATTGTTACCTACTGCTAGGGTAAAGCTTTTAGCTAAAAATGGTACTGAGGTGCATGTCAAGGCCTTGCTCGACAGTGGGTCTCAAGCATCATTTATAACAAGTGAACTGGCTCGTTTACTTGATTTGCAACCTCAAACAGTCAGTACACCGGTAACAGGCATAGGTAACTGCAAAAGTAACCTGTCACAAAGTGTTAACCTCGAGCTTCATTCACTAACACAAGACTTCAAAGTAAAAGTTAATTGCTATCTTTTAGACACAATCACTACTAAATTACCACAAAGTAAGTTGAGTATTAGAGAGTTGGTACTTCCCCCTAACATCACTTTAGCTGATACAACTTTTAATGAGCCCAGTACAATACACATTCTATTAGGTGCTGATATTTTTTTCCAGGTGTTACTTCCTGCTGAGCCTCAAGAGTCTCCATCTCAGCATGAAGGTCAAAATGTGAAGAATAATGTTACACCTACAGTGCCTGTATTAAATACAATCTTCGGTCATGTTGTTGCCGGCGTGGTACCTACTACTACCTCTTACATGAACAATCCGGTAACACTTTTTTGCAAACTTGAAGGAAATAACTGTTTAAATAGCTTAAATGAAAATTTTAAATCTTTTTTTGAAGCAGAGAAAGTCCCTGAATATTTTCCAGAAAAATTAAATGAACATGAGACTTGTGAACAAATTTTTTGTGAAACTGTTAAATTAGACACAGAAAAACAGAAGTTCCAAGTAGCACTACCATTAAAATTGCCTCTCTTTTCAGTTAATCAAACTTTAGGGGATTCTTTATATTCAGCTTTAAAAAGATTTAACAATTTAGAACTCAGATTAAAAAAAGACCCTTTTCTCTATGATCTTTATAAAGAGTTCATTCATGAGTATATAAAGCAAGGACATGGAACTGTCATTGATATAAGTAAATATGACCTCAGCAAAGACCCTGTCTACTTTTTGCCCCACCACCCTGTATTAAAACTTGATAGAAAAACTACAAAGTGCAGGGTAGTATTTGATGGATCAATGAAAACTGCTAACAAAGTATCATTGAATGATTTACTTCTCAATGGCCCAGTGACACAGAAAGAATTAATTGACATTTTGTTGCTATTCAGAGTAGATGAATTTATTTTTATTACTGACATACGAAGCATGTTTAGATGTGTTGATTTAGATCCAGAATACAGGCCATTGCAGAACATTCTCTGGCGGGATGCTCCTGAGGACAAAATACAATGTATCCAACTAAATACAGTAACTTATGGCATGAAGTCATCTTCCTTTTTAGCCACTCGTTGCCTGAAAGAGCTAGCCAACTTATATGAGGAAAAATTTCCTTTAGCTGCCTTCATTATACATAATAGTACTTATGTCGATGATGCCATTGTCTCACAAAAGTCTCCAGAGCTGCTGATTGAAGCGAAGCGGCAGCTTTGTAGTCTTCTTGAAATAGGGGGTTTTCAATTACATAAATGGGTATCCAATTCAGCTAAATTATTGCAGGAAATCCCAGAGTCAAAACAACATTTTAATGATATTGAACTAGAGAAAAATAATTTTTGTCTCAAAACTTTAGGTTTAAATTATAACATACAAAAAGATTCTTTCATTGTTTCAAGTCCCAAACCAATCGATGATACTCCAGCCACAAAACGCGAGATTTTAAGTTTCATTAGCAAGTTCTATGACCCGTTAGGCTTGGCAGGTCCAATCGTAGTATGCGCAAAAGTAATTATGCAGCAGCTATGGTTATCTAAAATTGATTGGGACAGTATGCCACATGAAAAGCTATTAAATGCTTGGCACGAATTTTATAATAGTCTGCTCAATATGCCACCAATTTATATTCCGCGGTACACAAATTTACACAACACAAACACGGTACAAATTATAGGTTTCGCAGATGCATCAAAAAACACCGCTTACGGCTGCTGTGTATATTTGCGTGTCGTCGATAAAGCAGGTAATGTAAAGGTGTCTTTACTCTGTTCAAAGTCACGTGTTAATCCAATTAAACCAGACATGACAGTGCCTCGTTTAGAACTTAATGCTGCTGTATTGTTGGCTAAATTAACTTCAAGAGTACACGAGACGTTGTCACTTAAAATGAAAATTGATGAAGTCATTTTACACTCCGATTCTCAGATCGTACTGGCCTGGATTAAAACTCAAATAACAAAGCTTAGTGCCTACGTAGCGAACAGAGTAAAGGTACTTTCAGAACTTACTAAGAAATTCATATGGGCCTACATAAAGACTGGTGACAACCCTGCCGACTGTCTCAGCAGAGGAGTCATGCCACACGAGCTAGAGCGGCACGCGCTATGGTGGAGAGGTCCGCGATCGCTACATTCATGTGAGTACATGCCGGAAACAAACCCTTGTGTTCCTGGCGACTTACCTGAAACTAAAGACGACTCTGCAGCTTTCAGTGCAATGGTCTGTTCACTTTCTAGTTGTGAACGAAATCTAGATCTTGAATTTCTTGATTATTCAAATATTAACAAAATGCAAAGGGTTCTAGCTTACGTGTTACGTTTTGTCAAAAATACGAGGTCTAAGCATGATAAAAATAAACTGTGCTATTTAACAAGTAAGGAATTAAACGATTCATTGTATTTAATTATTAAGCATGAACAACAAAAACATTTTAAAAATGACTTGCATGTTTTAAAAACAAACAATACTACTGTTAAGGGAGATTTAAAGCCTTTGAATCCGTTTGTCGATGGAAATGGTCTTATTAGAGTTGGGGGTCGATTACATAATGCTTCCATTTCATATTCACAGAAACACCCAGTGCTCCTGCCTCGGGATTCTAGAGTTACAAAATTAATAATTCAATATGAACATGCAAAAAATCTTCACGCAGGCCCGAGGTTGGTGCTTTCATCGATAAATCAAAGGTTTTGGATCGTACACGGTATGAGACAAGTAAAAAAGGTTTTACATAAATGCATTATTTGTTTTCGATTAAAAGCAACTTCTTCTAAGCAACTAATGGGCTCCTTGCCACACGACCGAGTCAATGTTTGTCGGCCTTTTCAAAAAATTGGCATGGATTTCGCCGGCCCTATTTCAGTTAAATTTGCTAGAGTCAGAAAACCAGTAATAACAAAAGGATATGTATGTGTTTTCGTGTGCTTCGTGACAAAGGCCATTCATTTAGAGTTAGCTTCAGATTTAAGAACCGAAACCTTTCTTGCTTGTCTCAACAGGTTTGTCTCTCGTAGAGGGCTACCTACAGATATTTATTCGGATAATGCGTCTACTTTTAAATGCGCTAAAACTCAGTTAGATGAGTTAT
Organism: Carpatolechia fugitivella; assembly: GCA_951230895.1. NCBI lineage: Eukaryota > Metazoa > Arthropoda > Insecta > Lepidoptera > Gelechiidae > Carpatolechia > Carpatolechia fugitivella. The sequence continues at coordinate 8,504,175 of OX579650.1, forward strand.
ATAAGTTACAAAATTCTGACAGTCATCAGAAACAAGTTTACAATTTCGCAGCACAGAAGGGTATTAACTTTCATTTTTTGCCTTGTTATTCTCCAAATTTTGCAGGTTTAGCCGAAGCTGGAGTCAAAAGCATGAAGTTTCATTTAAAAAGAGTCATGCAGACTTCATCACTTACATACGAGGAACTTAATACGCTTTTGTGTCAAATTGAGGCTGTACTCAATAGTAGGCCGCTTATGCCGTTGTCTACTGATATAAATGATTTCTCTTGTATCACTCCTGGTCATTTCCTTATAGGAGCGCCTCTAAATTCATATCCTGAACAGGAGAACTCATGTATATCAAGACTACAGTCTTGGAAAATTTGCAACAATCTCAAACATTCATTTTGGAAAGAATGGAAAAATAACTACTTAAATATTTTACAGTCACGTCCCAAATGGACAGATATACATCCTAATATAAAGGTAGGATCACTTGTTATTCTCAAAGATGATAATGTAGCACCTTTGTATTGGCCTATGGCTAGGGTCATCCAAGTTTTTCCAGGATCTGATAATAGAGTAAGGGTAGTAGAAGTAAAAACCGCGACTGGAAAAACACACAAAAGATGTATTTCTAAAGTATGTTTATTGCCTGTAGAGTGTAACAATACGAATGTGTAGTACTTTACTAATTTAGATTATAAGTTGTTTTATTAATAAGATTTTATTTTTATAGCTTGAAACTTTTAGGTACTTACCTTGTCAAAATATGTTGTTACATCACCTGTCAATAAAACTAGGTTTTTTGGGTTTTTAAATGTATACTTAACTTCAAGTAAGTACCTAAGTAACAAATGCTTTTTTGGTGGTGGTAAGACTGAATACAGTCACTAATAGTTTTAAATAATTTGTATAATATTTAAAAAAAAAAAAAGATTTTCTATAGTTTTTTGTAACTTGGTATAAAGTTATTTATTTTTTAATAAGTACATAAGGTTAGGTATAAACTGTAATTTTTTACCTGATTTCGTTATAAACTTTTCAAGTTACTATAACTTGCTTTTTGTTAGGTCTTATTATAAGCATCTCAAATAAGTAGCTGTACCTGTAACTAGTAACTATTGCTGTTTATCAAAGGGTTGTCAAAACTTTGTCTTAACTTAATTTAGAGAATGTTTTTTGTTTTGCCCTGGCCAGTATGTTGGCAATACAACATACGAATAACTTAAGTTGGCTATACTGTTTATTTTGACAAGATTTTTGACTTCTGTTTCTCTCTCTCACGCGCTTGCTCAACAATGTGACTTGTACTTTGTGTCATAAAATTAATATAACGACTTTTCTGTAGTAAACTCGTGGTTTTCTTAAATAATCAGCCCTACAATCAAAATTTACACTCTATCGCTCAGTGCGCGCGCACTTCTAGCAACCCTGCGTTCCGAGACGCACTGAAATCGATTTAAGCACCCGTAATCGCGTTCCGAATTACTGTCAGCTGTCATAACTCATACTTTTTTGCTTTTCTGATCGCTGACAGTGCTGAGTCTGATTCGGAATGCGCCCCAAGTCGCACTCACGCGTCGCGCCGCCGCCGCCGCCCGCCTCGAGTTGCGACTCGAGTTGGCTACCATTTCAACTCGACCTACTCTAGACAAAGCGAGTTAACCCATCACAAAAATAAATACGTCAATGATGACAAATTAGAGTAAGAGATATATACGACGTAGGATATTCCGAAATGCTTGTAATTACCAATTACAATTAATCATCAATTCAATTACATTCAATCAAATCAATGAAATCTATTATTTGGAAGCACTATTTTGTGTCTATGGTCACCTTATCGCCATGTTTGTTTACCAAATAAGACACCTAAGGAGATTTATACGTTAGGTGTAAATACTGGCATTTTCCAACTTTAAATTGCACAGATCGTTAACATAAGCCAGAAACAGAGTTGGGCCAAGGACACTGCCCTGCGGTACACCATACTTGATGACTTCATACACTAACATGATCATCCAAATACACTCTTTGGGTTCTATCCTCTAGATATGAGGAGGGCCAAGCCAAGGGTATTCCACGGATGCCTAAGTTCTCAAGTTTTTTTAGTAGTATAGGACGCGAGACGGTGTCTAACGCCTTTGCAAGATCGAGAAACACACCTATGCAGCGTTCTTGTTTATCTTATTTGTTTATCACGTAACTCACAAGAGATATTACTGCATCTTCAGTTGACTTGTCTGGTCTAAAACCATACTGATTGCAAGATAGTATGTTTCTCGACTCAAGAAAGGCATGTAATCTTTTCTTTACAATTTTCTCTAATATTTTAGATAGGGAAGAGTAGCGAGATTGGTCTATAATTCGACGAGATCTTTAGTTATACAAGATGTTCAGGGTTGTATTTTCATTAGGGAACTGTTTAACAGTTTATGGCACAGACATGACTTTTTACTTATACGCTGCTTTTAATTTTAATTGGGGTGTAGTACTGGATCAATTTTATTGAAACTTTGTATGCAAGACAATCAAATTCCAATCAATTTTTGACATACAAAGGGCATCTCAGACTGTGAAGATACTCGTACTATTAAGATAAAACACGGTTATGATACGATAATATTATAAGACATTTTCACTCTCTTGAAATCCATCCATATAAAGGCTGATCAAAAATGATCAATACGGCTCTGCTATTAGACTTATTTGACAGCTCATCAGACGATGATTCTGATCTGGAATTTGATATCAAAATTGATTTAGCTCATTTGGAGCCTAGATCAATTTGGACAGAAAATCACATAAAATGGAGAAAAGAAAGCAGGGAATTTAACCTTTACAGAGATCTCTCAACGAAGAAGTTAAATATATTTTAAGAAGTTAAAGGAAACATTTCTCGAGACGAGAATCGCGTCCCTTTTTGAAGACAGGGACATGGTTCAGTGTAAGCTGAACATTATTTTATGATCTGCTAGATGTCGCCACCACCGTCACCGCATCGCACGCAAGCCTGGTTTGAGCTGCGCGCGTCTTTCAAAAATCGACCAGCGCAGTAACTACCTACAGCTGATATCAATATCACACACTACAAAACTTATAAGCGTGTTCTGTGAGCGAGAGGGGCAGTGAAGGAGCGGGTCGCGGACGGATGTAACGTGCCCGCCGCCGCCGCTCGTTTGAGTTGAATAGATATACTATTATCATTTGCAGAGTGATTTTTCAATTACCGGACTGAACACTTAGGAACGAGTTCCTACCCTGGCAAGACGACGAGATATTTAGTACCTACAGCGCAATTGTCCTTAATTTGTCGCAATCACCGAACAGCAAGATGCTTCGATCAAACGGAATACTTATTGCTCAGAGATTGTTACCTTCAGTAAAATGTAAGTTTTTTGTATTTATTTGTTTAGGTTTGTTGCCTCGCTGAGGCGCTAGGTATGGTCAAGTTTTAGAAGTTCTCTGACTGGCCCTCTGCTCTACTACCAGGTTAAGGTACTTATAAATTGCATATGATTGTGTAGTTTAGAAAAAAATATTACCTACTTAAAATACATAAGTAAATCAATTTAAATATATTATGTAGGTAGGTATCTAGTTATTAATTTTAGTTTTATAGCTGTTTAGTACCTATACTGTTTAAAACAAGTAAATATTCAAGTGTGTTTTTAGAGTAAAAAACAAAATACAATTTGTCCTGACTAGGGAATGCAATCCCGCGTAATATTTTCAATCCCGGTATTTGCGGGTTTGTTTATTCCCAGTCCCGAGAGAACATAAAAAAATATATCTTTTCATTATATAATAAGGTGTACTAAGAGCTTCGACTTTTATGAATCAATAAAATAACTAGTGGCTCTGTGATCTGTAGACCTCGCGAGTCTGATTTATTTTTTCTCCACAAACATCCCCCGACCCCTAGAAATTTATTTATCTCAAATATATATATTTTTTAATATTATGTATTTCTATACTCACTGGCACATCTAATCGCCCACCCTTCATTTCAGGGAATACTCGTAATTCTTTATAATTCTATTAGTTACAGCTGATGTTAATTAATAAGTTGTTAATTTAACGTTTATTTAAGTGTGTTTAATTATCGTAAAATTATCAACAAATCAATTGTAATGTATAACAATAAGTGTAGTTTAAAATTAACCCGAAATTCAAGGGTGGGCGGTTAGATGTGCCGGTGAGTGTATTTTAAAACTTTTTTCTCCCGTAAACGGGATAAAACATCACTTCCACGGGCTTTTGGCCAAAGCGCAAGTGATGGTGAAGTGGGTTCAGAGGCGTTATCCGGACGATTCTACATGACGTGTTCAGCATGAATGTAAGAGGATGTATCTGCAATATCTTTTTTTTTATTGTATTTTTTTATTGGTTGAGAAATGTGACCTGTAGAGGAAAACAGTCTCAGCGGTAGACCTTGTAAGCTGGCAACCCCCATAACTCTGTCATTTAAAAAAAAACCAAATTCTGACTCGACAAAAATATTCGATTAATTTATCTAACCTGCTCCCAAAATTTCATGAGAATCGGTTGAGAAACGCGACCTGTAGAGTGGAACAAAAAGACAGAAGTACAGACAGATGGACAGACAAACATACAAAAGCAATTTTGGCCAAGTTGAAACGGGAACGCTTCGCTCGCTCGGTCTATAAATTAAATTATTTTTGAAGATTACAAAAAATAATATTACATTTATAAAATTATTTTATTTCGTATGAATAATATGCTTTTATTGCTTCCTACTTTAGGTGGATCGTACAACCTGAAAAAAGTGAATATCTTCAGACTGAGGTGAAACACAAATCCAATTACCATTTAAATAGTAGTAGGTTTTGTTTTGTATTTATCAATCTACGTGAAACCAGAGGGTGAGCAGGGGCACTTGTTGCTAATTATTAAATTAAAGTGCATTTGTTTTTTGTATTTATTGAAATTATTGATGTACATACGATTATATTTATACATGGCCACGTATTTATAATAGAGCTTAGTGTCGAGTTTTGCATCAGTCAGTTAAGTCCTTTATACAATCAGGGTATCATGTCAACATGTGGTCAAGAATTAAATGTCAAATGATTTGTGGTTGTATTACTAAACGATCCGTATGATTTAGTTTACTTTATTTGTCTTATACACAATCTAAAGTAATGGTTTCCTTCCAGGTACACGTCCTATTTATACCTTCTAAACAGAGTTTTTAAAAAATTGCACATATTTTTCAGTTATTTGATGATAAAACTTTGAAAATCAATGTGTTAAGTATTTTCGAAAATTATTTATCTTCTTTTGTGATGTGGATCAATTTGCGCATACCCAAGTGCCGAATATTTGTAATTCTGTGGGATCTCACTAAATTGACTTGTGGGATTAGTCCCGCATCAGTCGTGCGGTATCCCGGTATTTCGGGATTCCGGTATTGCATTCCCTAGTCCTGAGCAGACAAACATTTGTTTACATTCATTTAGCAGAATTATATTATTTGATTTATAATAGGCTTTCACTATGATACCTACCTACTTGTATTTTTGTGACAAATATTTTATCTGCCTACTTATGTAATTTTTATTTACTTACCTTTTTTGATATTTGTATAATATGTTTAATAAAGCATCTCCAGAATCTGGTGTGCGATTGGTACAGTATCTATTATTTTTTTATTAAATTAATATCATCTTTACCTAAATTAATATAATAGTTTATTTATGAATTTTGTTGCAGTAGAATATTTAATTAATTACAGATCCAACGGCATCGTACTATTCAAAACCGGAAGAATTAAAGGAGCCTTCAAAGCCATGCTTAAAAACATGTGTGCCTGGGCCCCAATCAAAAAAACTGTTGCAGCAAATGAACTCCCTTCAGGTTAGTTTAGCTACTCTACCCTACGAAGGTCATAGTATTTTTATTTCCCGAAATAAAGGTGTATTCTGCCAACACCATAAATTACCATTAAATTCTAAAGATGAGCTGTATCACTTGTCCGGAAAGAAAGATGATTTCGTCGCTTTCTTCGGAAGCATGGAGGATAATATTATTATTTTTAAAGCTCGGAAAGGAAAATTATTTGTTAATGTTTGCGATTGTTGTCATAGTCAATGTTGTTTGTGAACGTTCAAGTATTTGTTAGAACATTTTAAGTTGTTTGTGGTTGTTCAATGATAATGGCCTCGATTCGGGAAGTCATGCTCTAATCCTAATTTTAAAATCCAGCTATCCTTTTCTTTTTTATGACCAATGAAAGTGGGGGCTGATGGGAATACTCGTTAAAAACTATATATTTCTATAGTGCGAAGTTATCAAGAGATGGCGCCACTTGTTAAATAAAACTAGAAATCAGCAAAATTAACCTGTTTCACAGAATTAATATAGTACTAAAGTACCTGTTTACAAACTGCGGTACGTATCAATACGCGAGTCGGACTCGCACTTGGCCGTTTTTTTTCTTTTGTTTATTTCTTCAGTAGGGTTTGATTTCCGAACTGAATATGAGTTTTTTTTTATCTACGAATGCACGAATTTTTCTTGTCACTAAATAAATTACATGGTTCCTTAGAACAGATCTTTCTAGGCCACCCTGTATAATCTATACTATATTATTATAAAGAGAGAAGTCCGTACTGACTGACTGACTGACTCATCAACGCACAGCCGAAACTACTGAAGCTAGAAATACCAAATTTACACAGTAGGTTACATTTATGGCGTAGAAAAGCAATGAGAAGGGATTTTGGAAAATTCCCCCTCTAAGGGGGGAAAAAGGGGGATTCAAGTTTGTATGAAAGTCCGTCATTTCAAAAGTTGGGATCATGAAAATTTGGATTTAGACTGCAATTAATAAATCATTTGATACGTGTTTTAGCATTTTATCAAAATCCCTATTTTGAGGGGAAAAGTAGGGATTAAATGTTTGTATGTAAAGTCTGTCATTTCTAAAGGTAGGAACTTGAAAATTTGGATTTAGGCTGAGATTAATAAATCATTTGACACGTGCATTAGCATTTTATCAAAATCCCTATTTTGGGGGGCAGAGTAGAGATTAAAGGTTTGTATGTAAAATCTGTCATTTCTAAAGGTAGAAAATTTGGATTTAAACAGAGATTATTAAATAACACGTGTTTTAGCATTTTTTCGAAATCCCTATTTTAAAGGGAAAGTAGGGATTAAATATTTGTATGGAAAGTCTGTCATTTCTAAAAGATAAGAACTTAAGAATTTGGATGCAGACTGAGATAAAGAAATCATTTGACACGTATTTAGGTACTTTTTCGAAATCCCTATTTTAAGGAGGAAAGTAGGGATTAATTGTTTGTATGGAACGTCTGTCATTTCTAAAGGTAAGAACATGAAAATTTGGATTTAGACTGAAATCAATAAAAAAATTGACATGTGTTTTAGCATTTTATCAAAATCCTTATTTGAGGGGGAGAGTAGGGATTAAAGGTTTGTATGGAAAGTCTGTCATTTCTAAAGATAGGAACTTAAAAATTTGGATTTAGGCAGAGATTATTAAATAATTTAACACATATTTTAGCCCTTTTTAGAAATCCCTATTTTAAATAGAAAGTAAGGATAAATGTTGTTATGGAGAGTCTGTCATTTCTAAAGGTAAGAACTTATCTTTTACATTTAAGATTAGGGCAAGACCCAATGTAATCTAATAAGTTTTTATTCAATAATAAACAGCTTAAATTTTAAATTTTTTAAGAGGAAGAAAGGATTAAATGTTTGTGTGGAAAGTCTGTAGTTTCTAAAAGGTAAAAACTTAAAACATTGGTGTTAGACTGAGATTAATAATTCATTTGATACATGTTTTAGCATTTTATCAAATTCCCTATTTTGAGGGGGAAAGTAGGGTTGAATGTTTCTATGGAAAGTCCAGTTCTAAAGTTAGAAAATTGAAAATTTGGATGTAAGCTAAGATTAGTAAATGATTTGACACGTCTTTTAGGATTTTTTCGAAATACCTATTTGAAAAGGGAAGTAGGGAATAAATTTTGTATGGAATGTCAGCCATTTTGAAAGTTAGGAACTTCAAAAATTATATAATAAGACTGAATTATTCGGTTCGAGTTCCAAAATGTTTTTGAAATCCCGACTTAAAGGGTCCCTCTCCTTAAAGAAGGTATTTAAAAAAATTATAAAAAACGAGCCTCCTCCATTTTGAAGTTGGTTAAAAATGTGTTAAAGTATGAATTAATCTACCCGTGCGAAGCCGGGGCGGGCCGCTAGTCATAAATAAAACCATTACTATTTCTAAATTGTAAATACCTATATACTTCCGTATATTACGAATGGGTGTTTGATTGCGGCAATCATTGCCACTTGTAATAGAAATAAATTTAAACGTGGACGTGCGGGCGATCGATCTTGTTTACTACTTAGGTTCGAATACCACAAGAGCGTCACGTTAGCGCAACACCAACACTTAGGTACTTCTTATTTTTCTGGAAATGAAAGCATATTAGTTAAAATACAATACAACATTTACATTAGTTACAAACAGATGGTTGTACTTTGTATAATTAATTTCGACATTTTATATTTTATGTTTACACATACGAGTATTATGTTAATAATATATCACTTTTCAGTTATAAAATCTGTTATAAATTTTGCACTACAACAACAGCAACATTGGAATATTTACTAGCCTTGGGCAACACTTATAAGTAACAAGGAACAAATCATAATCTACCTAGCTGGTAACGTAATCAACTGATTTTGACGAACGTCAAAGATAAATAGCGATTTATTTTGAATTCTTTTTTTAAACATTTATCTTGTTGCTAGCAGCAGTAATCAATCGCTACGATTTAGCTCGCAGAAAATAAAAAAATACTGATTACACGATTGACAGTTTTTAGGGACCCGCACAAACCAGCAAATCGTCGCCTTAGAGTGAAAACCTCGGAAACTGATTTCGTTCAAAATTTATTTCTTTTGTTTTTGGAGAGAAGAACTCACAAAATCAAGCCCTAATTTTTTTTCTTATGAAATCATCCAATATTCTAATAGCATTCTATAATAAATTAATAACACGACTTTTTTAAACATTGGTCCAACTATCTTACACGACACTGTTTTTTTATTCCTCTTGAAAAAAAGATTCTTACACACTTACGAGGTTTTCACTCTAAAGCGACGAAATACAGGTTGTGTTTGTAAAATATATTTTTTATTTTAAAAATAATTTAACTGCATTTAAGGATATCAGATCTAGGAATAGAAACCATAAAATATAAAAACAAAACAAACATTTATACAAAACAAATATTTGGTATTTGTTTGACGACAAAGTCCGTTCCTGCCGGAATTCGAACCCAGAACCTTCGTAACAAGAGTCGAACGCTTTTACCGCTCGTGAAGTATCAAAATAATAATAATAATGGTGCAAGTTTGCCTTACCCTTTCATAAATATTGTTCCTTTTTGTTATTTCAGCAAGCAGGCGCTGTTCAACTGTTTGGAGATTACGACCAATGCGTTGGAAATTATTTTGTGGACGCTGATGGCAACCAGTTTCTGGATGTATATACGCAAATATCATCGATACCAATTGGGTACAATCACCCGGAGTTGCTGTCTGCGTTTACCAATGAACATAATATTGTTAGTACGAGTTATTATACTGAGTCCGTTTTTTTTACCAGTATCCTGACGACCATACGATACTTATCTATGGTTCAAATAGAGATGTCATAAAAATAGATTCTTCATACTCATGATGTATGTTCCGCGATTCTTGATGCTTTTCAAGTAGATCAGCGGATATGAACAGCTTTGAAATATAATGTTAGACCCGATTTCAGGCCAAACTAGTTTATTTTTATAAATAATGAGAAGTCTATTTTCACAATTAGAATAAATATTTCCTTAACAAAACACATTTTGAAAAAAAAAAAATGTAGACACCGTATCAACTAATCCAAAAATATTACCCCAAAGCACCTTATTAAAAATTTGTAGCAGAAACGACTTCAGTTACTGTTTTCTGTGTTTTCTCTATTAATTAATTTAACTATTTTATTATTTTAGAAGTCATTGGTAAATCGGCCAGCTCTAGGCGTCTTCCCTGGAAAAGACTGGCCACAAAAACTTCAGAGTACTCTATTGTCGGTTGCTCCTAAAGGCTTATGCAATGTTTTTACAATGATGTGTGGTTCATGTTCCAACGAGAACGCTTACAAAGCTGCTTTAATTCGACGCCGTACCAAAAGTCGAGGCGGTTCAACTGCATTCACACAGGAGGAAAATGATTCGTGTATGCTCAACCTACCGCCTGGTTCACCGCATTTATCGGTTTTGTCATTTAAAGTAAGTAAAAAACATAAATACGATATCATTAGGTACCATTCCGCCATGGACTGCAGACCGCAGGCCGCAGGCGACACTGCGGCGTGCAGTCGCGGCCGACCGCATTGCAGCCTGCGGTCGCTGCAGCCTCTATTCCGAGAGCGACCGCATGCGGCGGCCGCACTTGTATTACACGAGCCATGGCTCAGTCACTCCAATACCTTCGTGCGAGACAGAATGTCGGACAGCGATAGTTTGATAATGTGTCTGTTGTTAGAAGAGGAAGATGATGACGACTTGTTATTACTATGTGCAAAAAAAAAAAAGAAAAGCACCTGATCCTCTATTTAAAAGTAGATCAGAAGAAGGAACTTATTGCAATTTGATTAAAAAACACAAAATTGGTGCAGAGGAAACGTTTCGAAAATATTGTCGTTTAAATAAAAATCAATTTGATTTTGTACTAAGTTTAATAATTGACGACATCCAACCGCAAAAACGACACACTATTATTATTTTTTCTTCATCGTCACCCGAAAAAGTCGTCATTTTGAGGTGTAAACACTGCGGTTCGCGAAACGACTGGTTTCTGCAGTCTGCGGCCGCTGCACGCGGCGGCTGCAGACCGCATTGCAGCCGGCCTCGGAATCACTTTCATAGAGATTCATAGAAACCAGTAGTGTCGCCTGCAGTCTGCGGTCTGCGGCCCACGGCGGAGTTATACCCACGGAGACAAATACCGTGGTTATACCTTAATGCGTCACATAGTTTAGTAAGAAGTATAGGTAAATGTTAAAAATGGTGGATATTAGGTAGAGCAATTTATTGAATAAAATGCCGTTTGTAATCTTTCTTTATACAGGGTGGCTTTCATGGTCGGACATTTGGATCTTTGTCAACGACGAGGTCCAAGCCACTGCACAAATTGGATATACCAGCATTTGAATGGCCAGCGGCCACCTTCCCAAAATACCAATATCCACTAAAAGATAATCAGCGTGAAAATGCCAAAGAAGATGAGAGGTTCGTGGTGTGATAGTTAATTTTATTATTTAAGGCTTGCCAACCAAGCAGATGGATTTTGATTGTTTTAGTATGTAAGTACTAAATACGGCATAATACTGTTTTTAGGGTTCCGTAGTAAAAAAAAGGAACCCTTATAGTTTCGGTCCGTCGCGCCGTGTGGTGACGGCAGAGTAGAATACATTTGTCACCAACCCCTACTCTTCCCGTGAGTGTCGTAAGAGGCGACTTAGGGACTACACGTTGAACAGGGAACGGGCAGCAGCGCTCTCTGATACAGTAACCTTTTAATCTGCGATCTCCAACCCGCCTGCCAAGCGTGGAGATTATGGCAAAACCCTCCACTTAAGTGGAGGAGGCTCATAGTTCAGCAGTGGACTGTAACGGGCCGTTGATGTTGATAGTTTCGGTATGTCCGTCCCTCTGTCTGTCTGTCCGTCCGCGGCTTATCTCAGAGACTTTTAGTACTAGAAGGCTGTAATTTGGCATGGATATACATATTTATCATGCCGACATAGCTGAAGAATAAAATCTTAAAAAAAAATTAAGGTTCCTCTGGTACACGTCAAGTGGGGTTTTTTTTTTTTCACGATTACCTTATAGTGTGAGGTATCGTTGGATAGGTTATTTAAAAATAATGGGGCTTTGCTAATATTATTTTTCGATGCTAGCGTAAGTTTTAGAAATATTTTTATTAAGACACGTGCTTGGCCGGTTTTATATAGTCATCAACACAACATTACAATACTTCGTCCATGTCCCAACATATTTATTTATTTATTTTATTTATCTGGAAGAAATAATTTTTAATAACTAACTTCATCAGCCTGTTGACCAGATTTGACGCAATTTCAGTGGCAGAAAACATTTTTTTAGAGTAATAAAATATTATTATTCTCCCTATGTTGATTTTGATTTTTTTAGTAGTTGTTAAGCAACCGGTGTTAGGAAAATTAATTCATCTTATACTTTAAACTAGGAACAAGGAAAAAACAATTCTTGTATTCTTGTTTATTCTAATATAAATAATATATTATATATATATATAAATATAATATATTATAATATATAATAAGAATCTCGGACGGCTGCAACGATTTCGATGAAATTTAGCATGCCTACGGGTTTCGGGGGCGATAAGCTAGGTTTTATTATTAGTAAAACGGGATTTCCCCGTGTTTTCAGGCTTAAGGTTAGTTAGCTACAGGTAGCGCTACCAATTGAATTAAATCGTTTAATTAATTTCAATGACTTCGATCAAAATTATTATGTGTTTAATAGAAGGGTTACAAATATATTGTAGTAACTGTTGTCAATAAGTTATATATGCCGTAACTGCCAAAAGTGGCCACTTTTAACAGTTACGAATAATTAATTAATTAATTTAATAAGTTCTAAATAACTTATTAAAAGAATTGATACGCCATATCATTAAAAGAGACAGGTAATTTCGCTACCATATACAACGTCACAATAGCTCAGTCAGGAAACCGTGAGTCTGCGAGCCCTGAGTTCCGAGACGCGCTGTAATCGATTTCAGCACCCATAATCGCGTACCGAATTACTGTTACCGGGCGAAACCCATAATTTTTTTTATTATCTGTGCGCTGACGGCATTGAAAGTCTGATTCGGAATGCGCTTTTGTTTTTTGAGTCTTGAGTTCGAATCTCATATATTTTTTTATTTCGTTCGTTTCTTTTTTTTTTGTTATATACTTTTTTATTATATCATTTAGTTATTTAAATACAAAAATGGCAGAAATAAAAAATTCTTATATATATTTCGTGGTCCGAAAGCTGTCCAACAGATGGCACGAGCAAAGTTCGATCGCCCAGCAGGCTGCCCGGTACTTAATTTGAATATGGTGTAGTGGTCATAGTATAAAGGTAAACAGAGGCAAGTGTGTTGTGTAAGAAAACCAGGGTCCACTCTATATGCCACACGAAATTCCCTGTCTGGTATGCTTCAGCTGTTGTTTTGAGATTGTTAATTTCAGGTGTTTAGCAGAAGTTCAATGCCTCATAGAGGGATACAAATCAAAATGTCCTGTCGGTGCCGTGATTGTGGAACCGATTCAAGCCGAAGGCGGCGATAATGAAGCTTCGCCAAAATTTTTCCAATGCCTCCAACAAATTTGCAAACAGGTCTGATCTTTGATTTTGAAATAGCAGCAAATAACTAATAACAGAATCTGATTCTGATAAATGTATAAAAAATGTGTACAAACTAAATATGCCGAACGTTATACATGTACAACAAATTAATAAAAAAAAAACAATGTCGAGTTGAATAATTTCAAATTAGTATATTATAAGTAGTATGCAAGCCAAGTGGCCTCTCCCAGCTTCGCACGCGTTAATAAATTAAAAAAAACTAATATTTTATTGACCATCTATATTTTCAACTTATTCATTCAGAGCTCTAAAATTCTGTCTAAATCCAAATTTTCACATTCGTTACTTCAAAACAGATGAACTATATATAGGTGGTATACAAAATGTTAATCCTTAACTTCCTCTTTTTACCCGACTGCTTCAGAAGGAGTATGTTTCGAGTATGTATCTATGTATATTTTTTTGGCACGCCCGGTAGCCTAAACGGTTTGATGATTTTAACTTGAGAGTGTCGTTAGATTCCTCTCAATTGTGAGAGTGACACTAAGATTATCAAATAATAATAAAAATTCAACTGGCTTTTTGACGCCAAATTATGTATAAGGTCTTCAACTTATTTTTTCTTTAGAACCTATCGAGTGGGGTATCAAATAAAGAGTTTCATTCATTCACTATGAATATATACACCGTAAATTTACATCGTTTTGTTCCCGCCGTGTAGTGATAGTACCCGTCAAACTGAACAACTTTTCGCGAAAAAAAAATTCCTGCGACAAAAAAATTTTTAGTCTCTCCATACAAAGTGAGACTTCCGACTAGGGCATGGAATACCGGAGTAAATTTTCATACCGGTATCGATACCGGTATTGAAATTTCAATTACCGGTATACCGAAATTTCGGTATATTTTCGGTTTTTCTTGAAATACTGCTAGTTACTGTTTAAATGATTCCAAGCACGATTAGTAAGTCTCGTTTGCGAACAATATGTTATGTATCAATAAGTAGTACAGACAGACATGAAAATAAGACAATGAAAAGATTACAGCGTCAGCTATGCTGTTTTTCAGCCATCACCTCGTTCTCTACTTCTTAAAATATCTATTCCATGCACCCCACGTTTTTAGTTTTAAGTCCTACAAGAGTACTACACCAATAAAAATCTCAATAAAAATGATTTTATACTTTTTAGTGTGTAAAAACGTATTGTTAAAAAAATATTTTTTGCTTTATAATTATTTTGTGCGTTAAAACGCATCGTATTTAAATGTTGCAAGATGCCCTGAACATCACGTAGGACTAAATTGCTAAGACTAAAAATCCAAAGCATGCCGAGATTATGTTGTTACGATGAGATTACCTTCCGGCTTCACCATGAGACCCTGGACATCACGTATGACTAAAGATCTTGTCAAGACAAATCCAACGTGCCCGAACACGACAAGGTTATGTTGCGACGTTGAGAGAGTTCATATGGCCACCTTCTGGTTCCATAATGACATCCTGGACATCACATATGACTCAAGAACTAGTCAAGACAAATCCGACGGGCCCAACACGACTAAGTTATGTTGAGTATTTGAGGAAATACAGCGGCCACCTTCCGGCTCCATCATGAGATCCTGGACATCACGTCACGTATGACTAAAAATCTTGTCAAGACAAATCTAACGAGCCTAAACACGACGAGATTATGTTATATATTTTAGGAGGTTCTATGGCCACCTTCAGGCTCCATCACGACACCCTGGACATAACGTGTGACTAAATATTATAGTCAAAACAAATCCAACGGGCCCAAACACGACTAGGTTATGTTGAGTGTTTGAAGAATTCCTGTGGCCACCTCCATTATGAGACCCTGAACATTACTTATGACTAAAGATCTAGTCAAGACAAATTCAACGAGCCCAAACACGACGAGGTTGTATTGTGTATTTTAGGAGTTTCTATGGCCACTTTTCGGCTCCATCATGAGACCCTGCATTTGTAACTAAAGATCTAGTCAAAACAAATCCAACGGGCCCAAACACGACAAGGTTCTGTTGGGTATTTGAGGAATTCCTGTGGCCACCTTCCGGCTTCATCATGAGACCCTGAACATCACGTATGACTAAAGATCTTGTCTTGACAAATCCAACGAGCCCAAATACGACGAGGTTATGTTCTGTATTTGAGGAGTTCCTATAGCCACCTTCCGGCTCCATCATGAGACCTTGGACATCACGTATATCTAATTAAAGATCTTGTCAAAACAAATCCAACGACCCCAAACACGTCGAGGTTATGTTGTGTTTTTGAGGAGTTCCTATGGCCAACTTCCGGCTTCATCATGAGACCCTGGACATCACGTATAACTAAAGATCTTGTCAAGACAAATCCAATGAGTCCAAACACGACGATGTTGTGTTGTGCATTTTAGAAGTTCTTATGGCCACCTTCCGGCTCCATCATGAGATTTGGACATCACGTATGACTAAAGATCTTGTCAAGACAAATCCAATGAGTCCAAACAAGACGAGGTTGTGTTGTGTATTTTAGAAGTTCCTATGGCCACCTTCCGGCTCCATCATCAAACCAGCTCCACGGTATCATAATATTGCATTGTCACCGAGGTTACAAAAGTGTACCAAATTTCAGCACAATCGAATAACAGCACGTGCTTCAAAAAGAGTTGCAAGATTCGGACCGAACAAACCCACAAACAAACAAACAAACAGACGTGTTAAAAAATAAAATGAGATGGTATAAAATATATTAATGACTTTCCATTAGTTGAAAAACTGCCGATATTGCAAAATTAGGTCACTTTTTTCGAAATACCGGTATTTTTTCCTCAAATACCGGTACTTGTATTTTGAATACCGAAAAATTTGACCGGTATACCGGTATTTCGGTATACCGGTATCCATGCCCTACTTCCGACTGACTCATTTTGTATGGAGAGACCAAAAATTTTTTTTGTCACAGCATTTTTTTTTTTCATGCAAACTGTGCGTTATAGAATATAAATATAGAATATAATTCACTTTTTAATAACTTTTATAAAAAAATAACTTTGTGCACATCGCGCGACACGCACGGAACACCTCATACAACAATATAAAAATTTTCAACTTGTTTTTTTTTCTTTTCAGTTCATTTATAAATTTAAGGATTACGCATTATCACGCAGTAGGGTTTTCGTTTTTTTTGACCGAGCGAGCGCGATGTTTCCTCCGTTTCTGAAATTTAATAATATGACTGATTTATGAGGGTTGGAAACGTAAAAAAATAATAAATCAGCCATTTAAAACATACATTATACTCAAAGAGCCATTAGTATAGACATAGATTGTATAGGGCTTGGTGTGGGGATGAGCTGTATACAAGTTCTAGTAACATGCTATTTTTTGTATTTTTTCAGAACGATATTACTTTAATTTTTGATGAGGTGCAAACTGGATGCGGACCAACCGGTAAAATGTGGTGCCATGAACATTTTAATCTACCGTGTCCTCCTGATGTAGTCACTTTTAGTAAAAAAATGTTGACTGGCGGCTTTTATTTCTCTAGCGACTTAAAGTAAGTGTCTCACTCAGCCAATTTTAAAGATTCTTTCACTGATCTATAACAGGAATTGATTTTTTAAATACAAAAAGACGTACAGTGAACGTTTAGTGAAGTGCGGTTAAAAAAATGCACAATGTTTTCTTATTCATATTGGACTATAGGTAATAAATTGAAAATTATTCTCTATTTTCAGCCCGCCGCATCCTTATCGCATTTTCAATACTTGGATGGGCGACCCCGGAAAATTGATTTTACTGGAAAGTGTCCTCAAAGTCATACAACAGGAACAGTTGCTGAATTTGGTCAACGAGAGTGGAAAGGTTCTGAAGGCGGGCCTTCATAAGCTCGAGGACGAATATGCCCATCTCATAAACAGCGTACGAGGACGCGGCACATTTCTAGCTTTCAACGCTGCATGCCCTGAGCTACGGGATAAGATTATTCTGAAGTTAAAACAACGCGGTAAGATTTATTCTTCTTGTTTTCTTATTGATGGGCTTAATTATGCAGATCACCAGGACTAGTATTGGGATCTTGACTACGTTGATTTGCAATCTGACAAACTTGAGAAAAATGGCTGTGCTTAAAATCTTACAATCTTAGATTTTACGTAGGATTAAGTGATTCATACCAGGGAATAGTTTTCACAGAGTAGTTCGTTTGTGACTGCTGCTAACTAAACGCCATGATTCATCGAAAGCTACCGTTTTCCTCTATGGATTTGTTGGGCTTCGCAGTCTTGCTGACCTCTGATTTCTTATATTCATTACGAAAAGCATTAAGGTCTCGTTTAACCTTTCTCTCTTTCTTAAGGAATTATTAATCCCATTTGATGGTAGGGTCTGCTTTATCGTTTTCTCCCTCCATTATTCTCTATTTGACGTGAAGGTGTCTATCTAGAATCTAGATCTTTAGCAACAAAATCCTTCCATCTTATCTTCGGTCTAATTCTTCGGAATGTCTAAATTTATAGCGATGTTTCCTATTTAATCAGGATATCTCCTCTTCACATATCTTTACCATCTCAGCCTACTTCTTTTTCTTCGTATCAATAATAAATAAGTAGGATGCCCATGGAACTAAGGGCATCCTACGGCCACAAGTAACGCCAGTCTCATCAAGCGATTAACATCTCAAGAACCAGTTTTTTTATAATAATTAATTAACCACAATCCTTAATAAAAACGATAAATAATAACGGTAAAACAAATAGATACAATGCGATTAACATAATTCGATTGACTTTAGGGCTAATTTCACTCGAACCGCTTGTACGGTGATATAACATAGTGATAAAAAAGTATACTTAGTTGGACGTTCACATACAGACCGCCAGATAAAGCTGTTGAAAAAAATGCTTTCTGCTAGACAGTATCGTCAGTAACTCAGGGGAGTTTTGAGCTTAGAACCCTTGCATACGCAACTACCAAAAATAATATATTGTCAATGTCAATAAATAGTGAAATAAAGATATTTTTTTTTGCTTTTGCAGGTGTTTTGAGCGGTTCTTGTGGAACAGAAGCGATTCGGCTTAGACCTTCTTTGGTATTTGCACCGAAACACGCACATATTTATCTAGATATTATGAGAAATACTTTAAAAGAATTGTAATTTTTTTAAACCTCGGTTTTAAACTATGTCTACTCTACTACAACTTGCTAGCTAAATGGCGCATAACCTCCGACACTACAACTAAATATTTTTTTATATAAATCTCTTTATAAACTTCTGATAAAACCTCGGAGGAAAAACAAGCCTACACGCGTCAAAGTACGCGTTGATTTTGTGTAGTCGAAACTCCGTGAGTCGAAAGTTAGTTTTTCTTTTGGTATTTTTAGTGGAATTGATTCTAATCTCGACTCTAAACAAACTAATGTCACGTTTTGCTTAAATTAGCTAACAGGTTGTATAATTTTGAAGAAGCAGTAGTTTAATTTGAAATAATCGCGCAATTAAACATTATTATTTGCATTATATACACACGACGATGACGTAAATGAAATTCAGTATTATTTTAGTGTTAAGGTTCAGACGATATGTACTACAAAATTTAAATACAAATTTTAAATAAGTGTATGTATGCCGTATTGTACTACCACCCTCTCGTCTTGTATGCAACTCATAATGTATGTTTTCATAAGCTGTGAACCTATGAGGGATCATTTAAATACCTACAATTTGGCTAGCTGGTCTGGCTGAGTGATCAATATATTATGTATTTGTATTGCGTATTGCGTATCCTAATGGATAACTTTTTGAAGAACTTTTTTTTTATTGCATTTGTTATAATATCTATTTTTTAAGCTTTTAATTTACAATTATTTTGTTTGTTGTAGTGTAAGTATTGCGATTTATAAAATATTGCCAAAATTATATGTTTTAAGATTTTCGTGGTTGTTCACTACACTAACATTATAATTAATTAATTTTTGTTATAATGTTAGTATAGCCAAAATTGTCTTCCAAATTAAAAAATAATATTACTAACATTATTAAAAATAAATTACTTACTAAAATAATAATTTACTTATTTCATCAACCTCTCGATTATTCAAGTCATTATGCGTCGGAAGGTAAATTTTCTGTTTGGGTTGTCGAACGCCGCGAGTGTTTTGGTTTGAGTGAGCAGAACTTTACAGCTTTATGACGTAATAATGCCTGTTTTTTGGATTTGAGCCGTACCTTTGACCTGGTAAATTATAATTTGCTATGGGAAATACTGGCCAAATCTAAAGTACCTACTGAAACTACATAAGTAATATATACGAGTAGAATTGTTGAGATACTGGTACGAGAACCAAACGAACAATGTGCGATGGGGCGATACCCTCTCTAATACTACGAATACAGGCTAGAGTGTGGTGTGCGCCAAGGAGGGTTATAATTTTAGCCGCTATGTATGTTTATATTATGTATGTATGTTTGTCTGTTCCCACATATCTCCTAAACTATCTATCATAATCGAACGAATGAGGTATTGTTAGAAGCCTTTCGAATGTCCACTGGTTATAGGTTATGTGAGTCACACTGAAATCAGTATGGCGCCTTCTAGAGGACATTAAATACAACAATTTTTTTTTATTAATGTACCATGTTGGGTATCAAATGAAAGGGCTTAATCTGCACATTCTAAAAATATATATATTACTAGCTATTGCACGTTGCTTTGCTTGCATAACGTCGTTAATTGCGTATTATTTATATAAATAAAAAACACGTTGCAGATGTTTGTTTAGGTAATCAACGTGATTGATAGACAACTTTGATCTAAAGGTCTCGTTACAAAAAAATAGCTGGCCAAGTGCGAGTCTGACTCCGCACTGAGGGTTACGTACTGTAAAATCACTGTGAATTGTCCAAATACTAGGCTCGCCAACACAGACAACCACACGACACGACCGCTCCGCCTGACGACCTATCGCTGACTGTGCCCCTCTAGGCTCTACTAGTGCCGTCTGCGCTCGAGACTAGATACATACACTACAAGTACCTTACTTAGTTTTGTTTGTAAACAGGTTAATTTCGCCGATTTCTTGTTTTATTTAACAAGTGGCGGCATCTCTTTATAACATTGCACAGGCGATTAATATGGAAAAATCATATTTTAGAACTGTCGTGATTGGTTGAAATACAAATCCTCATGATCCTCGATCACTTGAGAAACTAGAAAGATTAAGAAGTCTTTTGAATTCCGAAATATGATCCTGTATACTTATTTACTTACTTATTTAAAATACTGATATATATTGTACGTCCGTAATGGGCACACTGTTGTTTCAAATTGTGTTTATAACATCTTATGTACTTACACAGTGGACAATAAAGATACATACTTACTTAAAACTTTTTCCCTTGAAAATAATACCACAAAATAAGTCAAATAAAAAATAAGTTTAAAACTACGAATAAAACTAAAACCCAACTGCGGAAAAAACGAGCTCTAAAAGGCATGAAACAAGAAAGTATTTTCAAATTGTTTCCTATCTATTAATTAATTATTCAGTTATTTATTTAATAGAGGATAGCCGTGGTACTGGTAGGAAGGTACCTGTTTTAGACAGTGAGTGATCAATGCGACTATTTTTACCGCTACGGTTAAAAATGTTTACTTACTACTTGAACCATTCACTTTATATTAGAACAATCAATTACAAAATTAAAAAAACTACAAACTCTTTTTTTAACAAGCTTTTATTAGCTTCACCTGCATGCTTGTATGTATGCTTGTATGTAACTAACTCCTTTGGACTCGAATTTGACACGGACAGATTTAATTTAAACGCGATTCATGTTATGACACTATCATCACACTTCACACAAATATAAATTAAAATAAATAAAAATAAATTTAATTAAAATAAACTATCAATCAAAATCAACGGCCCGTTACAGTCCACTGCTGGACTATGAGCCTCCTCCACTGAAGCGGAGGGTTTTGCCATAATCTCCACGCTTGGCAGGCGGGTTGGAGATCGGGAAGACATGGATTGATCGTATTCTAATGCCGGGAGCCACGATGGCCTGGTCGGTACTCGAAGTTTTCATTTATTTTAGCTTTCACTTTTAAACCCGTTAGTTTGATGATCGCGTGAGTCATTCTATTAAATAAAAATCAAAGCTAAAAAAATTACGATACGAAAGTGAGAGATGTGTGTGAAGAACTAGAGGTTAACCACACGGCACACCACATTATAACTTTTACTGTCCTCGTTTTAACAGAATTCATGTTTAGGTAGCATTAGATAATAACTTCTCTACACCTATATTAAAGCAGCACTAGTATTACCTGGTATCGAAAGGACCACGGGACCCTGAGATGTATTTTTTAACTTTGGCGTAAGTACCTACACGAATTTTGGTTCTATAATTAACGTGAACGCACGTTTTTAACGTCACATCTAGCGAATCTTGCTTGCTTTATTTTAAGACTGCTTAGTTTTATGTTTACGTATATTTGTCTAGTTCTAATAATAGCTTTCCTTGCGACGATGAGCGAAAATAATTCTCATACCTACCTAAAAGAGTGAGATCTTTCATTCGACTACTTTGTTTTCAACACGATAATTTATTATCCGGTATACGACTCTTAGTAGATTTTACTCTGTCTTACATAGAGTGCGAACGGCTTTAGCTTTATGAAACTACTCAAGTAAAAAGAAACAATTGGTCAGTGCTCAGATTCTCAAAGCATGTTTATCAGTATTCAAGAAGCAAAGATTTCTGCGAAGCGATCGTCTTTTATTCCTCTGAGTTAAGAAGGATCTCTTGTCTGTTCCTACGTCAACGGACTTGATGCTGTTACAGCTAGCACCATTTCAGAAAAAAAAACTTTTGGGATAATGCTTGTAGACAAGTTGTAGACCAATGACAAAGGGTTTCTTTGTCATTGTTGTAGACCCAACGCTCACCGTTCTGTCGTAGTCCTGGGCCTTTTATGATAGTTTTTTTTCTTATTTAAGTAAGTAAACTTACAGCTTACTTTGTAAACAAAATACTTAAATATAGGTAGGTTAAAATCTATCTGATATTATATGCGGTAAGTTCTATTCACGTATTATCTAATGATGATATAGGATTGTTAAGCAGTAGCTCTCCCGTGGCGCCCACAGAGCGACGACGGTTGCTATTTTCGCGCACGAATGATCGAAATAGATCACCGCCGAAATATTATTTTTACTCATAAAATTTTAGAACACCGGCACCGTAGGTACATACAACGTAAATTTTTAAATGCCGCTGTGCTGTGTCAGTCGTTTTTTGCGAAACTTTGTTGGGATTTGAGGATGCAAAAGCAAATAGATTTCCAGTTTCTACTGGTTATTCATAAGTTGGCGTTGGTGAAGACCTGAGCAAATCTGAGTCTATGAAGATTAATGTTTTTCTGTTACTATAATAATAAGCGGTAATAAACAAATAAAGCAATTGAAACTTTTTACAGATTGTGGCTTTATATTTTCATCTAGCGTAACTCCGACCGTAGACTCCGATTTATGAAGTGTCGTTGTAAAGATAGACATGAAAAGAGAAATATCTTTAGATGTTCAGTAAGATGGGACCTTTGGGAAGTGAGGATTCCAATGTATGTATGTAGTCAACGCACACAAATGCTCTTCTTCCCCCATGTATGTATAAGGGGGGACGTCTGCGAGGAGCGCAGACGGGTGACCTACTTTATAGTTAAGAACCATTTCACCCTTAATCCCAGTATTGATGGATGCTCCTTCCATGATAGCGCCGCATCAGCTTAGCCATACCGCGTGATCCTCTCGGTAGGTGAGTTGTGTTAGGTCTATCCCTTGTTCTCTTCGCTTCTGGCATGGAATGACCCAATGGCCCCCGCGACTACCCAAGAAGAACCAGCTTGGCAGCGGCTACTTATTCCCCCATTGCCCTCCCTTCATGTTGAACCTTTTAGTTAGAAATTGTTTTACGGCTGGCTACTTACCTGACGTCAACCTTTTTCCTACTTTGGAACAAGTAAATACTTAGGAAAATAGTACATTGTATGACAAGGGTGTAAAAAATATTTTTACGGCAAGGAGACGTTTTCTGAATCCAGAGCGGAGAGAAGGATTCTGGATTAGAACCCTGAGGTAAAAATGTAAATCACATTAATGTAACTTTTAAACAACTTTTGTTCTAAATCTCCATAAATCAAAAATATTTGTCTTTTTACACTACTAAGTGTACAGCTGATCCAGACTCTTTTAATTTTTTTTAAGTTGTGGAATATAGGTTGATCAGTATACTTGTAATTTATATGATGCACCCAAAAGGTTTAGTAGAGAAAGGGAGGGACGAAGCTTATACATAGGGCATACTGAAAGTTTCTGGATTCTGATAAATATGACTATTGACTAGATATAAGGCTTACGATACATTTATTGTTTTTCAAAGTATATTTCCTGAAAATTAATGCATTTTTGCTTTCGCTGAAACCACTGTACAAAGCAGTTGGACCAGTCTTCCTTAGGGACCTCTTCAATGGCTTCATGGAACGCATTCACCGGCGATTCAGGGCTCGTAAAACGTGTGCCTCTAAGTTTGTCTTTTTGTGGAAACAAAATGAAGTCGCAGTGTGCGAGATCCGGGCTGTACATCAGTTCCACATTTCAAGCCTTCAAATAGGCTTCTGTTACCTTAGCGGAATGTGAGGATGCGTAGGGCATCCTTGAAAAAGTTCAAATACCGGTATTTTTTCGATATTTTATTTTATTTTTTTCTTTCTTTCTTTCTTTCTTTATAAATATTAAATTTCTTTATTTTTCGTGTATTTTTAGTTGCTTTTTTTCACGAAACGTTCATTTAAGTAGTTTTGTTAAAACATGAAGAAAGGTAACTTTCGATCCAGTATCAAGGCCTCTTAGCTGCTCGTACGTTTTCTCGGCCTGATTAACAAATCCTGAAAGATCTGAGCGAGATCTGGAGCTTATAGTGTGAGGGTGGAATTGATCTTTCCCACGTGGTGAACACTCTGCTTTTGATCTAGATTGCGTGGAAAGTAAACAAAACAGTACCTATGTAAAAAAATATGATGGGCCACATACCATTACGCGCCATAGGTATTAGTGCGCCGCACCCTATTTGACACACAAACTGGTACATTGGTTTTTATTTATATCACTGCGTACTGATTTTTGAAATTCCCGCACAAGCCTAAATCAACTATTTTTACTATTTTATAAAAATAAGTTAGAAAACAATTTATGAAAACATTGATTAAAACCACAGATAACAATATTTTTTTCACTAACTTTTTTTTACCGCCTTTTTTTAAAGGTGCGCGTTCATGTCATTTTTGCAAAATTTAAAAGAATAATTGTTTGTTTTATAGTAATTAATCTTTT
The DNA here is from genome assembly GCA_951230895.1 of Carpatolechia fugitivella. Classification (NCBI taxonomy): domain Eukaryota; kingdom Metazoa; phylum Arthropoda; class Insecta; order Lepidoptera; family Gelechiidae; genus Carpatolechia; species Carpatolechia fugitivella. The sequence goes on from OX579650.1 coordinate 8,529,004, forward strand.
TATTGATTTTTTTAGGTAAATACGCTTAATTAAAGTATAAGTATTCAAACAAAGTATTTTATTTTTTATCGAAATAAAATTAATTGTAGTATTACCTATCTAGGCTGTTCCTATTTCATATTCCTTTGCCATTTATTGTGTGCAATTTTCTATACAAATAGTAAAAAGAAAGGTTCAAAGAGAAGCAACCAAAGTGGGCCATTAAAAAAATATATATTAAATCACGAAACATTTTGAAATAATACATATACGAGGAGGGATTAAAAAGTAGTGAGAACGACATACTCCTTGGTAAGAAAAAAAATAAATACTGGCAGGCATAGCTCAGATACATCAAGAAAAAAAATCTTCGAATCTCTTTTGTTTTTTTCCGAATGTAGTCATTTGTTTGCTTCGTGTCGGAACGTGTTCTCGAAAATGGAGAAAAACGAAGTGCGTTATTAAATACCTCTGTTTAAAAAAGTTAACGACTCAAGAGATTCATTGCGATTTGGGGGCAACATTAGGAGAGTCTGCTCCGCCGTATTCTACTGTCGCAAGGTGAGCTTCTCAATTTCGAGTAGGGAGAACGAGCACGGAAGACGAACATCGTTGCGGCCGTCCATCGACGTCAGTCACCCAAGAAAATGTTGCGAAAGTCGAGAAAATTGTATTGAGCGATTGAAGAGTTACCATCCGATACTTAATTCAAGAAACGGGCATTTCATATGGAAGTATTCAATCCATATCTTTGAATAAGAGAAAAGTTTCCGCAAGATGGGTGCCGAGAATGTTAACCGACAGTCAGAAACAAAATCGACTTGACATTTCGAAGATATTGTTAGACAAGTTTCAAGAAGATTCTGAGAACTTTTTGTCTCGTTTCGTAGCAATGGACGAAACATGGGTCCATCATTTTGATCCTGAGACAAAACAGCAATCTTCGCAATGGAAACGGCCATCATCACCGACCCCGAAGAAGTTTCGTGCCGTGGCATCGGCTGGCAAGGTTATGGCTTCAATATTTTGGGACTCAGAAGAGATATTGTTGATTGATTACCTGGAGCGTGGAACCACTATTACAGGCCAATATTATGCAGCTTTAATTCCCAAGTTGAGGAATGCCATCAAAGAGAAAAGGAGAGGGAAACTTCGAAGGGGCGTGCTGTTTCATCACGACAACGCACCCGCGCACAGGTCGGCAGTTGCGATGGCTGCCATTCAGCAAGCTGGCTTCGAATTGGTTGACCACCCCTCTTGTTCCCCAAATTGAAAGAATAATTAAGGGGAAACAGGTACGAAGACGATAACGAGGTGATGGATGCCGTGGAGAGCTCCCCTTTTAAAGTTACTTACATCCCTAAGTTGGACTTACATCCTTTCTTTGGAGTCATCCTCAGCATGGTCTCTCTTAACTGTCCAAGAGCCAACCTTCGTCTATCAACTCGAGCAACCTTCGCATTGCCGCGTTCGCGTACCAACTACGCTAAAAACCGCTTCATCCGACGAGCATGCAATTTTTATAACACTAAATTCAAAGATGTTGATATCTTCCATCTTAAGTTTTCTAAATTTGTTTCCACCATCAAACAAATCAAGTAGTATATTGATTACAGATAGGTAGCATCTTTATTTTAAAATTATAAAATTATCAGGCTTAAAATTCTTTTAAATTTTTATAATTTCATCTTGTAACTGCCATTGTTTTTTTACCCAATGTCTTGTATCAATAATTAGTGAAAACTTAATTGGCTAATGTAATGTTTCAAATGTTATTGTCTTATGTGTCATGTAATCTGTATGTTTTCCGTAAATAAATAAATTATTGAACTACTTTCAGAGCATGAGAGATGAAATAGTACATTGTTATACGAGGGGTGAAAGTAACGCTTCTCAACATCTTTTATAATGCGTACCGCAAAGGAGTGGAATCTCCTGCCGGCGGCGTCTGTATTTCCGAGCACATCTAATCCGACTCTCTTTAAAGCCAGAGTGAATAGGCTCCTTCTGGGTACGCTCGCTACATCGTAGATCCCATCCCTGCTCTCGGGCTGGATCGGGGTCAAGAGTAAACCCATACAATATATAAAAAAAAAACTTATTTAGCGCCGAGTACGCTCAGGCCCTAATAATTCGAGGCACTAAAGAAGTCTTTAACCAGAGGTAAACACTGTACTTTTCATTACGAATACAAGGAAAGTAAAATTAAAAACAAGAATCAGCTAAAGAAAAAATGAGTGACTTCCATATCTGAATCAGATGAACTCATTGTAAACAAAACCCTACAACTCGAGAAACAAATGATAATCACTGCTTTCCCGTGGCTTTCCCGCCTATTTTATTTTTTTCTGTGGCCGAGCGGCCAGCTTTTGAGCCATATTTCCATCATTTAAAAATGGTAAATATTTTGCCCAAATCTATTTTATTTTAAAGAAATAGTTGAAAGTCAATTATAATAAAGTCATTTAAAAAATATATATTCTTTAATTAATGCTTAACTTTATGTTATTTCAATTTAGCATTGCGCTGTAATTGAGTGGCTGTATAGAAAGATGGAACATAGTTCAATAGAAATGTGAAATGAGAACTAGTTTTTTTTTTTCATAATTTGACAGCTGTCAGTTGAAAACGATTCTCCCTCCGGGCTGAAAAGTATTACCTTCATTCCGCTCCTCAGGCAACTTCAGACCTACTTTCCGAGTATGAGTAATGAAAAATACATTATTATGTATGCCATAATAATATGCAGATGACATAGATGTAAGAGGTGTGACAATATCCAATGGAAAATAAACGTTTTCATTTTTCATTTTCAAATCAAAAGCGAAAGATGCATGTATGTGAATTGTGTGGAATAGAATATAAATTATTTCAGGTTCAATCACATCAAGTTCCTTCTAACCTATTTGTGTTCAGAGCAAGTTTGTCGACCTCGTAACCTCGTTGATCAACGACCTGTTCCTAGAATACAAAAGCTGCACTGTAGCTACCTATGTAGCATAATAGTAGTGTAGTCATGTTACTGTTACCGTAGTATTGTACAAATAAAAATAAGTAAAACTGAATAAATACTGCATGTTTCTAGGTTTCATCTGAGTAACAATATGAAACGTCAGGGCTGGCAACATATTGATACTGGTATACATACTCAAAGATATTTACTTACATCACTCAAAGCTATTTGTTACATAACATTTTTTATTGTGATTATATAGGTAAAAATGTCCCGAAAAAAAAATGTCGTTTAAGGAAGTTTAATTTTTTTGGTTTTCCTTCGAATACATTATTTATATTTCGATATCGATTGTGTAGGTAGGTCATCATAGGTAAATTTTACTATGAAATACATATGTATGAATTGTATGATACCTAAAATGTGAATTATGAACTATCGCAATTTAGCTTTAAAATTGTTATTATAAAACTTCATTACATGGTTCTGGGTCCATGATTAGGGTTCCGTCAGGTAGGGTATTTGACTATTTTTCATTTATAAATCTGAACGTGAATCTGAATCTTGTTATTTTCTGCTATCGACGGCAAAATAATTTTTGCTCTATCTTTAAAATTGATAAAGGTTTGAAATTCAAAATTAGACAGAACAGAACGCAAGTAGCGCCATTCAATCTCCATACAGAAAAGTGTTTTAGAAATAGACAGACATATTGAAACTTTAAAAATTCACTGTAAATTCGTTTCTCTGCGGATGTCTGCTACCTAATCTATATTTTTACATTAATTCACTAAATATGGTAAATTCAGGAACAGTCAAATACCCTGTCACCGGTATATCGTGAACCGTATTAGGTAGATAGTTGAATTTATCAGTGTGTATTCCGCTATAACAACAATTAAACAATATAAAAATTTTGAGGGAGTGCCCAAACAAGAATCGCGATTTTTGAGACGTTTATTTTTCATGTCTGTCAGCGGGCTCATGAACCGTAAAGTTAAAAAGTTGGCAAAGAGTGTATTTTTAATGCCGCCCGCCCAACCAATAATAATAATAATTCAAGAGGGCTCTCCATACAAGAAAAGTATTTTTTTCGTTGTTGACCATGAAGTTGCAGCTAGGACTGATTAGCTCACCATGACTTCCCAACAGTGTGCCAACAGTTAGTTAGTAACATAAGGGACTGAAATTTTTGAGTTAGTGTACAACAAAGTACATATTTTAATTAAAACTTATTTTAACTCTGAAACTTACTACTTGGTTCATATTCTTTGCTGCGAATTGCAATACATAAGCAAAACCAACAAACTTCTAAACAAAATTCTTAACTAGAACAGAAACAAACCGTATTTCCGTCCCTTATTCTCAGATATTGTCTTTATTATAGATTGTAATAGATAAAATACCATCTCGTTGAACAAAAGATCTCCACTCATCATATCACCTGCCAACTCGAAGCCCGACAGTCACCACGCGCATCGTCGGCGGCGGCGGCGCGGCGGCGGGGCGGGGCGGTGCGCTGCTGCGCGCTATTTCAGCGCCCCCTCGCGGCCTGTCTCCGTATGACGCGATTGTATGTCATGTCAGTCGATGGATACCGCGCGATCGGGTCGTTTGTTTGCTGTAGTAGGTGCGGTTACTAAAACGCTGTTGTATACGCTTTGTCTTATCGAGACTCCATATTCTAGACGTTATAGCTTGTTATATTGATTTTGTGTGCGAGAATTTTCTACTTGGTGATCATTTATCCTATAATGGGGTTATTTAGTTTCGTGTGAAAGATCGAACACAAGTGTCATTGAACACGATCAGTCATCCGTTTCGTGCATGTGTATTCGACATAACGTGATAGTGTTCTGTGTTAGCGTATCAAAACAGAATTGGAATTGGCACTTTCCATAGAAGAAAAGTGGCAAGTGATCTTAAGATTGAAATTTCTAGACCTTTAGTGGAGTGGAAAACAACGTTTGGTATCCTTACCATCTATGTTATATTCACCGGAAGAGCAAATGTCATTTTAAGGTTTGTATTAAATCTTATCGTAATTATTTGTAACGCAAGAATTATACCTATTATGGAAAAATAACACAGTAGTAGCACAGTAGATAGTAAGAAGATAGTAATATATTTAATTAGGTCTTATGAAACAGGTGTTTTAAAATCGAAGCTATTGCATGCAAGCAATGTGTCATATCGTATTAGCATTTCAATGTAGTAGTCAAGTCATATTCTGTGGTGTATGAGTGAGTAGGCGTTAAGAACATAGGTAGGTTGGTACCACTGGTTGGTACCTATCTATCTACTTTTGTCGATATCTATTCGGTAGGTTAGGTATAGTTCTAAACGAAAAAAATACTTGCATACATACGTAGGAATATTATGGCTGAATTCTATGGTGTCTGAGAGAGACCTGTTAACTCCAAAATTATTGGTTATTTCTCAGAATAAGCATTTACTTATCACGAATATTCAAAATTTGTATGGAAAAATCCTTATTACCATGTTTTTACCAGTGTATTGCTTCACTTCTACAAAACATAGAGTTACCAGAAATAGATAAAAAAAAAACTATGTTTGTTACTAGTAAATACTTTGTGTTACCAAACTCATAAATTGACAAATTGGAGTTAACAAGTCTCTCCCAAACACCACAAATATCTACTGTTGTGCTTGTGACGACCCTGAACGATACATCAAATTACCTTCACTTGATGATTTTGTGGTACAAAAAGATGTAGGTACGTAAATAAAAACATATACTAATTTAATAATAATAAACCATTACCACCACTTAAAATGAACTAAAAAGTGTTAAATTACTTATTTTTTCTAGCCTCATAAAAATATATTAAAATTCCATTAAGTACAGATAATCCTAAAATGAAATGGCCTAAAAAGCTATGATTAGGAATTTTATAATTTATTTCAAAGGAAAAAATGTGTCGGATCACTCACAGTGAGGACGTAATTTTATTTAATTTTACTTCTGTACTGTAATTTTATAAGTGTCTATGAGGCGTATAATGGCAACAGATAAATACCTATAAAAGATATTTTTTTAAATGTCACTGTTCCGTCCTGTTATACGCAGTACGAAATACCTGTTGATTTAGTAACAGCATGTTATAGAGATATGTTCCGATATTTCGTAACCTAAATATCGGCTGTCACCACTTGTGACACGTAACAATATGTTATTTTTATGAAACTGGAACAGTGACAACAGGTATTGAATTTGACCTGTTATGACCCACCTCTAGTCTAAGTTATTTCTGATACCAAATAAACGTTTTTCATTTTTTGTTATTTTCCCATACAAACTTAGCAGTAGGGTGACCAATATTAAGGGGAATATAGGATTACGTATAATTATTTTATTTTAAAGAATGAAAAGCCACAAATGGATGATACTAATACCAACAACTTTTACTGTAACGCTAACATAAAATCATGAAATTTTATTATTATTGTTCTCCCTGAAATATACAATTTACTGTTTAAAAAAACTTGCAACCTTCATTTGAACCACTCTCAACTTACGACCTTGAATTTATTTATTGATGGAATAAACCTGATGATGCTGCATCCAGGATTGTCTCCACACGAGGGAACTCCTCAACGGTTAGTAGCACGGATACGAAACTTTACAATTACTCCCTGAATCGGCGGTGAATGCGTTCTATGAAGCTAAGGAAGACTGGTCCAACTGCTGTGTACAGTAGTGGTTTCAGCGAATGCAAAAATGCATTAATTGCGATCCCTCGTATTCCCATATACTTTGAATAACAATAAAAGTATCGTAAGTGTCGTCAGAATCCAGAAACTTCGCAGCGATTAATATCAATAAATTAATATCAGACGTAGTTTACAGACTTCATAAATTTTTATTTGACAAGTGGCGCCATCTATAGCATTATTTTGCACTGTAGGGTCGCATTTGCAAAACGTATTTTTATATGGCATAATAATACATTGTATCATAAGGGAGCAAAATAATATTTTTGAATCATTTATTCATCATTATTTTTTGCACTTTTTTGAATCCAGAGCTCTGGATTCAAAAAAGCGCCGCGAAGGGAGGGATTCTTTAGTAGAATCCTGAACGTAGCGAGGAATTCAAAGTACTTCTCCCGAGCCAAAAATATATTTTGCGCCCAAGTGATACACTCTACTTTTCATCACTCACTATAAGAAAATAAAAGGCGCCTCATATTTTATTGTAATATTATTATTTAATAAAACATAGAGTAACAACTAAATTGAAATTAAATAGTATCTAATAATAAAATAACTGCCGTGTGGTGACGGCAGAGTAGAATACATTTGTCACCATCCCCTACTCTTCCCGTGGGTGTCGTAAGAGGCTACTTAGGGACTACACATTGAACAGGGAACGGGCAGCAGCGCTCTCTGATACAGTAACCTTTTAATCTGCGATCTCCAACCCGCCTGCCAAGCGTGGAGATTCTGGCAAAACCCTCCACTTAAGTGGAGGAGGCTCATAGTCCAGCAGTGGACTGTAACGGGCCGTTGATGATTGATGTTGATGAATTCTTGGCGCCTCTTGCATTTCTCCATTCAATAAAATTACCATAGGCTTTCATATATTTTATCCAGGGATTTTGCAGGTAATAGATTATCCATCACATTTCTTGCGTGTCAGTTCTAATACTTTCAGGAGTTAATTCTATACTTTCACTGTCACTTGAAGAACTCATTTTTCAAAACAAAACCATGAATTTCTAACAATCCGTGAAAATTAACGAAAACGCGGGCTGTAGTTCGCGCGTTTTTAATTTGTTTTTTTTTTATTCAGCCGGCGCACAGTGTCGCGAGTCTTTATCATAAATCAATTTTTGCTATTTTTTTGGTTAAATCTGTGATATGGCAATATAATCTTGATTTAATGCTTCATCAAATGCGGGTAGTCATATTAGTTTATTTTAGTAAATATCGGTAAGTAATCTCTAAAGCATTGTCAATGTATTGAAATCAGTTGTGTACGCGAGTTACTTTTTTGCTATATGTATGGGTTATTAGTGTAAAAACATTATAATAATTAAATAGCTATTATTCTTCTAAAATTTGTAGTTTAATGAGCAACCCTTAAGGTAAGGTGGCATGCGACCACGGCTATCCTCTGAACATCACTAATATCTATGCGTTAAATTGAAATATATAAAAAAAACATAAAACATATATAATATATATATTTTCATAATAGATATACAATAGGTATACAATATATATTGTATATATTTTCATAATATTACAATTTGATCTATCTCATTTCGGAATAATGCGGATAAGTAACTGTTAAATGGTTTCCCAAGATACAGGCTTCGCCTAGTTTGGGGACCCCTGCTCTAACATGTATAAATGCTTGGACCAGCTTACTTAGTAATTAAGTTATCTTTCTGTACGTAGTCTAAGCTCTCTGAAATAATAAATTTATTTTCATTTCATTTTTCATACATATAAGTTGGTTACTTATTAGATATTAAATAAATAACTGAATAATTAATTAATAGAATGGTAAGAATTTGAAGATATTTTTTTGTTTCATGCCTTTTAGAGCTCGTTTTTTCCGTAGTCGGGTTTTAGTTTTCAAACTTGTTTTTTATTTTCATTATGAATTGATGCTGCAATCAGAATAGTGTCTTCAGGGGTACTCCTCAATGGTTAGTAGTACGGACATGTAACTTTGCATTCAAAGAAGTCTGGTTACAAGGATACTCAATATGGTTGAAGCTTGTGTCTAAAAAGGATTTTAATTAAACCAATTTTTTTATGAAAGCGAGTACATGTAGGCTCCTAGTCCTACTAGGACAGCTGTCATTATTTACACCTTGAATAAAAGATTACAGGAAAAAGTTATGTGTTTTCTATTTTTTTACATGTACTTTCATATAAGCATATCATACACCAAAAATCAGATTTATGATAAAACGTTCTATGGACTCGCGACAATGTGCGGCGGCGCGACTATGGGCCGTCGTACCCAGGTCGTACCATCCAGTCTTTATTCAAACAATATTTGCGTGCGTTCGATTTCTTTGGCGCTGAACACTAAGATGTTCCAAATTCAAAAAGTGCGCGGCAAAGATAATTGCGGCGCACTTATAAAGAGGATTAAAAACTCATTACTGCCCACTAAAAGTTTCTTATAGAAAACACCACCTTTGGGTGCACTTAGAGGCGAACCAAGTCGTCATTTTCGAATAGATGGGATGAAAAAGTATAAATTCACGACTTTCAGTTCTTTTTTTCTTTTACTTGTGCTTTTAAAGCTTGCTTTTTGCCAAATTTAATGATTCTAGCTCAGCGGGGAATTACCCTATAGGTTTTGCCAGTTTTAAATTTATATAAAATCATGGCTTAAAATAGCCCTTTTTTCTGGTATTCATTTCAACTTGTACTTCCACACATTCCGGAGCAAGGGTCTTAACTGATAGATAAACTGACGGATAACGAAGTTATCCTAGATTAATTTTTCTTTAGAGTGACGGAACCCTAAAGAGCGATAAAAACAATACTTTAATTATAAATACCACAACCAGCGTGAAGGGATAATCACTTCTGTAATAAGATATAATACCAGCAACTGTTGAGCAACTCTTTCTTAAGCAATTTCAAAATGTATTGCAACATTAATAATTAAACAGCAAACTGCACGCATTTACAAAATAAAAGTGCGTCGTTGGTCGGTGGCACAGAATCAATATATTACTACCTCTGTGGCTAGCGCCGCTGCTGCCAGTTGGATCCCACCACGTATACCATGTGTAATTCAATTTCGAATTAATTACGTTATTCCTTAGTAAAGGTTAACATAGTCAGGAAACCTGCTCAGACCTGCGAAGGGTATCTAATCTAGTCTCAGCATAATTAATATTAGGTAAGTACTATAACTTTCCCCTCGCTGGGCTGTTCTTTAAAAGTACCTGGGCGAACGAGCTTTGCTCGCGGAACATCCGGTTTCAGGTTAAACATCAGTTACAGTAGCGTGTAAAAGTGGCCACTTTTAACAGTTACGACTTACAAAGCTTATTGATTATATTTAGGACTATAAAACAGTAACTAAAATATATTTGTAACCCTTCTATTGTCGTTAAACATATAAGAAATTCGATCGAAGTCACCCTTAATTTTTTTCATACTAAGTAAGTAAAAATAATTCTAGCTCAGCTAGCTATTTTTACTTAGAATATCTATTTCATGCACCCCACGTTTTTCGTTTTAAGTCCTAAAAGAATAGGTACTTCAATAACAATCACAATCAAATTATTTTATTCTTTTTTGCGTAAAAAACGTTGATAAAATAAACCACGCGACTTATAAAGTGACCGCCAATAGTATCCAAGTTTATATCGCGCGAAGATAAGAACTACTACGTTACTATTTCGGTTACGTTTTATGTCGCGCGGTTTATTTTTTTGACGGCTCCGTAGCCCAGGTGGTAGTGTTTCTGTGTTATATATATGTATACTTCCTGCCCACGCCATTAAACCAATTTAAATGAGATTTATAGTAGAACAAATGTCCATAATATGTCGGTCATAAGTGTTAAGAAAATTGTCGTATGAAGGTTTCAGAGAAATAAAATAAAATTTGTGGCGTGGCTAGGCAGTATGCTTTGTGGCCACGCCACCCTGTAAACTGCAAAAAAAGATATACATACATATGTACCAATTTATTATTAAACAAATGTCTGATTATTGTCTGCACAACTACTATGATAAGTTTTATCAAAACCATTACATTATATTTAATATTCAAAGAAAAACAATGCAATGATTTACTAACGAAGCGCCTGTAGAATTTTGCCCAAAAATTATGTCATTTGTCTTTCTTTCTTTTATCATGTGACGGCTAGCGCCATCTATTGCATTATCATCGAGGGTGTACCAAATTTCAGCACAATCGAATGACAGCAAGTGTTCCAAAAAGGGGTGCAAGATTCAACCCGAACAAACAAACAATCAAACAGACAGACAAGAAAGCGGGTTAATAAAAACGTGTTAAAAAATCATTTCGCCACTGCGCCATGCGTCATTGCGCCATGCGAGTTGAAGTGCCATTTGTTGGTGAACTTTTCAGTCTAAGAAAAATAAAATAAATGAAAAGGTATAGAAATTTCGATTTCTGTTATATTTTGTTTTTTTTTAAAGAACTAAAGGAAAAAATAAATGCATAAAAAAGTAATAAAAAAAAAACATTAAAAAATTCTTCAGGATTTGAACTCAAGGCCATAGTCTTGAGAATAACACGGTTTCCCGTCTGAGCTAATGTTACGCTGTCTAGGATGGCGAAATTATCGGTCTATTCTAACGATATCGCATAGCAATATTTTAATGGCTGAAAACACGGGGAAAACCCCTTTCACTAAGAATGGAACCTAGTTAGATCGATTTATTGCCCCCGAGACCCCATATATACCAAATTTCATCGAAATCGTTGCAGCCGTTTTTAAGATTCTCATTATATATATATATCTATTACTCGCTGAGCAGATAAGATTTTGTTTAGCAGAAAAACAATTCTCACGGCAAAAATCAGCAAGTTGTGCGCAGCATGGGTATAATGCATTTTAATTATAATATTTATCTATATAAGTCATGGCATGGTGCACAGATTATGTATGGTTAGTGAAATATAAATATAGGCCAAGTGCGAGTCGGACTCTCACACGAGAGATTCCGTGCCATGTCGTACAGGTAGAGCAAAATACTTCACAAAAAGCAAAATACTTCACAAAAATGCAGTTCTTGTCACGGAGACAAATACATAGAGGAGGTGGTGCCACAAGCAACTTGGACCCGTCCGCATAGCTGTGCTCTTACTATTAACCACCAGGCGTCGCATCTGTCAGTGTTACTTTGGATTTTGTGGATACAACGACACGAATATGACTTTGTTTGATTAAAACCAGTGACGCAAAAATGAAGTGTTGTGTTGTATCGTGCAACAGTACGAGTAATACAACAATTTCTAACGAAAAGAAAACATCATTCCACTTATATGTATTTTTTTCGTAATTTATTCCTTCGAGAATGTTCGGCGATAGGAATGCCATCTATCGCCAAGTAGAATAACTTCTTGTCTGTAGTACTTTTTAAAAGTTACAATATGAATGACCTGTTCATGAGCATGAATGAATGAATGAATGAGCATTCTTTTTTTTTTTCAAGAAAACATCGTGATAATACCTGCACACGCCGGCAAAATAAATTCAAAGCCGTGATTGGGTTTCTAATCTAGTCCAAGCATAAGTAATATTAGGTATAAGTATATATCTATTACTCCCTGAGCAGATAAGATATTGTTTAGCAGAAAAACAATTCTCACGGCAAAAATAGCAATTCGCTCAGCAAGTTGTGCGCAGCATGTTAATGATAGATAATATTTATCTATATAAGTCATGACATGGTGCACAGATTATTTTCGTAAAATAGAAAAATAGGCCAAGTGCGAGTCGGACTCTCACACGAGAGATTCCGTGCCATATCGTACAGGTAGAGCAAAATACTTCGCAAAAAGCAAAATACTTCACAAAAATGCAGTTGTCACGGAGACGAATACATAGAGGAGGTGCCACAAGCAACTTGGACCCGTCCGCATAGCTGTGCTCTTACTATTAACCACCAGGCGTCGTTCGTTCGCATTAGTCGCTCCTGTCAGTGTTACTTTGGATTTTGTGGATACAACTTCGATCACAGAAGGATCGAAGGGATACAACGACACGAATATGACTTTGTTTGATTAAAACCAGTGACGCAAAATTGAAGTGTTGTGTTGTATCATGCAACAGTACGAGTAATACAACTATTTCTAACGAAAAGAAGACATCATTCCACTCGTATGCATTTTTTTCATTCTTTTATTGTAAGTGGCCAGATCCAGAGACTTTCAGTATGCCCCACGTATGGAGGCCCAATTAATTAATTTATTTTTTATTATTCGTTGTTATCGCAGCAGCGGCAGAAGTTCCACAAAAATTCTACAAAACTATTTTTTTTTACTTTTCCTACAAACTGATGATCAATTTGTATGGAAGTTCAAAAATGCTTTTTGTGAATTTTATAAAGTTGTGGGACTAGTAGTTGTGGTTGTATAGATGAAATGCAAAAAGACCTGTGTGACATGCAAGTGTCTGATTGGAGCGCTGTGGCACAGGACAGAAGCGAATGGCAGAATCTTGTATCGGAGGCCAAGATCCTTTTTGGGTCGCTGAGCCGGCGCAGTAAGTAGTGGAACTAAATTTGTTTAGTTTCATAGGCAGGCACCCGAGAGGTTTTGCGTTATTTTTCTAACTCGTTGTATTGTGTTTAATTAGTTCATACAATATAAAAAGACTGCTAAGTGCGAGTTGGACTTTCACACGAGGAATTCCTTACAATCTGTATGATATGTCGAGTAAAAAAACGCCATAAAAATCTCGTTTCTTGTATAGGGGCCCTATTTAATTTTACATTTATTATTTGTTGTTATTGCGGCAGCGGCAATAGAAATACGAAAATTTCAATCTATCTATCATGAGAACCACATTGTAAACATTTCATTTTCCATCTAAAATGTTATTTTATTTGTTACTTTTTAATGCAGATAATTTAAGGTAATTTGAAGGAGGTTAAAATTATATTAACAAAATTATCTTGAGTAAATGAAAACATGCACACACCTGCAAAGAAATTCAAAGGTTGTGTGTAATTAAAATTGGATAGGTATCTATCAAACGCTCAACAGATAAAATAAGATTTCGTTTAGCAAAAAATGTTTCCTTTTGGCAATAAAAAGAGCCAATCGCTCAGCAATTTCTACGCAGTAAAAGCAAGTAATAATCTTAATATATAAAACAAAGTTGGGTTTGTTCGAACACTTATAAGTTATAACTCGAGAACGTTTAGATCGATTTTCATGGTTTTTGATTTGTTGTATTCGTCTCTGTCCCGAATAGCAGAATAACTATTAAAAACATTGGAAAATTGACGAAAAAGTTAAACAAAAGAAAAAACTTTTTCCCATACAAAATGTTCATGTTTAGAGTAGGCATGAGTAGGTCGGCTGTTCAATATCTAAACATACTAACTCAAGATTATAAAATCGTTCAGGAGACCAAAAAACAGGTTACCCCCTTTGATCGTTTGCCCTAAACGAAATATTACAGTTAGAGTTACGGACCTTAGACCAAAATATGCATCATATAATCAGCTACATTTTGTCATTGTTCTTATTTCAATAAAGTGAATAGTACATCTTAAAACAAAAAAGGAAAGGTTTTTACTTACTTGCTTTTTTCTTCATTTTTCAAAGCATTTAGAATATAGAATATTAGAGAACATATCAATATCTACAAAAAGCTTTGCGATACTATATGTCCAACTAATTATGTCACTATAACCACTTTATAAATAAAAACAATTAAAAAGCTGACCAAAATCAGACCATGATAACCATACCTTCATATTAATCTTTATCCAAATAAATAATTTCATATTCAAAACTGTTTCAATACCTATAGATAACTTTAAGAATTACTCAAATCGGACATTCCATTCAGAAGATATTACGAATTTAGAAAAATAAACACCGCCGCCGCCGCGCAATGACCAGTGTGGCCCTACGCAAAGCAGCCGCCGCCGTAGCGAAGGCACGAAGTGCGGGGCGGGTACTAAGATTGGGAATAGAGATAGTTTGTACCTTGGAATAACACAAAGGATACTTTTTACGGGAAAAAGTTTTATTCCCACGGGAAAATCATATACAACGCTGGCGTAGCCGCGGGCGGACCGCTAGAACGCAGTTGCGGGCGTATTGCTTAAATGCGAACTGAGAACCTCCTCTTATTTGAAGTTGGTTGAAAATGTGTATGAATATTCTACCCGTGCGAAGCCGGTCGCTATGATTATATAAAATGATTGTATGTTAATGTTATTTTTTTGTTTTTTATCATCTTATTTGCAAATTCTGATTTAATTTTCAGTCTTTTTTTTATTTCATTAGGAAGAGAAGAGAGACCTGTCAACAAATTGTTATAGTTTTTCATAAGCAAATAAAGAATATATTTTTCATCCCATCTATTCGAAAAGTGACGATTGGTTCGCACATAAGCGACCAAGGTAGGTCTTAGAAACCCACGGGCGGGAAAGTGTTTTGAATTTGGAACATAAATTTATTTATTGTCAAACAAGTGATGCACTTGATTTTTTCAAAGCTAGCCAAAGAAAAAAAATGTATTTTATATTGACAAAAATAGTTATCAGACAGAAACAATAAGATTTCACACTAATATTATAAAATATGTGAAAATATATTTTGGGATCTTTAGATGTTTGTTGTGTCTTCACACCTAAAGTACTCAACTCAACGGATTTGGATGAAATTTCGAATATAGATAGTTTGTAATCTGGATTAACATATAGGATACTTTCTACGGGAAAGTCTTATTCCCACGGGAAAATCTTGAACAACGCGAGCGTAGTCGCAGGAGGACAGCTAGTTTTAAATATCATGAACATCACTTTTTTGCTGCATTCAGTTATTAATAAAATAATCGGAAATTATTGTGCTACTAACATCATATTCATAATACTCCAATTCTTTAGTCCTTCCTTTCTTAAAACTGCTAGGTATTATTTTTGTACCAAACAAATGAAATCCTGCCGAATAAAAATATATTTTATTTAAAACATACAGCTAACTCTTAACTACTTCTCTTGAAATATTGAGGATTGAGGCATGAAGGCAGTAATGGTTTTATTTGATTACTCAGCGAAAGTGGCAAGGGATTTTCCTCGCGCGTGAGTACCTACCTACATACAGCATGTACGGATATAGTAAGAGAGTGTGAAATAGAATAGGCAAGAGAAAAGGGATCCTCCTCCTCTCACATTCAAGCTAAGCGCTCAAGCAGCCTAATAAAGTATTATCTTTTCAATACACCTTGCTCGAAAATTGAACTGACGAAGGCAGTAAACTGTGCGGTAAATAGGTTTTACCACACTAGTGTGATTTTATTACAATTTGTTTTTTTATTCCTACATCTTCAAAATTATTATTCAGCCAGGATCATTTTGACAATAAAAAATATTTAAATCAATTCATACAAAGAGAAAAGTATTTTATATTTTTTTATTTAAACAAATTGTATCAAAAATATTATCAGCCAGTAACAAATAATCAATTCGCAGAGGCAGAATCTTATAAAAAAGAAACATTATTATCACTTTGTAGTTGGCACCAAGTTTGTAAAATATTGCAGGGGGTCGCCTTCAGTGCTGGGTAAATTTAATTTAAAAAAATTCATTCATTTCTCATTTAATTGTTTTACATTGAATGTGAGTGATAAGTGTTGATATTTAATGATAAATGTGAATAGTAAGGATACTCAAACTGCACGCGATCCAAGAAAAACTGATTTTCGGAAATTAAGGGCTACAATAATAGCGCATTGGGAAAAAATGGCACTTGGAAAATATGAGAATGGAACAAAATAAACTAAGAAAAACTGATTTTCGGTAATTAAGGGTCACACTCATATAATAAAGGTTAGTTTTACAACTTTTACATGATTAATTTTACCTGTAGTATCATAGCTTTTGTAGGGTACTATGTACCTTTCTTAACCATTTCAATTTAATTATTTACTATCAGTTTTCTCACAAGTGTATTGAAAAACGTCGTACAACACGCGGATCTTAGGTTTTCAAACTCGAGACAACCCTCGTCTGCGGCTTGGGCTTACAAAAGTCAGCTCGTTTGTAATTTGCCACCTACGATCCTTGTATCGTAATTACTATAAGATGATCGTTTTGCTACTTCAACACATTTGTAAAACGAACGATAATGTAATGTACCTATACTTAAGAAATACTTACCTACCGGTCTTTTCGCATAAACCTTCTTCTAGAGTTTCCTATTATCTTTTTGATAAGTTTGTACTCCACAAATTGCTCAAGTTTGATAAGTTCCTACCAACTATAAAGCATCACACACAAACTTTTATGTCGTCAAACAAAAAACTTGCAAAAAACGAACAAAATACAAAACAAACAACTTTCTTTGAATGAGTGAGTGAATGGTAGAAGTAGAAGGAGACAGACTCTGCGTTCCGAGACGCGCTGAAATCGATTAAAGCACCCGTAATCGCGTTCCGAATTACTGTCAGCTGTCAAAACTCATACGTTTTTTTGCTTTTCTGATCGCTGACAGCGCTGAAAGTGTGATTCTGAATGCGCCCAGAGTGATTATTTCCGCCCGCCCATAGATAGGTAGATTCCGCCCAGTGGGTGGATTGCGACAGTCCAAAGGTCCAATAAATAACCCTCCTAAAGCAGTCGGGTAAAAAAATCCAATCGGACGTATTAAGTTCTCTGTGAATCGGACTGCCGCCGCCGCCGCCGGAGTGCACTGCACCACGCACGACACGACATTCACTCACGACGTGAAAACGCGTGCGGTGTGCAGGGAGCGTGTTTGCAAATTAATTTATTTTTTTGTTGTCATCGTTCATTTCTTCAAATTCAACTATCAAAAAATGACAAAAATATCAAAATGGTGTTTGTTTATTTTGACATAACGCATTTAGCTTGCGTCCGTTTTTCAGAGAAGATAAAAAAATAAGGACAATAGGAACCGACATCCTAAATTCGTTGAGTGAATATCTGTAACAGCTTTATCCATAATTACGTATAAAACTCTACATCAATAATATTTTTGTAGAAGGTAAGAAATAATTTTTAAAATTGTTGGAGTTATCCTGACTTTGTTTGGTACATTAACTGGTATCGGTCAGAGGGTCGCCTTCAGTATCTCCTGTCACTATTCCCTTCAGGAATCCTGGAATCTGTATCATATACGCTGTTTGTTAGTGGTAATAATCATCATCATGACATAATATCATTTGGTTTTAATTGGCTGACCTCACAAACCCTGGTGTCAATAAATAATTTATATTAACTATTGAATCATTTAACTGCTTACCAGATTGAAAGTTTAGTTATGGTAGTACTTACTATATTCATTCTACAGCCATCTGGTGGTTGTGGTTGGTTTATGGAAATATAATCAAAATATCCCTGAGCTATAAACATGGTGTGAAATCTTTACAAACTGATATAATGCATTAAGTATAGCAAACTATAGTAATCAACACTTGAAAAAAGTTCAGGAAGCTTAAAGTAACTAAGGAAATCTGGTATCTATTATCTGCTCTTACAAAATGTAGTGTGCATAGGAAGTGGCCGATTGCTGCAAGTTTAATATGTTTATAATTTACTACACCCATGCCTTATAATTTACTAGCGGTCCGCCTGCGGCTACGCTCACTGTAAGTTTTGAAAGACTTTTCCCAGTAAGAAATATCCTATGTTAACACATATCCAGGTTACAAATTATCTTAATTCCAAATTTCAACCAAATCAGTTGAGTACTTTAGAAGGGGGAACAAACATCCAAACATCTAAACATCTAAATATACTTTCACATAATATTATTGTGAGTGTGATGTGATTATAGATTGTTGATCTTTTAATCCTAATGGTTTAATTTGCAAAAATGTAGTGCTGTACCCTTTCACAGGCATTTGTCAATATATTGCCACCTTAATTTGAATGCTGTCTGAATAAGGTGGTCTTCAAAATCTTACATGCTTTGCCTTATAAAGGATTAAGAAAATGAATTTTAATTTTAAACTTATATAATAAGACTGAAAAGACAAAAAAAAAATATACATAATTCCAGAATGAATATTTTATAGTGGAATATGATTTAGAATTATGGTCTGACTGAACGTACCCTATCACTGTGGAGAACTATCACTTAGTGTGTATGAAAAAGTATTATATAAAGAATGATGATATTTTGTTGTATTGTAGGATGGTGCACAAGCATTTCAGAATTGTTTTTTTTCCAGATTGTTCCTTGCTGGAAGCCAGCGATGGTGGACTACTACAAGGTACTAGGTGTTTCTCGAACTGCCACTGATGCAGAAATAAAGAAATCGTGAGTTATTTATATATTTATAAAACACTATTAGAATTTGCAATTTTTGAATAAATTCTCTATACCTTGTTGTTACTTTAGCCTTTAGCCTTTATTCTTAATATTATTATTTTATTACTTATCTTGTCATCCTCAGTCCAATTAATTTACTTTTAGAAATGTTTTCTTTAATGTTTTATAAAATTATTATTACAATTACATAAGTAAGCTTAAAAAAAATTAAGCATATAAAAGTTCATCCAAATTCATAAAAAAAATATTATGTATGTCAAACCATGTCAAAATCTCTGTCAAAATGAAGAAAAGTATATTTATAGAGCTGTTAAAACCAAGGATAATTACTCAACCTGGCCGAAAGCAATATCATTATTGAATTTTCAATTTTATTTAGATAATATTATATTCATTAGTTTAAAAGACTCATGAATTTGTAGAAAGACCTAGTAAAAATATTTATTTTTTGGCCGTACTCTATTTTATGGTGTGGCAGATTGAATCTTATTTAGTTCATCATCAAACTAAATAGATTTGTGTAATGAATTTAATTCAATCATAAATCAAAACCACCACATCAATATATTTTTATTTTTTAGAAAATTTAATTTTTGAAAAAATACATATACTTATTATAATGTTTTTTTATTTTTTATTCTCTATCGAGATATGTAGTTTTCTTACAGTAAAACAAGTGCGAAATTAAGATTCGGTTAAGCACGTATTCCACTTGGCAAAATTCAGTCGTCCTAACTAGGAACCTAAAAAGGCAGCTAATTAGAAGCTTCTTGTACTTATTCAGTTGCGTGCGCACAGTGAATTCGGTCGGACCTTTTTGTAATGGCTCCAGGCCTGTCAAAACAACAAAAAATCGGCCTTCTCGTAGGCCTGGCCGTGAGCTTAATAAATATAAAAATGCAATAAATGCAGTGCATTTTCATCGATGTCTTTGTATTATGCTTAAAAGCACTTTAAATCCTTCATTTCTTATATTTTTAATATTTTTTATTAATGAACGATACGCGATTTTTATACATTATAATTTATTTAAAAAACACTCACAACAAAATGGAAACTATGTATGTTAAACATATAATTTTTGTCTTTTTTACCCGACTGCTTTAGAAGGTGGGTTATGTTTTTCGATTGTATGTATGTTTGTATGTATATTTCTGTGGCACGCTCTACAGCCTAAACGGCTTGATGGATTTTAGCTAAAGAGGTGTCGTTAGATTCGTCTTACTTGTGAGAGTGACACTGGGTACATAAAAAAAAACTGAGATGGCTGATTTTTGGCGCCAAAACATAGACTTCAAAACTTTTTATCTCTCCAAAACCTATCGAGTGGGGTATCAAAATAAAGGGCTTTATAAATGGTCTTTAAAAATATATACAACTTATATGTTTAAATGTAAATTACATGGAATGGGAAATGCTAAAAAATATTAAAAATTTCAACATTTTAAATTGAATTACCTATATAATTTGTGGAAGAGACACGACAATATCGGTCAGTCATTACAAGAACTAAAAAGATTAAAATAAAATAAATATTAAAAAAAAAACCCGACTGCGTGAAAATTTTAATTTTTCAAACTTAATTAATAATTCACAAAACTAAACCGTTTAGGACGACTGAATTTAGCCAAGTGGAATACGTGCTTTACTGAGAATGAGCTTTAGGTTATATTATAACAATGATATTTTTAATATTCTATTTGATTTTGTTTTATCGATTTTCTATTTACCGTGTAATGTTAAATCGCCCATAGTCAGGTTTGAAGATTTATGTATGTGCCAAATAGGTGATAAATAAATAATTATTTAAGTAGGGACACTTCCTTAGGACACTTCAATAAAAAAAATCGCCTGCGAATTTTTAAAAATACCTATACCTATATATTTATTTAATTCCTATATTTCCTTTCCAGATATAGAAAATTAGCATTAAAATGGCATCCTGACAAAAATCCAGACAATGCAGATGAAGCTACTAGAAGATTTAAAGAAATTTCTGAAGCCTATGAGGTCCTGTCAGATGGTATGTTTAGAAATATTATGATATAGATAGGCAACTCTACATAACGATTTATAAACCATATTGACATACATAGTAAAACAGTTAATTGTCAGAAACCTAATATTCACTGTACTATACATGTTTTATATTTTCGGGGTAGGTATGTTACAGGTTAAACTGAAGCACTGCTAACGGTTGATTGATTACTAGATGTATAGTTAGGTAGATTTGAACTAGAAGAAGCCTATTTTACGATGGTAGATGGGTGGAAGGTTTCTATGTTTGTAATTATATAGTACATTGTTACACGAGGGGTGAAAGTAACTTATTTAGCGCCGAGACTAATAGTTCGAGGCACTAAATAGGTAAGTCTTAACACTGTGCTTTTCATTACGAATACAAGGAAAGTAAAAATAAAAACACGAACTAGCTAAAGAAAAAAAAAAAAATGAAAAAACCCTTTAGGCCAATTATTATCACTCCTGCTAAAATATTTATTTATGATTCAAATTATGATTAAGTGCTAAGAATTTTTATAGTAATAGCTCTATCTGAGTATAGTAATACCGAGACAGCTGTCAGTTAAAAACAATTCTTCCTCGGGCTGAAAAGTATTACCTTCTCGCTCCTCAGGCAACTTCAGACCTACTTTCCGAGCATGAGTAATGAAAAATAATTATCTCCAGTATAATATATAATTTTTACTATTGCTGGCTTCTAAAAGATTCCATTAAGGTTTTTATCATTACCATTAGATAGGAAATACATTGAACTTGCTGTCCGCCCATGATGTGGTGAATTTTTCCTGTTTCTAAAACCACAGCTAAAACTAAGAAACTAACAGCGCCATTTACGAGCGCGGATGGAGTAACGTAAAAATTACGTTAAATGGCGCTGTAGTTTGAGTAAGGTGTTATATATTATACGAGGAGGGATCAAAAAGTAGTGAGAATGAAATAGAATATAATGACTATTGATAACTTAATATTTTTTTTTTCTACATAGTCTCCGAGTCTCTCTACACACCGAGTCCAGCGCTTTTCCAAGGCTTCAATCCCTTAAAAAAAAAAAGGTTTTGTCTTGATCCTGCAAAAAGCTCTCCACGGCATCCATCACCTCGTTGTCGTCTTCGTACCTGTTTCCCCTTAAGTATTCTTTCAATTTGGGGAACAGATAAAAATCGCTAGGCGCCAGATCTGGTGAATAAGGGGGGTGGTCAACCAATTCGAAGCCAGCTTGCTGAATGGCAGCCATCGCAACTGCCGACCTGTGCGCGGGTGCGTTGTCGTGATGAAACAGCACGCCCCTTCGAAGTTTCCCTCTCCTTTTCTCTTTGATGGCATTCCTCAACTTGGGAATTAAAGCTGCATAATATTGGCCTGTAATACTGGTTCCACGCTCCAGGTAATCAATCAACAATATCCCTTCTGAGTCCCAAAATATTGAGGCCATAACCTTGCCAGCCGATGTCACGGCACGAAACTTCTTCGGTGTCGGTGATGATGGCCGTTTCCATTGCGAAGATTGCTGTTTTGTCTCAGGATCAAAATGATGGACCCATGTTTCGTCCATTGTTACGAAACGAAACAAAAAGTTCTCAGAATCTTCTTGAAACTTGTCCAACAATATCTTCGAAATGTCAAGTCGATTTTGTTTCTGACTGTCGGTTAACATTCTCGGCACCCATCTTGCGGAAACTTTTCTCATATTCAAAGATTGTTTCAATATGGATTGAATACTTCCATATGAAATGCCCGTTTCTTGAATTATGTATCGGATGGTAACTCTTCGATCGCTCAATACAATTTTCTCGACTTTCGCAACATTTTCTTGGGTGACTGACGTCGATGGACGGCCGCAACGATGTTCGTCTTCCGTGCTCGTTCTCCCTACTCGAAATTGAGAAGCCCACCTTGCGACAGTAGAATACGGCGGAGCAGACTCCTAATGTTGCCTCCAAATCGCAATGAATCTCTTGAGTCGTTAACTTTTTTAAACAGAGGTATTTAATAACGGCTCGCACTTCGTTTTTCTCCATTTTCGAGAACACGTTCCGACACGAAGCAAACAAATGACTACATTCAGAAAAAAAACACAAAAGAGAATCGAAGATTTTTTTCTTTATTAATATTACAAATATGTATCTGAGCTATGCCTGCCAGTATTTTTTTTTCTTACCAAGGAGTATGTCGTTCTCACTACTTTTTGATCCCTCCTCGTATACTGTGAGAATAAGACATTTTCCAGCAGTTAAAAGTACTTTCTCCTGTCCTTTCCCCTGTTTCGCAGACGTCATAAACTGGGCTACACCTAGATCTTATGTATTGTACACCTAATGTGTTGTGATATACTTTCATTGTGTAAAGGTACCACGGTAAAGAAAGACTAAGAATGCATAGGATTATCTGCTTTGAGTTGTAGCTGTAACAATATAATAAAGGGCGGACAAAATCGTTCCAAGGGGACTAAAGACAAAAACAAAACCGATTATCTTCGGTCCCTTTTCAATTAAAAATGATAGAAAGTGACAGGACAAATTTTAGTTTAGTTTAGTTGGGCGTGTGCCGAATCGACACCACTGTATACTTATATGATGCACACATGCCCCATTACTAGCCACTCAGGGACGATTCCACCTATACTCTTTTTTGTATTATAATGGAGTACTGCATTTAATTATCAAATTAAATTTTCGAAATTTTGCAGAAATCTACTAAAATAATGTATTCTAAAAGTTTTTTAAACTTATGATCAACAAGTGGAATTTTAAAACTAAGGCGCTAATATTTTGTCAATTATTGGTATTTTAAAGTATATATTTTGTAGTACTACTTAGCGACCTCAGTCTATTTTGTACAGGAACTGTCTTCTTGTATTTAGATATATTTTTTAATGTAGTTAATAGAGAGGAAAAGTATAACATTATTTATTATTGTTGGGTATAGAATCCAAGCGGAAACTTTATGATGCAAGGGGATCCAGTCATCATGGTCACAGATATTCAAGCAAGAATGGAGTCAATGGCCATCGACACTTTAGCTTCAAAGGGTTTTTCGGAGAAACGCCATTCCACCGATTCTTTGGTAGCCGTCCAATTCTCGTAGGATTTTTGTAGTCATGAATATTGTCATGGGAATAAATTACACGACCATGTCGAAAACAGCCTTAATTAGGTTACCTTGCCTCCATAGCTCATAGACAGAAGCTACTTAGAAATTATAAGCAGAAGATTTGTTATTCAGAATTCTTATGACAATATTTTAGCTACTTTTTTTTTATAAAAACAAATAATTTTTTAACTATGGTTTTCTGTTCCTCATTTACTAACAAACGTTGGAATATAGCTTTATCAGTTTGGCTGTGCTAGTTTCGATAAGGATTGAGATTTATGATTTGTGTGATGGGGGTGCTGTTGTCACCGCCTTCTTACCTGAAGTGTCGGTACATTATGAAATCCATTTATATACCATTGAAATGTATATAGTACCTATTGACAAGTTGATGATGGCAGACTCAACAACCTACATAAATTGAAAAATGTTATCATCATACTAGCCCTATGTATGCTCTCGTTCAGTTAAAAACCGTCTTATCTCATTTATTTATAGTATGAGACTACATGAAAGTTGTATAATTTTATTTGTAAGTATTTAGATTTCCAGTGACATAATTTTGTAGCTTTGCTTTTTTTTATCTTACTAATGTTACTAAACATTAACAGATATTGGACCATTCATTAATGACTGTAAAGTTGCATCCTATGATGTAGGTAGGTTACTAAGGAATTGCGCATAAGCAGCAGGATAGGGTATTCCTGTGGATAAATGATGTCAGTTCTAATATATAGCACGGTGTGATCTTTACTTACCGAATGATTCTAAGTGTTTAGCGTGAAAGAAATTAATTATATTAACATTTCATATTTATTTAATATTCTAGTGTTTCCTAATGGGAAATTTTCTGACAGCCAATTAAAAAAATAGTTCATGAAACTTCGGTAAGTGGCGTTGACGATTCGTGGATCCGAAAAAATCCGGCGAGTCACCCGGGGTCATAAAAAGATTAAAATAAAATAAAAAGAATCCACGAAGTACACCTGGCGCCATCTATCGTCTTAATTAGAACTATTATTTTTATTTTTTAAAGAGTTGACAGAAAATCCCTCGTTGAAGTCTCTGCGAGCCTGTTTGTTTATGGGAATAATAGATATCATATTCCTGTGATATGACGCTGCTGCTGTCCGCTCGCAATTACGATGTTTTCTTGCGGTTAAACAGTTGCCTATGTTATTCTATAGTTTACCGTTAGGACAAGAAAAGGCAAACACTTTCGCATTTATCATAGTAATTCAAAGAAATACTCAGTTATTTAAAGAGCCTATCAGTCCATAAATATAATACTGTGTTAACTTGACAAATGTACTAAGTATGATACAAATTGAAATGACAGAGAGGAAACGGCGAGTGTACGACCAATACGGCAAGGAGGGTTTGAGCAACGCGCGAAACCGTCGCTCGGCCGCCGACGATGACTACGAATTCGGCTATGCCAGCTTCCCATTCACATTCCGCGACCCCGAGGAGGTGTTCAGAGAATTCTTTGGTGGCTCGCCATTCGGCGATTTGTTTGCGGGTATGTTTAAAGAATTATTACGTGATTATTGCATGGAGCGATTGTAATTTTTCACTTTAATAATAAAATATAATATACTTTATTGTACACAAGAAATGCACAACAGAAATACAGACGTATTCTATCCATTATACTCAATAAAGGAAAAGAAAGCGAATTTTTGGAACTACTTAAATAATTTTCACCATTTTGAAATTTTTCTCCATCGTGCGTGGCGTGACTGAGTAAAGTTGGAACTAGAAAGAAGCATACGGCCTGCATGCTCTTTTGCAAAATAGGCTTCATTCACCAGCCGAAAAGATTGCGTGTGTAGTGCGAATTAATCTTTTTAGCGATTGAGTGTAGTTAGAACTGCAACGTCAAAGCATTTTGGAGGCGCAGATCGCCACGGTCCGACGACGTTGCGGTTACAACTTCATTCGTCCACCAAAAAAAGTGGGTTTCATTTTACTCGCATAATTTTTCCTTCCTAATTTCTTCGTCATATTGAACATTTATATTTTTATACTGATACTTTTGCATAATCGTTCTTTGGCATAATGAGTCTTAAGCGTAATGGTCTGTAGTACTAAATTCATTTTGACTATTGATGAGACGCATACACATACAGCCTTTAATATTTTTTTTTCCCTAATATTAATTTACCATAACCACACATGGCATAAGTTAGGTTAGCAGGTTGGGTTAGGTGCGGCGGGGTGGCCCTTGGGCCACCCAGAAGCCGCGAACATATTTATTTTATATAGGTCACCTACGTACTAAAATTATTCAGTTTTACTAACCTTTTCTCCTATTATTAATTTACCATAACCAACTACACATGACATAGGTTAGTAGGTTGGGTTAGGTGCGGCGGCGGGGTGGCCCTTGGGCCACCCAGAAGCCGCGAACATATTTATTTTATATAGGTCACCTACGTACTAAAATTATTCAGTTTTACTAACCTTTTCTCCTATTATTAATTTACCATAACCAACTACACATGACATAGGTTAGTAGGTTGGGTTAGGTGCGGCGGCGGGGTGGCCCTTGGGCCACCCAGAAGCCGCGAACATATTTATTTTATATAGGTCACCTACGTACTAAAATTATTCAGTTTTACTAACCTTTTCTCCTATTATTAATTTACCATAACCAACTACACATGACATAGGTTAGTAGGTTGGGTTAGGCGCGGCGGCGGGGTGGCCCTTGGGCCACCCAGAAGCCGCGAACATATTTATTTTATATAGGTCACCTACGTACTAAAATTATTCAGTTTTGCTAACCTTTTCTCCTAATAATAATTTACCTCTTTTATGTTTATGCTTGTTAAAATTATGCGAAAACGTGTTTAGTTGTTATGGTAAAATATAATTAGTCATAAAAGCGCTATTCCTAATTAAATTATTACAAAAGTTGTTAGGCGACTAAATATAGATCCAAAAAAAGTATTTGGGCTATAATTTGTTTAGCTTATGGTAACAAAATATAGAAAAGACAATGTATCGTGTTCCACAGAGATCAATGGTCACGGCCACCAGAGGCACGGGCACGGGCACGCGCGGCGCCACCACCAGCACCCGAGCACGTCGCTGACGTCATCGCTGTTCAACCCGTTCGGGTTCGGCATGCACGGGCTGGACGACATCTTCGCGCACGCCGCCGCCGCCTCCAACGGGAACGCCTTCACCTCTTTCTCCACGTTCAACAGCTCGCTGGCGGGTCCGGGGAGCGCCAACATGAAGAGCACCACTACCACCACGCGCATTGTCAACGGCAAAAAGATCACAACTAAAAAGTAAGTACATTTGTTTTTTACAAGCTTTTATTTAATAAATAAATAAGTATGTGGGGACATCTTCACACACGGCCATCTGATCCCAAACTAAGCAGAGCTTGTACTATGGGTACCAGACAGCTGATATACATTACATAAATAGATAAATACATACTTATATAGATAAGCAACAACCAGACGCAAGGCAAACACAAGTGCTCATCACACGAATGTTTGCCCTGGGCGGGATTCGAACCCCGTGCTTCGAAGGCAGGCGTACTACCAACTAGGCTACGGAGCTGTTTAACTTTGTGTGATTGTTTTGTGTAGTGTTGGGATCTATTTTTCTTTTAACTTATGATATTGTATGCTTGTTCAGTGATGACAATACACTAAAATAATAAGAATAACCTGGATTCGAAATTTTGATACTTATAACATTTAAAAGCCCGTGTTCAAAATGGCGTTTTTTAAAATTTATATACGGTCACCGGTGGTGTTGTACATACTAGGCGACTATGGGTCTTGGGTTTAGTTCCACATATTATTATGTAGGAGATTCTCATCCCTTTTACGGATAAGAGCGTGACTTTACTGCTTTCATTACATTTCGTCCCGCCTTACGCCGCGCCGCGCCACCTAATCCATAACTCAGTGTGCGCGCAAGTATAATCTGCACAATCTGTTATTGGTCCTGCTATTTTTCTCGGCCGACTATCTAAAGGGCTGTGATTTGAGTACTTATCTATGTTAGGCGTCATGCTGGTTATTACTGTATGCTGATCAACATCAATAAAACTATAGTAAAATATTATTTCGCTTCCTTTTCAGGGTCACAGAGAACGGCCGCGAGACAGTTATGTCTTACGAGAATGGGGTCCTCAAATCAAAGACTGTCAATGGCGTACCTCAGTCTTTAACGTATAGTTAAATAAGTCAATGAACATTTAACCAAACATGATCCAAATGTCAACTACGTACTCACATAGGAGTTCCAACTTATATTAATTTTAGGTTTGCTTAATTTAATATGTAGATCCAAACAAACACGATGTAAAATTGATAGTGATGATCACTGATGGGTGATAAATGTACGACTTAACGTTAGTTGTCTTAACATTATTAATTTTTGCTTCACATATGTAATAGGTAATTATATATTTAATTTTTGAGAGATCATAGAATACGAGCTTAGGTTCATGTTTTCCGGCTTTTACGAAAGGAATCTAAAAAATAATAAAAAAAAGACCGAGTTTCAGGAAGAATGTTTTGATCTTATATCTGTTCTGTTATTTTCACCGGCACTTTATGATCATTATCTCTTTGGGATCTTTTAGTAATAAACCAGGAAACGTTTAATCAATTTCCTACACTAAAGAAATGAGCTGACATGATACCACACTTGCATTAGGTTCACTAATTTTAATCACGTGAATCCGCTTTCGGTATGTTTGCTTGTGTTTAATAAATTAATAATAGGGTCCGGAAATTGTGATGATGGACTTAAGCTCGTAAATTCGCTCAAGCTCGCATCTCTCGCTTGTACTGTGTTATGTCCTATCGTCGGCGCGCGCCCTGATCTCCAGCTTCGGGCCACAGCTGTCCCGGATTTTCGCTTTATTCCTAGAGTAGTGGGTTATACCATATCTGATCGCTCGTAACCAAGAGATTCTTTTTTGCTAGCGCAAGTGCGCTCTTCATTGCTCTAATCGACAGTACCAGGATAAGTAGAAATCCGTCAGATATCGTCTAACCCTGAAGCATCTTCTATCTCCCGCTCGACGACGATAATATTTTTCCTGCCAAGTTAGGTATACTATTTTTCTAATACATACCTAATTAGATTAATTCTTTAAAGAATAAAAATAATGAAGAATGCAATTTCAAGTGACTGCATTTTGATTTTATTATAGCATGCCTTTGTTTTGGCATTCGTTTTAAAACAAATTGAGCTTTAATAATGAGAAATATTTTTGTAAAGCCGACAAACGCGGCGTTTACGCCTTTGTATGTTCATTAGTCCTTTTATTAACTTGAAACGAAACAACTTGTTTTCCGCAGTGCATATTAGACAAAATTTTATCATTTGTGCTTTTTTGCGATTGTGGCTTTACTTTTACCAAGCTAGAATTTAATACAAGATGACAACGCGAGATCCTAGTAAAATTATAGAAAATATGTTTAAGCTATGCTCGTTATACTAAAAGTACTTAAATTTATCATTCATGTAGTTCATTTTGAAATAAGAAAAAAAAATACCCATGTATCCTAAACTTTCAATCGGCGCCGCCTTTGTAATCAACCTAGAAAACAGGCGATACATCAAATTGTAAATAATAAGATCTCGAAGATAAATTATCAAGCACTGCAAGGAAGTAAATAAATAAAATTTAATAATACTTCACGTTTTATTTTGTACAACAATATCGATATCTTAAGTATTGTTCTAATAAAATGCATTATGCGCGAGAACAAGCTCATGCAAATATCTGCATAAAACATGTCATGAGAACATAGCTTATGCTTATACGTGGGGCATACTGAAAGTATCTGGATCTGGCCACTTACAATAAAAGAATGAAAAAAAAAACAATAAAATGATGGAAATCGAAAATGGAACTCTTTGGGAACATGTTATTTTTTAATTTGCGAGACTGTCATTTGTTTTTTCATTGTGACGTCCTTTCGAAAATAATTGTGTGTCGCTATCAAAATGAATTTAACTCGTAAACATTTTCATTCAATGATGTCAATGATTTTTTATGATTTTCGTTGTGGCTTAAGTCAACAAGAGAGTTGCCAGAGACTTCAATAGGGAATATGCACATTTTTTTTTAAATTCATTAATCGAAATATTTTAAGTTTCTTGCTCAGAAGTTATAAGGCTTCAATATTACAATGTGTCAACACACCGTACGACTTGCCAGCAAATTTGTGCTTTGTTAGGCATTGGAATGAGCCAAGTGCAAAACATTTTAGACATGTGCATCTGAAGGTTCGGAAGCTTTGCACTCGATGGATACCGCGTGACTTAACGGAGGACCAGAAACGACTGCGTGTCCAGTAGTGCCGTAAAATGATAAAAAGTTTAACGGAGAACAGTCATTGGCTGTCTATAATATCGAGACAGGTGACGAAACCTGGGTGTACTGCTTTGAACCTGAAAGAAAAAGCCAGTCAGCAGAGTGGGTCTTTCCTTTTAAAGATTTGTCGACGCAAGTTAAGAAAAGTCGAAGCATTGGTATAATAAGTAATAATTAAAAATCCTTTTTAAGACAAATCCAACGAGCCTAAACACGACTAGGTTGTGGTGTGTATTTAAGGAGTTCCTATGGACACCTTCCGGCTCCATCATGAGACCCTGGACAACACGTATGACTAAATATCTTGTTAAGACAAATCCAACGAGCCCAAACACGACTAGGTTGTGGTGAGTATTTAAGGAGTTCCTATGGCCACCTTCCGGCTCCATCACGAGACCCTGGACATCACGTATGACTAAAGATCTTGTTAAGACAAATCCAACGAGCCCAAACACGACTAGGTTGTGTTGTGTATAGAAGAGTTCCTATGGCCACCTTCCGTCTCCAGCATCAGACCAGCTCTATGGTACCATAATATTGCATTGTCATCGCGGTTACATAAGTGTACCAAATTTTAATGGCAGCAAGTGCTTCAAAATTGAGTTGCAAGATTTCGCCCGAACATAACCCAAACTATACAGTGCAAGGCTAAATAAAATAAAAGCTTGTAAAAAATTGTTGCTTCTTTTTTCGGAAAATCAGGACATACACTACAATATCGCTTGAAGATCAAAGGACAGTGACTGCAGATTAGTACGTCAACGCTAGCTTGCCCAGTCTTAGAAAAAGTTCGCGAAATGCGTCCTCGAAGCAATGTCCTCCTTCACCACGATAACGCATCCTCACATTCCGCTAAGGCAACAGAAGTCTATTTGAAGGCTTCAAATGTGGAACTGATGACGCATCCGCCTTACAGCCCGGACCTCGCATCCTGTGACTTCTTTTTGTTGTTTAAAGACAAACTTAGAGGCACACGTTTTACGAGCCCTGAATCGGCGGTGAATACGTTCCATGAAGCCATTGAAGAGCCCAGTTGCTTCGTACAGTGGTTTTAGCGAATGCAAAAATGCGAATATACCTTAAAAACAATAAATGTATCGTAAGTCTTTGACATGTTACCTAAATGCGAAAAAATAAGGGTGGGTGGTTTGATGTTTTCGATTGAGGTGTCATATCTGCCAAATGATTTTTTTTACAAAAACAATACAATAGCCTAATAGCCTTTGATTTCTGAACTGTAGAATATTAATAACATTTAATTCTAGTCTTATTTATCAGAATCCAGAAACTTTCAGTCTTATGCCCTAAGTATATTTCCCTTATACAATCGGGTTAACTTTAAAGAATTTTATGATAAAGCTCACGACTGTTTCGGTTTGGAGCGTTGTAGTAGATAGATCTGTGACGCAAGACTATGACGTAGTTCGTGACGTCACAAGGGTTATATAATAGAAATACATTCATCTTTGTCGTGCTGACGACGACTGTTATGTACTTATTAATATTAGTGCGATACAGCGAAATCATTGCGATTAGGAATGCACCTTTATTTATTTGTAATATCTCTTTGGCCACTGGTTTCTGCAGTTGGCCTCTTTTTATAAAGGTCGATTCACATTATCTTAGCCTTTAAAATAGTTGATTCGTAAAAATGTAAAGTTCAAGGTTTTGGTGATTAATTAGTTAATACTACTCGATTTAGCAAGTTTCTATGTAGTAAACTAAAAACCTAAACAATAAACTCTCCTAAAAACTAAATGCCGATTTACATTAAGTATATAATATATGTAAGTTTCTACTAAAGAACTCAAATCCGTACTCAAGAGGCGCATTCCGAATCAGACTTTCAGCGCTGTCAGCGATCAGAAAAACAAATGTATAGCTGACACTGATTCGGAACGCGACTACGGGTACTTTAATCGATTTCAGCGCGTCTCGGAACGCAGGGTAGATAATAGTAAAAATCAACCTTATGATAATGTAAATATAGCGTAAAAATATTAGGTTTTAAAAGTAAAATCCGTCATAACAAGCTGAAAATTTGCATACATACTCAGAATACGAGGGCTGCTATTTATGTATCCGGAACTGCCCACTTGTAAGTGGAAAAGACCAACAAAAAGTAAACAACACGTGTACAATATTTAAAAATTACAACATTTAAAAAATGGAACATTGGCTGTAAAATACAGTTTGTTTCATGTAGTCTGTCAATAGTTTTCGATTTTGGCGTCATTTTGAAAATTGCGTGTCTTCATCACCCTGAAGCGTGGAACAGAAACGTGGTGGTACTCTTCTTTAAGTAGCGAGACAACACCCTTCTCAAGCACTATAGGCCCATCCCGCTTCTGAGCCATGTTTATAAGTTGTTCTCGAGAGTCTTCACAAATCGTCCAAAACGCAGGTTTTTTTAACCCCCGACGCAAAAGAGGGGTGTTATAAGTTTAACGTGTCTGTGTATCTGTGTATCTGTCTGTGGTATCGTAGCTCCTAAGCGGATAAACCGATTTTCGTTTAGTTTTTTTTGTAACATAGATAATTTTACCCCGAGTGTTCTTAGCCATGTTTCATGAAAATCTCTTCAGCCGTTTGAAGATCATCAGCTCTTTTCTAGTTGATGAGGGGATCTGACGAACTTCCTTATCTCCGATCGATTCGAAATTTGGTACCTTGTTACTTCAATCATATTGAAAGTATATGGTAAGGTAACCATGACCTGATCAGCCGTTTGAAGATCATCAGCTCTATAATAGTTGATGAGGGGATCTGACTTACTTCCATATGTCCTATCGATTCGAAATTTGGTACCGTATTCCTTCAATAATATTGAAAGTATATGGAAAGGTAACCATGACCTGATCAGCCGTTTGAAGATCATCAGCTCTTTAATAGTTGATGAGGGGATCTGACTACTTTCCATATGTCCTTTCGATTCAAAGTAAAAATACTCTCCAATTTTCTTTTAGATATAACTGTACTCATATATCATAATTTATTTGTTATAAAGTTTAAAAATTATGAAATAAAAATAAATTAAAAATTTAAAGACCCCCGAAGCAAAAAAGCAAAACATTAAAAAGTAAAAAATAATACCTATTGTTGAGCCATCAAATTCGATAAAGTAACACCTATATATTTTAATTTTATTAGAGAAATTGATGGATGGCACGATTTGGTTTGCTCGTTGAAATGACGCTATAAAGTCACGTCGGGGTACCGCTAAGTTTAAAAAAAAATATCGTATGAAAACAAGTTGGTCGGATATGCTAACAAAATAGATAGTCAATCAAATGAAGCGTCTGACTTAAGCGGTACACCGACGCGACATTATAGCGTCATTTCAACGAGCAAACCAAATCGTGCCATCCATCAATTTCTCTAATAAAATTAAAATATATAGGTGTTACTTTATCGAATTTGATGGCTCAACAATAGGTATTATTTTTTACTTTTTAATGTTTTGCTTTTTTGCTTCGGGGGTTTTTAATTACATTAGTTTACCGAACTGCACAATTATGCGAAATTTCATGACAAAGCATAAATAATTACCAGAGAAAACTTAATCCGTTTCAAGCAGCCTGGCCTGACTATCTCCTTTGTCCTCTGTACCATAGATCACGTCCACACGCTCCGTCAGATTATACAGAAGATCGAGGAGTCTGTCCTTATGTTAAGCGTTTGTGAACTATGAGAAGGCCTTTGATTCCGTCGAAACCTGGGCGGTGCTGCAGTCCCTTCAGAGGTGCCATATCGACTATCGGTATATAGAAATGTTAGGATTTTTGTACGAAAACGCCACCATGTCAATACGGTTATAGGACGGTTACAGATACGAAATCAGTCCAAGTAAGACCGGGAAACTTAATTTCTCCGAAGAACGTATTCATTTTTGTATCCTAGAAAGGTTTAGGCATTAATATCAATGGCGAGTACATCACTCATCTTTGGTTTTCCGACGATATAGGTATAGTGATTATGGCAGGGTCCCTGAAGTTCCTTGGCACAATGCTCGGAGACCTCAGCAGCGTTTTCGAACAGGTGGGTCTTATGATGAACATGGATAAGATGAAACTTGTGTCAAATACCCATGTTGTACCCCAACTAACCACACATTGAAAGAAGACGCATCGTAATGGGAATCAACGTTAAGGCGGCTCTGAATAGAGGGAACAATTCACCGGATCAGTACATTTACTTCGGACAGCCCAGCTAGTAAAATCCAACTTCGATAAAGAAGGTCAATAGAGGGTTCCAACTCGGCTAGGCAGTATTCGGGAAATTGCGACAGGTCTTCTCGTCCAAGACACCTGTGCCTGAAGACTAGTCTATAAATCAGTGTGACATTGCGAGTGATGACCTATGGCACAGAGACGTGGTCGCCAACTATTGGTCTCAGGGTCGCTCAGTGCGATGGGTCGCTCAGGCTTATGTTGAGGCAGTAGTGGACGTCTTACGGCTGAGATGATAATAATGATGACGGGTTTTTTGCTCTCTTTTACACTATTTTATAGATTCAAGTTCCCTTATCAAAGATTGCTTTTTAAAGATGTTTAAAAATGATTTTTTCATTGTAACACCCTGTATATCTCAGAACGCAAGCAGGGGAGGAATGGGGAGTTTCAAATTTACAGAGCCACTATACCAAATTTCAGTTTGTTATGTTGCATTTTACTTTTTTGTTTTGTCTAATATTCTTACGCTAATAGGCCTAATCAGTCGATCTTCGCGTTATATTTCATATAGCAAACAGCGCGGTATCTTTGAGCAATAGGGTGATCACCAGGGTACTCGTTCATTTTCTCGTCGTTAGGCACGTATGTGAATCCATCGAAATGAGTGAACTCACGGCCGATAAAATGTTCCAAGTGATATAGTCTATTCGGCTGCCTCACTTCAAGAAGGTTTTCTGGAATTGATAAAATAAAGTCTTAAGTTTGTTGCACAGGATTTGATTTTGGATTTAAAAAAATATTTAGGTATTTGATTATAAAATAACGAGTGCCTTAAAAAGCCTAAATTCAGGGTGTATCGAGCCTGTGAGGACAGGAGTTGTTGATGTGATGTTTAATATAAATGAGTATATGAATGAATGAATACCTTGCGCAACATATCGTTCAGATTGATCAGCTGCGACGACATAGTAGAAGGGTTGCTTGGGACCGAGCTCCAAGCAGTCTGTCTCCATGCGGCGCTGCCACTCCACTGTGCACCTGGCGTCCCAGCCGCGGATGACGCACACGTAGTCGTACTTCTGGTGGTAGCAGATCATGCCGACGGCAAATTTCACGGTGGAGCTGTGTTCTTTAACGGTCATCTGTGGGTAAAGTTACGGGTTTCATTATTTATACCCTGTATCTTGCTTATATCATACGCGATATATTTGTTCGCGCTGAGTGATAGAAACTCGCATGCAACTACAAAGATAAGGTCGGGTGGAGATAAATTTAACGTTTTCTGTGCTTCTAATAATTTATAATGGTTGATCTAGTAACATACTGCTACGGGACAACACAGGTGTAGAGAAACATTATTTTAAATTATTATTTGGAAAGTCTGAGAGTCAAGTTATCTGGGAGTAAAGGCCTCAATGGGGACGTTTTCAAAATAGTCCGGTCGCCACCGCGTGGATACAAAGGTAGCGAGAAGGACAGAAAGCCGTTCGTATGGTAAACTGGTAAGACGAAATTAAAAGAAAACCTGAAACGTTACTTTGAATCTGTTTACAACAGCTGATCGATTACAATTAAAATTCTTAGACCCATAAACAAAAGAATATTACGAATAGAACTTACGCTTCGGCATACGGTGCTACATGGGGCATTTAAATTCGCTAGCGAATTTATTATTTGTAGGTGCGGTGAAGTTAACTGAAAAAAGATATACTAAATATTTGATCTAAGGTAAATAATGTAATAAATATACCTATATTTATTATTATGGCAAACAAAAAAATATTATTTAAACACAGACTAGGCGACTGCTTGAACGGGAGCACATAATATACACACAGGGAGGCACTCTTGTGATTGTCACCTAGTGGACTCTTACTCAGGTCTATTTTATTTATAGCACCCTATTTTTTAAATGTTGGTATATCTAGCAACAGTCAATAATTACTTACGTATTTAAGATTTAGGTCAATGCTCATTGCTTGAAAATTTGTAACGTCGAGTAGGTACGGAAGGAAACTCCTGTACGGATTGCGTGCGTCGTCATTGGTACCAAAGAAGTCCAATAGGAGTAAAGCATTATGTGTATAGCTGTAATTTATTAGTATCTAATAAATGATTGCCTTCTGAATTATCGCACTAATAAATAGTGTAACATACAGTCAATATCAGATAATACACGTATATAAGCACGCTATGTGAAAATAATCATAAGAAAACCAAAAACATTGGCACAAAAATAGTGTTCAAATCAATGTTATCATCCCTATGGGTCAACATTATCATCTAAAACACTTATTTATCTCATTAAATATATCTAACAAACAAATCTTCACAAATTATTTTATCAACTGAGATGTGACGTTATTATGACATGCCATCCCGGTTCTCGCAAGCAGTGAGAACGAGAGAGAGAGAGAGCGTGAGACACGTCTTCTGATTCTGGCCGGGTTAAATGTACGGCTAGTAATGTCACGATGACTTTGTCGCTGTGCACTGAGAAGTTTTTTTTACGTAGATAGTAAAATTATCCCTCTACACAGCAAGGGTACAAAAACTAACGGCGCCATCTGTCGTCATTGTTTGGAACGATAACTCTCCCTTCGTCCTCATAGATGGCGCTGTTAGTTTTATAAACAGGGAAAATTCACAAGTACGCGGGCAGACAGTTAGTAATAATTAAAAGTTCCATACCAATTTTTTATAGCGCCCATGGTCGTATGAAACATTGAATAAATATACTGTAGAAATGAATCTGCGCTATATTTAATGCTGATGTTTCCTTGTGAGAAAGGGCACCGAAGTTTTGGTTGTACATGCCCTGTCGTTAAGTCTATGGTGTAAAGGTTGGTAATGTCGCCCTGGTGCTCGCGCCACTCCAGGTACAAATGATTCGGGAACGCAATTAAATTACAGTCAATGCCGAATTGCTTAGCAATAGCGTTATAAATTGCTCCAATTGCAATTGGATGGCCACATTTGTAATTTATCACCTGGAATAGGAAAAAATATGTTTTGGACTCGGACAAAGTATTATTGTTATTTCATTTTTCTTTCTCATTATTATTATAAGCCTATTTTGTGTCCCACTGCTGGGCAAATGCCTCCCCTCTATCACAGACAAAGTAAAAATGTCTGCGAAACAGGGGAAAGGACAGGAGAAAGTACTTTTAACTGCTGGAAAATGTCTTATTCTCACAGTATACGAGGAGGGATCAAAAAGTAGTGAGAACGACATACTCCTTGGTAAGAAAAAAAAATACTGGCAGGCATAGCTCAGATACATATTTGTAATATTAATAAAGAAAAAAATCTTCGATTCTCTTTTGTGTTTTTTTTCTGAATGTAGTCATTTGTTTGCTTCGTGTCGGAACGTGTTCTCGAAAATGGAGAAAAACGAAGTGCGAGCCGTTATTAAATACCTCTGTTTAAAAAAGTTAACGACTCAAGAGATTCATTGCGATTTGGAGGCAACATTAGGAGAGTCTGCTCCGCCGTATTCTACTGTCGCAAGGTGGGCTTCTCAATTTCGAGTAGGGAGAACGAGCACGGAAGACGAACATCGTTGCGGCCGTCCATCGACGAGAAAATGTTGCGAAAGTCGAGAAAATTGTATTGAGCGATCGAAGAGTTACCATCCGATACTTAATTCAAGAAACGGGCATTTCATATGGAAGTATTCAATCCATATTTAAACAATCTTTGAATATGAGAAAAGTTTCCGCAAGATGGGTGCCGAGAATGTTAACCGACAGTCAGAATCGACTTGACATTTCGAAGATATTGTTGGACAAGTTTCAAGAAGATTCTGAGAACTTTGTGTCTCGTTTCGTAACAATGGACGAAACACGGGTCCATCATTTTGATCCTGAGACAAAACAGCAATCTTCGCAATGGAAACGGCCATCATCACCGACCCCGAAGAAGTTTCGTGCCGTGGCATCGGCTGGCAAGGTTATGGCCTCAATATTTTGGGACTCAGAAGGGATATTGTTGATTGATTACCTGGAGCGTGGAACCACTATTACAGGCCAATATTATGCAGCTTTAATTCCCAAGTTGAGGAATGCCATCAAAGAGAAAAGGAGAGGGAAACTTCGAAGGGGCGTGCTGTTTCATCACGACAACGCACCCGCGCACAGGTCGGCAGTTGCGATGGCTGCCATTCAGCAAGCTGGCTTCGAGTTGGTTGGTTATTCACCAGATCTGGCGCCTAGCGATTTTTATCTGTTCCCCAAATTGAAAGAATACTTAAGGGGAAACAGGTACGAAGACGATAACGAGGTGATGGATGCCGTGGAGAGCTTTTTGCAGGACCAAGACAAAAGTTTTTTTTTAAAGGGATTGAAGCCTTGGAAAAGCGCTGGACTCGGTGTGTAGAGAGACTCGGAGACTATGTAGAAAAATAAATTATTAAGTTATCAACAGTCATTATATTCTATTTCATTCTCACTACTTTTTGATCCCTCCTCGTATTAGCAAAATATAAGTACACGTTATCAAGTCCTACTGATATATTGTATTTATGTAAAACAATGATGGATGAGTACCTGGACAATGTTAAGATTCTCCACGTTCGCTGTCGGTGTTACGGCGATGCGCATCTGATGGAATATCGTTTGGCTGATGGCCTCAAGTATTTTCTTCCCCTTGATTATGCCTTTAGAGTATCTCACTTGGATCGATTCTGTTTGAGAAGGATGATTCTGCTCCAATAAATCCTCAACTTTTTTATAAAGTTCTTGAATCTACGGAAAAACACGAACCACTGCATGAATAAATAATCAGAAACCTACTAATATTATGTCAAACAAGATATTAAGTACAGTAGCAAGCACTTGCAGCTGGACACTGAATTACGAATACCGCCCGTACTACTACGGAGATGTTATCAATGTCAAAGTGTCAGTCGCATGTGCTGGCTACTTTACCTCTACCTTCGCACAAAATTTTTGAGTATAAAATAATGTTCATAGGATATGTTACTATTTTTAAAAGCGACTCAATGCCTCTACCTAATGACTCAATGTTTGGCACTAGTCTTATCACCCTAATGGATATAAACATTACAGCAGCCTTACTACGAGGTGAGCTGGAACCGACCTTGTCTGTGACATTTTCATCAGGGTACAGATTATTTGTATCTGTCCATTGCACAAAAAAGTTGACCACGATCTGTGGCGGCAGCTTATTCTCAATGTGGTGTTTCACCCATTTTACACACAGGAATGTGTGAAATATATGGCGTAGGGCTACTTCAGCGTAGTGCATTTCAGTTAGTGTATAAGGCCTGAAAAAATATGGGTACATGAGTGACATTAGATACTATAACCAGGGTTGCAGTGCCCTCGCAGGGATCATGTTTGTAACTTCTTTTGTACTCTTAAGACCTGTATACAACATGAACGCAATAAAGATTTTGAATTTGTATCATTAGGTCCCTAAAAGCGTAATATGTATACGAACTTTGTATAATACCTTCTTTACAGAAAAAATAGCACAAGAAAAGGGAGGGCAAAGCCGCGGACAGAAAACTTTATTAACTTCATTTCAACTCGATTGTTTACCTGCATTCTAAGGTTGACTGGAAGATATTACTACCTAACCGAAGCAATATAAAATCTATATTTTTGCGGCATAATTTACAAATGAAATTCTATTGTGCTTTTGTCTCCTTACTTTATTGTTACTTCGGCCGTTTGTATGAAGACCACAATGCTACTACGAGTTGAGCGTGAATATGGGATCTGGTTAAAATTTTAAACCTACTTAGCACTTGTCCAATGATCCAATTTGCTCTTAGTTTTCACAATAGTATCCTGAAGAGTGATTATTGTATAATAATAGCTCAGGTTGTGTGACAGGGCTAATGCATACACACTTCTCATATCTGCAAGGCTCACTTCAGATGTCCTCCTGGAAACCAAACAAAGCAGTAAATATGATAGTATCAGCAATTACTTTTTATATACTTTAAGCTTGCACAGAACACAGTTGTAACTTGCAGCTTTAGCTGCACGGCACAGGTTCAGCACCGGTACGTCAGCACCGGTACGTCTTTGCTTCTAACTTTCTAAGTGTGATTTTGGCTTTGTGACCTAGTTTGAGTTTGATTCCGTCATTGACAGCACGCAGTACCAGCACACACTACAGCAGCGTCTCAGTTTAGACGAAACCTTAATTAATCCGCACAAGAGCGACACAGGAGTGATGGAATTGGACTGATACTGTACTGCAGAAAAGCGGCGCGCGGCGCGGTGCGACAATATGTAGATTTAATGACAAGGGGCGCAAAGCGACAATTTTACGGCGATGGCGCTATTTTGGGTCCAGAATCCAGATGGAAGCGAAGCGTAATACAGTGGGGCTGATTCTCACTGTCACGCTCTAATTCTTAATTTAAGTTCATCAGTTCTTTTCACCTTTTAAAGATTAAAAAGGGACAGGAGATTACAGTTTAATTTAAATTAATAATGGGACTTAGTACCTGATAAATAAACGATATTTAATATTAGAGCAAGTTAAAAATAAAAATAAATAATTCTTTGAAAATAAACAAGCTTTTACTCATCAACGACCCGTTACAGTCCACTGCTGGACTATGAGCCTCCTCCACTTAAGTGGAGGGTTTTGCCATAATCTCCACGCTTGGCAAGCGGGTTGGAGATCGCAGGTTAAAAGGTTACTGTATCAGAGAGCGCTGCTATCCGTTCCCTGTTCAATGTGTAGTCCCTAAGTCGCCTCTTACGACACCCACGGGAAGAGTAGGGGTTGGTGACAAATGTATTCTACTCTGCCGTCACCACACGGCTAAATTTTTGACGGGTAAGCTTTTATTACTTGTTAATAAAAAGAACTAAAAAGTTGAAAATAATTTAATTCTGATAAGAAAAATACTTACCATTTTATAGTACATTATGTATTACTTTTAGGGTTTACTTTTTAGGGTTTCATTCTTCCTTACGAAACCTTATAAGATCCTTATAAGAGAAGAGGGCATCATGCGCGAGCAGGGTGTGTTAATTGCCTTAGTTTGATCGTCGCGGGCAAAAACTATTTCCACACGGACTAAATCGCAGGCAACAGCTAGTACACTTATATATGTTACCGGGGCGGCGGCATTATATTTCAGACATTCTATAGAATAGAGCTTGTCTAGGCAATGTATAAAACAATTTATTTATAGTTTATCATTATATACCCACCCTGCCTAGCCAATGTATACAATTTATAGATGTTGTATAGAATGCTGGGAGACCAGGCAAAGTATAAAATAAAGGACAAATGAAACATCCTGATTTGGGGCTGAGCAGCTGATATTGATACAATCTTCATTCTGCGCTGCATAAGAGAGCGGGCTCTCACTTAGTTTATTTTTTAAGATGATAGACATCCTGAAGGTTCCTTGCCGGTACATTTTTGCTAATAATTATAACCCTGCTTGTGTGAGTCTATCTCCTTGACTGTTTTTTTTTTTATAAAACCGTGTTATATTTTGATGGCAAGAGAAATAAAGGTTTTATTTAACGCGCTTTTATTTAAAAAATAGGATATAATCCTTATTAATATTATAAATGGAAAAGTTTGTTACTCTTTCACGCAAAAACTACTGAACGGATTGGGATGAAATTTGGAATAGAGATAGTTTGTACCCTGGATTAACAGGATACTTTATATGCAATCAGCCTATTGCAGTTCACTGCACTCACCTATAAAATGTGTACCTATAAAATGGTATATTTCTTATTTTCTTATTAGAATTAAGTTATTTTCAACTTTTAGTTCTTTTTATTAAAAAGTAATAAAAGCTTGTTTTAAAAAAATGTTTTTTTTTTCTTTATTTTTTTTTGGTGCTTATCCAGACTGGATACCACACACGCAACACGGGATATTCTGTCGCACCACATAGTGTTGGGAATATTTAGGTAAAATATTTTTAATAGACCCTTCTACATACAGGGTCTATACACAGTAGTGCAGCTTGCGATCTTGCAAGATAAGAGAAGAGGGCAACCAACCTCACCGACCAACAGGGTTTATGGATAATAGCCGGCCGGCATTAACATGATTTCCGAAGCACATTTATTATACTTTTTGGAAAATCAGGTAATACAGATTATACTATACATCTTAAACAAGAGGCTGCAGCCTTGAATGAGGACAAACAGTCTATAGTTGTTTACAAAGGTATGATGTAAAAAGTTACCTACCAATAAAACTGGGGTGACATACGAATAAGTTCTAAGTGTAGATTTCTCCGGAGCACAAAGTATCTTTTGACTTCTGACAGCCAATCTGCATCAGTCTGCTTCTCAATAATTTTTTGAACTTCATTTGAGACTCTAAAATGCAAAAGTCCATGTCAACAACATTGCATAATTATATTAGGTATATTATGAATAGAAATGCTTGCTTGGTGCACTCATGGTCAGGGGTTTCAACTCATTGTGTGGTAGATATCTAGTGTGTTAAAAAATCTTATCTATGAAGGGGCCGAGACTCTGACGTCTCGGTGATATATATAGGTACATAAAAAATCACACTCCTATCCCCAAACCAGACAGCAGAGCTTTATTATTATGAGTATATAAAAGCAACAATTAGATAGAATAGATATACTGTATTAACTAGCATCCTATGTATAAACACAGAGATCTGCTCTGCGAGTAGGTATGACATGTAAGAATTTGTACTTTATTAACAATATATTTTTAGTGTGTTTAGTAAATTTATTTAAGTATATATAATGTAGAAGTTTTTGAACTTGTTTGACAACCACTTCTCAGAGCTAAAATCATCTACGTTAGGTACCTGATTACTTACGTTTTCTTGAATATGTTTTTCCACAGACTTTGGTCGTTGTTTACCAGATCGTTGAAGCGTTTACAAGTGGCACTAAATCGCAATATTTCACGATAATCATTGTTTATCAGTATGGAATATATTATTTCATTAGGCAAAGAATCTATTGTGGCCCTCGTATCTTTAGCTGATATATTTTCCATACTTACTTATTCTAATCAAATAAATATACCTATTTGTACAAACAAATAATAATTAATAACAGGCAACGAACGATATCAACGAGCGAAAATATTATTTTTTTAGGGAGCCGATAATGTCCAACCATGATAAAGGCGGTAAAGGCCGGCCCATGGCAAAGCCCGATAATTCGCGTACATTGTACTTGAATAAAATTATTGATGTTCGTCACGTCGTATTGTTACGTGCTTTCTTTGAATGGAGGATTTTCCGACAGCCAATAAAAAAAAAAAAGTTCATAAATCTTCGATAGATGGCGTTGACGATTCGTGGATCCGAAGAAATCCGCCCTGCGTTCCGAGATGCGCTGAAATCGATTAAAGCACCCGTAATCGCGTTCCGAATTACTGTCAGCGGGCAAAACTCATACGTTTTTTTTGCTTTTCTGATCGTTGACAGCGCTGAAAATCTGATTCGGAATGCGTCCCCAGCGAGTCACTCAGGGCCTTAGTATTAAAAATAAAAAATCAACGAAGTACACCTGGCGCCATCTATCGTTTTAATTTAATTAGAACTATTATTTTTATTTTTTAAAGAGCTGTCAGAAAATCCCCCATTATTGCATGTACATTATATGGAATCTAAAAAAAGTCCATATAAAATACAGCAATAAAAAAAAACAATAATGTACCGCAATATTGCACAACCCGATAATTCGAATCCATAACTGTTCAATTATCGGGCTGTACATTCCTGCCTGTGCTTTATTGGACCGGTC
This sequence comes from Carpatolechia fugitivella, assembly GCA_951230895.1. Taxonomy (NCBI): domain Eukaryota; kingdom Metazoa; phylum Arthropoda; class Insecta; order Lepidoptera; family Gelechiidae; genus Carpatolechia; species Carpatolechia fugitivella. The sequence goes on from OX579650.1 coordinate 8,573,355, forward strand.
TTTATCAATGCGGTTCTACTTTGTCCGCTCAGGATTGTACAACCAGTAATTTACAGCCAATAATTCAAATTCATGTACATGAATTATCGGGTTGTACAATACTGGACGTACAATATTGGCTGTGCATTATCGCCTGTGACATGAATGCCCATCCATGTACAGCCAGATAAAACGACGCCGTCCACAGACAAAAGTGAATCCTCGGGGCTGTTAAAATGATGCTTCGTTTTCATAGACCCCCCTGGTACCACTTAGTTTTCAAGATATTTGAGGTCAAAGTTTTGAGGTTATGTCTGCGCTTATGGTAATTTTTTGATTAAAATTTATACTGGATTAAGGGACATGAGACATACATTTCAGAGTGGGAGAGTAAGGAGGACCCCCCCCCCCCCCAAACCTCGCTTCGCTCGACTAGCTCCCGTCCGCCATTCCCTTCTAACCTAATCGAGCCGGGGTGCCCCGAACTCCCGTGCTTCGCACCCGCCCTCACTTGGCATGCGCTGTGGATTGGCTTCGTTTTATCGGGCTGTACATTATTGGTTGGGCATTATCGGTACAGGCGATAATTTGTGTAACATGGATTCGAATTATTGGCAGTACATTCACGGTTGTGAAATAACAGCCAGTACATGGATTCGAACTATTATTGGCTGTACAATGCTCATCAAGCTATACATTTTTGTTGCAAACTAGACGTTATCTATCACCAACGCACAAGATACACCGGTGTATAGCTCATAGACATATTTCCTTCCTCATTGGTATAGCTTGATGTGCTGTTCACTGTACATTATCGGCTGTGAAGTCTTTGTCTCCGTGGATATTGGCGATATTGCACATCCAGAAAAGCACGAACAATGTACTCGAATTATCGGGCTGTACAATTTTGGCTTTGAAAGATCGGGCCTCCGTGGCCGAGTGGTCGAGATTTCGACGTCCATTACGAAGGTTCCGGGTTCGATTCCCGGTGGGGACACTGTCAAGCAAAAATATCTTTGTGAGACTTTCCCCAGTTTGTAAAATGTATTTATTCCCACGGCACAGATAGCTAAAACCAACAGCGCTTGACGATGACGATAGTCATCACACTAAACGATAAGTGTATTTCCCTCCTTGTTCATAGATGGCGCTGTTAGTTTTAGCTGTAATTTTAGAAACGGAAAATCTACCAAAAACGCGGGGGTAGCCATGGGCGGACAGCTAGTCTAAACAAAATTATGAACGGATAGTTATTATAACCGACTTCAAAAAAGGAAGAGTTCAGTACCCATGTTTTTTTGGTACCTATGAATATATTTTTCAATCTGGCCATCGGGCTCCGCATCTGGGTTATCATAGATTTAAAGCGCAGCGAGGAGGTTCAAATTCCTCGGGGGTTTCACTGATCGGGGCCCACCGGGACGTCTTCATCCATCATCCACCAGAATAAGACCTCAGACTTCTTCTGCACTTTGTCGCTTAAGGTTGCCTGGAAGAAATTGCTACCTTAGCAATAAGGCCGCCAATCTGTACACCATTATTTTCTTTCTTGATGTACTGATTATTTCTTTGTACCTATTTGTTTTAAAATATTTGTTTCTTTGCGTTCCGTCGTCGGCCCCTCTGCTGCTTCATACGGCCCAGCAGTCCTCAAGTCACTCCAGGCTTCATTTCTGACGCTCAGAAGATTAGTCTAGTACTTACAGGGTCGCTTAGCCGATGGTATTAGGGCAGGTGCCCTCTCCAACCCCTTAGAGGGGCTTTAGTTGTTGCTGTAGCTGCTGTTGTTCCTCGGTTTAGAGTTATCTATCACTACAAACATATTTCAGCGCTCGTTACAGATGTTTCGGGTTCCAATCCCGGTCGGTACACTGTCAAGCAAAAATCTCTTTGAGATTTTCCCCATTTTGATTAGGACATTGCAGGCTGAATTACCCGATTGTCCGAAAAGAAAGACTATTCCGTGCTTCGGAAGGCACGAGCCGTTGGTTCTAGTCGTTACACAAGCATTGTCAGTGGCTTTAGCGGCTATAGAACACTGTCGTCAGGGTTTGTGAGTTCGTCCACGCACGACATAAGGGTTCTTTTTTTTAGCACTTTGGTACGGAATCCTAAAAACGATTATGGCTATGTAAAACGATCTCCTAGCTGATAATATCGCTATTGGAACAATCAAAGTTAATTGTTTTGTATTGTTATGCAGTCACGCAAGGTGAAATCAGCAGCACAAATATGTTTTACGTATGGCCCTCAAATGGCCGCCCCACCCGTGTTATATAATTTTCATGCACATTTTGCTTCTGTACCTACGAAACGAAAGTAAAGTTTAGTATGATAAAAAAAAGAAATAAAAGCACGTTGTGATGGCCTTTGTTTACAGTTGTTGTTTTTGGTTCTCCTTACGTTTAGGTGGAATATTGATAGGTATTTTCTGTTTGGTAGGTAAATCATAAATGCGGCTTTGGACTAAATTGCTTTACAAGACATGCATGATTGATTGAAAATATATACTTTCGATTTACAGCTTCAAGGGATTCTTACGTTAATAGCAAGTTGCGTCGCTCATAGCAGAATTCCTGATGTACAAGACGAAATCAGCCATGTGATAAATAATATGAACCTCGTCTTCACCAAGGATTATCTGGAGTTAATTCGTGACGGTATACCTCCCTAACGAATCTATGCTTGGTATTTCGCTATGAGAGAAATTCCGAAATGAAATCATCCGGCAGAGGACCAAAGTATATCGCCCAGATAGAAGTGTAGCAGTTGAAATGGCAGTGGTAGTCGTAGAACCGATAAGCGTTGGAACAGACGAGTTTTGGAATGGACCACGTCTCGGGAAACGTAGTGTTGGGACGCCCCCCCCCCCCCCCCCCCCCGTGCCAGGTGGACTGATGATGACCTGTGGAAGGTCACTGGTGGTGGCTGGATGAGGAAAGCGGGTGATCGTGCACTATGGCGTGGGGAGGCCTACGTCCAGCAGAGGACTGCAATAGGCTGCTGGTTGATTGATACTTCCCTAACTACATATTGCAAGAGGTGTTGAACAAATATGTGAAATACCATTTTAAACTCTCGCGACTTTTACACATCGTGATTAGAGTCTAATAATTAGACAGCCAGTTCTAAAAAAGATGTGAAATACATAATCGGTACCATATAAGAAATACCTATAGAAAAGAATAAGACTAACACACAGTTAATTTAAAATGTTTTTTTACAGATCCAGGAAAGTTCATTACTTTAGGAATATGTATAGCGTGTTTCTACATTTTTTTTTGTCTGATGTACATATACGGAGCGTATGCAGTAAGTTTTTGATATTTAAATAATTCATAACTTACATTTGAAAAATGGTTACTACTTCCTATTTAACGTTTATGTTGTAGTGCAACAATATGTTAATGTTCGGGTTTATTCTGGCGGAGTTGGGACGATTGGTGGCGCTGTCTCTGCTAGTGGCTACCTGGCTGCTGGTGCTCAAACAGAATACCATGGACATTGGTCTGCTCATCGGTGCTAGCGTCGGCAGTGGATTCTTTCTATGTAAGGTTTTAATGCTTATATCGACTTGAAGCCACACACATTGACATTGTTTGAGGATGGGTCTTCCAAAAGCATAGATAAAGACTGCTTCTCTAAGCAAACCGTTTGAAATCTTAAAAAAATATTGAGTAAGGTAGGTTAGTCGCTTATGTGGCCTAAGGCTTGGATCAAATCACTGGCCCCGGGTCACGAAGTTAACAGTTTTGATATTCATTGTAAGCCTTAATCTTTTTATAATATTGGCTACATAAAGAACAACAAAGTAACTTGGACACTACCACTTAGTTGACTACAATTTTTTTTGTTACATTACTGTTCATTCCAGTGGGAATGTTCTACCTGTGGGTTTGCGCTGCGAACCTGCCAGTGTTGATCAACGAGATGGAACGCGACGAACAAGCAGAGACGATAGCAAGACTACAGCGTATTTTGCAAGAGAATACAAAGCCCGTCAATCGCAACTTGGCCGCCTTTCCTGAAAATCCGAGCCCTTACAAAGATGTTTTTATGGTACCGAGGAGGATTAACGACTTTGACAAACAAGGGCTTAGAGGTTCGAGAGTTACCGTGCCCTATTATCGATAAACTATGCAAAATAATCGAAACCTAGTTAGATGAGTAGACACTATTTTCAAATAATATGAGAAACTAAAGTATTACATATAGTGTCTGGCCCGGATTGCCGAGGACATGCAGGTTTAAAATATGCGCCTGTGTCTGGCCCGGATTGTCCAGGACATGCAGGTTTAAAATATGCGCCTGTGTCTGGCCCGGATTGCCCAGGACATGCAGGTTTAAAATATGCGCCTGTGTCTGGCCCGGATTGCCGAGGTTTAAAATATGCGCCTGTGTCTGGCCCGGATTGCCCAGGACATGCAGGTTTAAAATATGCGCCTGTGTCTGGCCCGGATTGCCGAGGACATGCAGGTTTAAAATATGCGCCCGTGTCTGGCCCGGATTGCCGAGGACATGCAGGTTTAAAATATGCGCCTGTGTCTGGCCCGGATTGCCGAGGACATGCAGGTTTAAAATATGCGCCCGTGTCTGGCCCAGATTGCCGAGGACATGCAGGTTTAAAATATGCGCCTGTGTCTGGCCCGGATTGCCCAGGACATGCAGGTTTAAAATATGCGCCTGTATCTGGCCCGGATTGCCGAGGACATGCAGGTTTAAAATATGCGCTTGTGTCTGGCCCGGATTGCCCAGGACATGCAGGTTTAAAATATGCGCCCGTGTCTGGCCCGGATTGCCAAGGACATGCAGGTTTAAAATATGCGCCTGTGTCTGGCCCGGATTGCCCAGGACATGCAGGTTTAAAATATGCGCCCGTGTCTGGCCCGGATTGCCCAGGACATGCAGGTTTAAAATGCACTCGTGTCTGGCCCGGATTGCCGAGGACATGCAGATTTAAAATATGCGCCTGTGTCTGGCCCGGATTGCCGAGGACATGCAGGTTTAAAATATGCGCCCGTGTCTGGCCCGGATTGCCGAGGACATGCAGGTTTAAAATATGCGCCCGTGTCTGGCCCGGATTGCCCAGGACATGCAGGTTTAAGATCCGATCGTGAAAACTTTTCCTTTCTCGCTTATCTGTTAAAAATATAATATTTTATTATTAATGTATCTAAACTTAGTAAGTAAGTACTCTTTTATTATAAAAAGTGTTAAATTAAAAACATATTATATTATATAGTATGAAGTAAGTAAAAAATTTCAAAAGTTGGCATTAAATTTTTTGACTAAACGTAGATTTCAATCTGATAGTTGAGGCCGCTGCCGCGCTCGCTCTTCATTCTGATGTTAACGTAGGAAAAGCCGACGCCTCCAGAAGTCAGTGTAGCGCTCGCGTCGGTGTGGTCTACGTCTCGTGCTATGATGCCCTGAAACATAAAGTTATATTAAATATAAGTGCGTTTTCGTACGCACACAACCAGTCTATTAAATTAAATAAATGTTTAAATATACTCTATACGTATAATTGCTTCCCTATGTAAGTTCCTGCTAAAACTGGGTAGGGTGAGCTGACAACCTATGCCTGTGGGTACACGAAGCAGGAAAAAGGATTGGCATACCGTGGCATGAAAATTTAAGAAAAATTAATTTCTGTCATGATGTGCTAAGGTTCGAGAGATGGCTGATTGATTAAAAACAATGTTGTCTAGCGTGATCAATTATTGTACAGGACGTATATTTATGTACTACAAGTAAAAAAAGTATGTAATTACAAATATAATAAAATAACTAAAATTGTTGGCTATTTCTCATTACTCACTTTGATAGCTTGCATGCCAGGATCCGAGTAGAACACTTCCTTTACCCTCTTCTTGAACGGGATAGCATTGTATTCAGCTTTAGATTGCCAAGTCAGTCGGTTGTTGAAGCTAGTGCCGACGATCAAATCCCGGGCGAGACATCGCGACACACAAATAAGGGCGACAAAACATAACAGGAGAATAACCCTCATTGTCGAACAAGTAGCTGCTCAACAAGAGATCGTAGTCGAGCAAACTGAACGAGATTTTAATAGCGTTTCTTTATAGTGATTTGTGCTAACCAGAATTCAGATTACGTGTAGTCAAAGGTCAAGCCTGACAGTGATAAACAAATTGACTGATAAACAAACCTACTTGTATATTTATGAAATCGCCTCTACAATGACCGGTACTCAGATTGGTAAATTCAAACAAACTTGCTTGATATAAGCAAACAAAGCCGTTAATTAGATATGTAAGCGAAAAATACAGTTAATATTTTATTTTGTATGTCGGTAACTGCACAATCCACTGCGTGCTACTGTTTTTTTTTCTTTACCTTCTACGTCAAAGTCAACTAATTGTGTAAAGATAAATATTTTTCACAAATTGAATATTGATATCATTTTAGAGACAAATCTAACGGATATACTTATGAATGTGTATAGTATTTAATAAGCTAAACATTCCAAGTGAATAAAAATAAAAATATTATGTCGGAACAGTATGAAGATATCTTTAATTGAGATAAACTTTGATATAAATTAAAACAACAACATTGTCAATTTTCTCCTAATAACATTTACATTTCATTTAAAATATGAAAGCAAAACAAGTGAGATTATTTCCAGATATTGAAAAATACAGGGTCAACTGGAAATCCATTGCCAATATGACAATAGTAATTACTCACACGACAAGTACTCACCCATTGAACCATAACCATGACATTATTGTTAATTTACTTACATATTTATATTATTATATTATGTAATATCATGCTACCACCGTATCGTTTATAGACTAGTAACATTCACCGTACAGCACATAACAAGGAGAGAGTGGAAGCCTGTCGAGTTAAGGCTTAGTACATTGTTAGTAGAACTAGTCAGCTCGTAGGAATAGGCAAGTAAAAACAAAAACGATATTTACAAAACAGTATTCATATTTTTTGAACGCGTTTTAAATTCTATATGAATTTGGACTTAAATATTAAAATTTTTGAAATTTTACTTTAATACTTTGATAATAGTTTCTAAACTGGTTTTAACCGAAATAATCATTTTTTTAATAATGTAAATAGTACTATTTTTGTCTCACTTGCCCTATCTACCCAAGCTAGCTGGTCTAGTGTGTACTGGGCCTTTAGACGGAGCTGACTTGCATGGCGGCGAACCTCGGCGCGCTGTCGGCGTCCAGCGAGTCGGTGGTGGCGGAGCGGCTGTCGGTGTCGGCGGAAGCCAGCGACAGCTTGTCGTCGCGCGCGCTGCCCGCCCCCGCGCCCGCCCCGCCCCCGCCCGCGCCCTCCGCCGAGCTGTCCGTGCCCGTGCCGCTAGACTTCAACTGCGCGTCCACCATATCCCCTCCACCCCCGCCGCCTAACGAGTTCCATATACCTTTCGAAGACTCTTTTAGTATCGCCTTTTTTTCATTGCTGATGAAAGAAGACGACGACGCGCCCTTGTCTTTTCCGTCCTTGGACTTTTTCCCGAGTCCGGCGAACGAGCCGAGTTTGGGCTTGGAGGTGCGAATGCCGACTCCGCGTTGAATCGGTGTGGAGTCCGTCTCGCCTTCCTCCGTAATGGACGTCAGCGTATCCGTCCCGTCCGACGCCACCGCTTGACCGACTTGTATTGGAATATCATCTGTTAACAATTATTATAATATGTGTAAAAAATCAACGATACTAACTTGGAGCAGTTAGGGCATTACATACAACGGAATATGAAAATAATAAATATTAAGTATAATTCATTATTTGAGTAATTATTTAGTTTTTCATTTAATATTTTTGTGGCTTGTGGATTATACACAAGATAATAATAGTGTTATTTTAAGTTTATTATAAAGGATATAACCTAAGTGGCTACTTGATAACATGGCCAAAAACTATTTAGCACGAGTTTAAAGATTAACCTAATAAAATTTATACTAGAACTAGAACTTCGCACTGGTGTAATTTTCCATATTTTTTTCACCATATAAACTTTTTCTGGACCTCCAAACCAAAATTAATTAATTAATTATTAATTTCAAAACCAAAATTAGCCAAATCGGTCTAGCCGTTCTCGAGTTTTAGCGAACAGCAATTCAGCTTTTTAGATAGAAGATAATTCGTGTTTTTTTTTATGGGCGCGTCATTTTATTAAAATATCACAACTTCTAAGTTAATAGAGTCTTAGACAAGCATAACTAAATAAGGCGGCCTTAGGATAATTTCTGTGATAGGAAAATAACTATATCTCTGATAGTGATTAACTAAATGACCACTTCTAATGATTTATAAGTTTGTATATTTTTACATCTATGAGGAGTGTTCATGTAAGTGCTAAGAATAATAATTAAGTACTAATTTTTCGCAATAAAACGTTAGTTCCGATCGATCAGCAATGCAAGTGACATTAAGATGCAGGATGAAAACATATTACGGTAACGTCGTATGGTGGGTGACAATGCTAACTACCTACAGGTACCTAGGGTACCAGGCCGGATGAGGAAGGTACCTCAAAGGATGACCGTGTTTGTTCCTGCCACTATATAGCTAACATGCATTGTGTTTTTTCATAGATATAATATGATGTAGTGAAAGCGTTAGTGATGTTTTCCTTTAATATCTCAACGCCTACCTGAAATATTTAAGTTTTTGTCGTAAAAATAATTAGATGGTTAGCCGTCACCGAAAACCCTTGATAGTGTTTTTAAATTTACTATGTGAATGTTTACTCTCTCAATTAGAACTATCTGAACTAATCGAGCTATCTGATATCGAGTTGAGGCTCTTAGTTCCTTTCATGGACATTTTCCAGTAGATTCCATCGAACATTTTAAAAGTGCCCGTGGTAAAGATATTGTTACGGGACAAATTGTGGTGTGTGGCGTTGTAGAAAATGACGCTTCTGGTCCAAAATTTATATTCCGAGCTGTGAGGCAAGGGGCATTCATTTGGCAGCATGCAAAATGTATGTTGATCTGTACATAAATAAACGAAACTTCATTCAGTTTTAAAGTCAAATTTTTCTATATCATATTACTACAAACTATCAAATAATATTCAACAAACTTTTAAGCTAAAATTTTTGTAATAATTTTGGCGCTTACCTGGTAATTTCTTAGTACGAAATGAGGCATTAGTGATCATAGATTTGGACATGGTAACCGAGGTCGTGGCTGGGGACAGAGCCACACTAATGCCCATGGGGCCGTCGCAAGGTTGACCTGAAACATACACTTTATAGCACACAAACCTAAAAAAATATCTCAGGATTAAAGTTAGTTGGCTTAATCTGCAGCGGGCGTTTTGAAGCACGGAAGTAGCAGATTGTGCCAAACTTTTGATAAAATATGTTAAGTCAAGTCAATCAGTCAATTATTATGACAGAGAATACAATACCTGAAGAACTGGTCTTCAAGGAATTTATCACAGCACTAGTGACTAACATAACTTCTGGCATGAGCTCGTACTGCGCCCTCGTGTCCACGTCTCCGACGGCTTGGTGTGCGAGCGTGTAGAACTCGTTGAACATGGCGAAGTACGCGCCGTGGATTAACTCCAGCAGGAGGTGCGTTGACACCGGTATCCTTGGAATACGTTTCGAGTTCGGACATTTTTTACTGAAGCCTTGGGTGACTATTCTGAAACAGAATGGATATATTAAATTTTATGATTGGACCCGAAATTTCATCATTCTCTGTACGTTCATTAGTCTGCCTATCTTTCATTTTGAATAAACTTTTTGAAATTAGTTCATTTTTTTCAGTTTGCTAATGCTGGATGTCGGGGTCTGTTGTCGACCTTACAACCCACGCGAAGAGGATTGGAGGGATCGGTATTTTATATTTATTTAAACGATTTCCTTCCTATGTCAAAAAATAAAGCTTAACTTGATCTAGTTTATTGTTATAAAGATTTACGCTGGTACGCAAACAACCTATTCGATTGAGATGTAGTTACCTCGAAGCAGCGATACAAAAGTGTCTAAGAGCAAGTTTGGGCAGAACACTGAGGTGGCGGTTGTAGATGTAGAGTAGTGCAGCCATGGTGGCGAGCCGGTTGGAGGCGTGCAGCACATCCACCTGCGGCAGCGGGCCCCAGCTCACGAGCTTCGTGTTGCACTCCTCCCAGCGCCGCAGCGCGCTCTCCGTTAGGAACTGTGCCCCGAGCGACGACGGCTGGAACGGCGACATGTTTTATTCTCATTATTGAACACCAATCCTGGCTGACAGTGCGTGAAAGTGCCCTCATCACTCACGCTTCCATACCCAATGCTAACACTACTCAATGCAACGCTACGCGAGCGCCAGACGTGTTTGCACAGCGTCGTCTGTCTTGCCTTATATTTATATTTTTAGTTGAAGCTGCAATGTTAGGGCGTAATAGAGACGCAGATCGTCACGTCTATAAGAGCGATATGAACTTTCAACTTTTACCACCAATAAGATTTATTCGTACTATACTTTGACTTCGACAATGCTCGCCTTTAGACTCGCGCGATCGTGAAGTGCTAGCGTAAGCATTGAAATAAAGATTATGGCACATTCGAAATAAATAATAAACAGCAGAACCAGTCAATACAGTTCAGAAATCTACATAATATTAACATAATATCATATTAGAACAATGAGCAACCACCCACATAATTATCTTACGAGTTTCTGTATGGCTAGCAGCTTTAGGAAACTAAATAGATACCTATAAATAATTTAAATATGAACAAACCTCATGATAAATTGAAGCTTGGGCTAAAGATGGCAGTCTGAAGGAAACAGTTTTAGGTTTCCCATTTTCATCAACTACTTCACAATTATACAGACCTGAAAATAATAAAAATATTTTTTTTAATCAAAATTGTAACCAAGCCAAATTTAACATTAACATAAATCATTCATAATATAAAATTATGTTTTGAAGATAATAAGTCAACGGTTTTTTAATATGTTTATAAAACAGACTATCATAATTGCACAACTGACTATCATAATAGTATTCTACTATGTTTGAAAAAGTACTTCAAAATGTTGATTTTCCTAATAAAAAGCACCAAAAAAATATATTTCGGCAAAATAAACACGCTTTCTTGCCCTAAATTTAACTAAATTTTAAACCTTTTTTATTCCCGCGAAAACGCTGTCAGCCATTTTGGTGACGTAATGTTGGTAAAAACAACAGTCGTGTATGTACGACCGGCACTCATTCAATGTTAACAGCTATAAATATTTGGTGCTTTTTGAGAAAATAATGAATTACAATCGCTATCGTTAGTGTGTAGTGTCTAGTTGTACAAATACTTGCCTTAAACTCCAGGGGGCCGTTTCACGAAGCTACAAGTTACAAATTACAAGTACAATTTGATGTACATTGCTTAGACAATGAGGTAAAACGATAATGCCTTCCAGTTTTGGTGAATCGGCTACGCAATGAATATCAAATTGTAACTCGTTACTAGTAAATTGTTGCTTCGTGAAACGGGGCCCTGAAGCCATAAATAATAAAAAAAAAACTCCAGAAAAGTTGTTAAAGTTGATAGACTTATGTACCTAGCTGTTTACACTGAACTGACAGTTTATGCCTATATGACGTCACAACACCATGGCGGGTCGTGTTTTAGGTCACGTGATATAAGGGCATCACACACGGCAGCTATAATATATATTATAGCACGAGGCAGCCAGCTCTCTCGTCGCCATTCACTTTCACGCAAAGCGGGGGTCAAACAAAATGGCGAATCAATCAGTGACCGGCCATTCTGCTTGATCCCCGCTTTGCACACAAAGTGAATGGTGATGAGAGAGCTGGCTGCCTCGTGCTATAATATATATTATAGCTCCGTCTGTGACGGGCTATACAGATTAAAAATTACGACTTTTAATTTCAATATAAAACAATGTGCTTTTTTGTCATGTTCTTCAGTAGAGGAGTTCCTATGACTACCTTGCCAGCCATGCCAGCAAGCTTTAAAAATATAGTTCTATATCAATATGCTATTTCCAAAAAAATATTTACCAATAAGAAGAGTTTCAACACATCTATAAGTCTTCTTATTTGTCTGAACCACTGAACTGAGATATGTGTATATCAGAGTAGGCACAAACTGCAATGTAAACCTGTGCAATTCCACCTCCTTTGACCTATAGAAGCTAAATAACTGGGTGCATACATTTTCTAACATCTGTAAAAAAAAACTTTATTAGTCTCTCGCGTTGTGTAACATTTTCCCGTGGGAATAAGACTTTTTCCCGTAAAAATCCTATGTGTTGATCCAGGGTACGAACTATCTCTATTTCAAATTTCATCCCAATCCATCCAGTACTTTTTGCATGAAAGAAACAAACATCCATACATCCATAATACAAACTTTCGCATTTATAATATTATTAAGGATGGCGGCACTCGCGCGACCTGTATGCATATAGTTAACATAGATTAAATAAAATAAAAAAATAAAAATAATTTAGTTAACATAGACAGATTTATTTGGACTTCCCTGCAAACTTTCATCCCCATGTAGGTCAAAATTTCAAAAACGCTGGAACAAATAGTAGATTTTACAACAAGTGCAATAAACAAACCATTTTTATCTGAGAATGTCGAGGGTAAAATGGTTTTGTGGATGAGTTAAGTATAAACTTTGCTTGACTTCGATTGCGAGGAAATAAAACAGTAGTAAGCAAATTGAAGAAATTAATAAACACACGAATACACAATATGGATATTAGGCTTGGGCTGCAGACCTATACAGCCTACTATTAAATTAATTTAGTAATAAATTTTCTTAAATTAATTAAATAACCTACCGTACTTGAATTTAAATTTTAATATCTTTTGTCTTAAAAAACACATAAGGCAAATAAATTAAAGTAAATATTATAAAATAACAAATTCTATCTATGAACTTCTTATTGTGTTTGGCTGTATGGCTCATTTTCTTTGCCTTAATATAGATACATTTATGAGTAGATATGTTAATGCACTTGTGCACAAAATTCAATTTTGTGCAGCCTATATCCAGCACAAATAAGCACTTTCAGAATATGAGAAGTAAAAATTTAATTTTTATTTACTTCTTATCAAGTGCCTAAATACGAAGTTTCATGGTTTTATCATCATGATGAATTCCCATGCAATCTTTCATCCCTTATTTCAATCCATTCATACCCTTTTTTACAACAAAAGGTAGCCTATGTCCTTTTCCATGCTCTTCCATCTAGTCCATCTCTGTACTAAATTTCATCAAAATCCATTCAGTGGTTTAGGCGTGAAAGCGTAACAGACAGACTGAGTTACTTTTCTATTTATAATATTAGTAGGGATTGTATTAGAAAATATACCAAAAGGAAACCAAAGTGCAAATATCTAAATATTTATAATTACCGCTTCATATTTTTCCTCATTATCTATTTTTAATGAATGTCCTTCACTTTCATCTTCACTGTAAAATAAATTAAATATGGCTGTTGCAATCTCGTGATTATGCTCATGTTCTGCTGCAAAGCTCCTAAGCTCAGACTCTTGTAATGAAGCATATTCAGTTAACCATTCTTTGACTAAATTCTTTGTATCAGCCATTTTTAATTGTCTGAAATTTTTAATATCATATATTAGAAATATAATATAAATTTAGACTAAAAGAGATAATGAACTAATGCCACAACACTTACCAGAAGACATTTGTTTGGATAAATTGTACTTGGGACAGAATTTACTTTAAAAAAAAAAAGCTGTTAAAATATTAACATTATACTTGGGTTACTATAGGATGAGCTCTGACAGATTAAAATTTTAAGAACTTATTAATTTTATTTTATTTTATTATTTAATAAATTAAATTATTATATATTAAATAAAATTTAATTATTTATTAAATAAAATAACATACTTTTTAATGATAAAATAAGAGGTGAAGTTGCTTTGATTTAAAATTTTAGCTAGATATTATGGTTTTCAAACTGAATATTATAAAAAAAAGTTGTTAATGTTGTATGAAAAATGTTGCAGCTGTCAGAACTCATCCTATAATAACCCGACTATAGCAAGGTTAACAACTTAGCTATTGGTGTTGTCTGGCAAATGTTCACCTGAATCATTACATTACATCTGAAGGACACACCCTCCCAATCTAATTATGATTGATGATGTTATTCGGTATGAGGTGATGGTGTAAGTCTTCTCTACTTTTATCAAAGTAGAGTAACAGGAGACAAGGTATCTTTATACTAATAATTTTATCACAATGAAACCAAGTGATAATTTATTGGAACATTTTTGACTGTCATAAACAAATAACTCACCATATCACCATTGCATTTTTATGACTTTCTTATTGCTTGTAAGTTGCTTAACTTATTTGTTTCAACACCATTCGGATAAATTAAAAGGAAAATAGGTAAAATTGGAATTTTGGTATCAATGAATTGTTGACATTTTGACTTGGACTTGACTGACAGACAATTGAGAGTGCGTTCTAAAACCGGCACAGTGATTATTTGACAGCAGTCTATTTCACTTGCACGGATTTGCAGGAAGGTTTGCTTTTAAACGCACTCTGACCAAGGACGTATTCCGTCCGGCGCTGAAAGTCTGACCCTGCGTTCCGAAACGCGCTGAAATCAATTAAAGCACCCGTAATCGCGTTCCGAATTACTATCAGCTGTCAAAACTCATACGTTTTTTTGCTTTTCTGATCGCTGACAGTGCTGAAAGTCTGAATCGGAATACGCCCTGATTCGGAGTGCGCCCTAGACCTATGGTGGACTATAGCGTTGGGTTGGTTTTGATTGGGCGTTGAAACCGGTCATAAAATAACCGGTTGTTTTGCCCTCTTCTAAATCTGTATACAAAAAAATTAAAACAATGCCTTCGTCCTTAATAAAATTGTTATTATTATTTCCTTTAAATATTTTCTCATTTTAATAAAATAAAATTATAAGTTCGAATGTTTTTCCTGTGCCACGTCAAGCAAAATATCTAGGAACGTCAAAGTCAAAAATTGTTGCAGTTGTTGGAATACTTCTGTCAAAAGTAAATTGTGAATTGTGTTTTTTACAAATTTCTAGATATTTTCAATGGGTTCTTCCCATAGTACTGAAGTTCCGGGAGGCGGTTCAGAAGGATATCATGTCTTGCGGGTTTGTACCATACTTGTTCATGCAAAATTTTCCGGTAGAAGACGCAAGTAACACGTCAATGTTTTGTTTCTCAGGTCCAAGATAATTCTCCTGGGCAAGGGGCCAGATTAGAGGCATTTTTCGATTTCATAGTGGCCATAGAAGACGTGAGATTAGACCAAGACAATGACACTTTGAAGGAACTGTTAAAGAAGAATGTTGATAAAACAATAAAAATGCTAGTGTACAGTAGTAAAACCCAGTCAGTGAGAGAAGTGATGATTACACCTAGCGCCAACTGGGATGGGCAGGGTCTCCTAGGCGTCAGTATTAGGTTCTGTTCCTTTGAAGGAGCTAATGAGAATGTGTGGCATGTGCTGGTAAGTCGCTTATAAGCTAAGAGGCATTTTATAATTATCTTTTTGCATCTTACTACACTAACTTGTGATTTTAGGAAGTGCATCCAACATCCCCAGCAGAACTTGCTGGACTCAGACCATTTTCTGATTATATTATTGGAGCAGATTCTGTCATGCATGAAAGTGAAGACTTATTTACTCTCATCGAAGCCCACGAAGGCAGGGCGCTAAAACTGTATGTATACAATATTGATGATGACACGTGCCGTGAGGTTCACATCACACCAAATCATAGTTGGGGTGGAGAAGGCAGTCTTGGATGTGGCATAGGCTATGGCTATCTGCATAGAATTCCAATTAGAAGCATTCCCAATGTTGGAAACCTGTACACTCCACCAACTGCTCCAGTGAGTATAAACTTTCCACATTAAAAAAAACAATAATAATTCAATCAGTGTACATAATTGATTTCAGGCTATATTTTATTTGTGATTGTGTGATTTAGGCATGAATATTTTTTTTATTTTTTAGGCTCCTGCACAATCTCCAGGAACTCAATCAAACTTAGTTCAAGGGATGCAAAATATAAGTGTAAATGATGACAAAACGCCATTGATAAGTACTCCTCAAACCTCTGGTGTGTCCAGCTATCCGCCTCAGAATTCTCCTCCACCATTCTTGTCAGGGGTACCAATGGTTAACCCTGGAGGTTACTCAGTGCCACAATCTATCACACAGCTACCCTCTGCTCCTAGCTGTGTGCAGACTATGCCTCCAAACAGTATGCCTTCATCAAACATCCCTCCACAGCAGCTACAACCGACTACACAGGTTACTCAGCAACCACATGCACAATCAATTGTTTCAAGTGTAGCTACCTATTCTAGCAGTAAGTTGACATAAATGATTGTATTATTCTAAGTAATTTTTGTAAGGAAGGTGACTTAGATTTTTTTTATCTTTTTACAGATTTTGCTGATGCCACCTTAACAAATTTAGGCAGCATACCATCAGCGTCGAGCATGCAGCCACCGGCGCCACTGCCGAATTTGCCTGGTATTCCTATAAACCAGCCTCAACCGTATGTCCCAATGATGTCGAGCTATTCTCAGTCACAAGGCGTTCATGCGCCTCCCGTCGCGCACGCCGCGATACCTCAACAGACCACAACGAATCTAGTACCCACATTTGACATGAGTAGTTTTACCCAAGCGCCCCTCCAGCCGCCGCCGGGGCTGTCGGGCCTGCCGGTGATGACGCCGGTGTCGCTGCCGGGGATGCCGCCCATCACCGTGAGCGCCACGCTGCCGGTCTCCACTATGCAAGAAATCCATCAACAACAAACGCACCATCAGCAAGACTTGCTGTCGTAAAACGTTATTTTAAATTTTAATAGGAATATTTTCCCATATTCATGTCATTTTGAATTATTATGTTCAAATTATATAATATATTGTATGTAGATAGCTTGCAATAGGAGGCAGATGAAAGATGTACCCACTGGCTGATGATTTATTTATTGAGTTGACTCTACATACAATGTATTCAAAGTATTGATTGTGTTATGTTTGTCTGCCTTCTTAGCTGGTTATAATTTAAGTATAAATTTAAAATGATAATAAATAAAAAAGGCATTACAACATGCATTATATTTTTATATTTTAAGTAAAGCTACAAAAATATTTTATAGAGTTGCCAATGGAACTTAGTGCAACTAAAGGTTAAATAGTTATGGACACTTCATCTTTCTATGTGGATACTGAATGAATACATGTCAATTCAAACTACCTATAATGAAAATGAAATTTTAGAAGTACAATGGACGTCAAAAATAAGTACTAGAGTAAGGTAAGTACAGTAAAAATACTTATTTATAAGATCTTATAATTCAATCTAACTAAATGTACACTTAAAATATTCACAAGCCCGTTTCGTCACACGTCATGGCATTTCTTCGTATAACTAAATAGTAGGTAAGTATAATCTGATGGACGAACCCAAATAATTTGGTTTCTCTTTGGTAGAAGTAAACGTAGGGTTCTAAAAACTGGTATGTTGATGTTCCTCCGGTGGCAGTTTCTCTGTGTCCAGTCCTATGGCCAAGTTATCGTGCCCTCGTGTTTGGGACCAGGCGTCGCTGTAGAACACGCCGCCGGCCATCTCGGAGAGACGCCTGCGCCGGCGCGTGTCCTTATCGTTGGCGACGCTCGGGGGGCGCAGGCTCGAACTCCTCCGCCGCTCCACGCCGAGCCGTGGCGGCACCCGCAGCATTTTCTATTATCCAGGAAATAACAAGTTAATCGTATTACGGAACAACTGAACAAGAGAAGTAAACATAAACGCTTTCATAAGTTACCAACATAAGAAGTGTCAATAATGGATCGTGGTCGTGGGTGCGCTGGGTCGATAGACGTTTATCGTTAGGTAAACCTATAATCTTAACAATTTCATGTTACCTATATAATAAAAGAATCGTTGCCATAGCGTCATAATTTCCTATCAAGCATTGAATTTTGCACGACTACTTGGGTACTGTAAGATTGTTTTGATAAGAGTACTAATTTTAAAATTATACGATTGGTTCACGATACTGCTTTCCTTGTAACAAAATAAGCTACGGAGGCTATACGAGTACCTTCACTTTGTTGGGTAAGGAGTTAAGAAAGGCGACGACTGGTGGCGAGATGAGGTCGATAGGCACTAGGGCGGGGTCGGTGGCGCCGGTGACGACGGAGACGATGAGGCCGGCCAGCAGCGTGGCGGCGCAACCGAGCCCTGAGTACCACAGGTATGACACGCGGAATAACCAGAACACAGCCTCGTCGTGGTTTTCTCTGAAAAAGAACTTAATTTGTCACCTGCCTTATTGTATTAGGTTTAATTAGGTACTCGTAAAATCACAGTAAACGAGAGCTTCGTCGGTGGTGTGCCGGCTAGGACCGATAATTCCACTACGAAATATTGTGAATTGTATTCTATTCAATGATCTCACGTACGCCTGCGAAAAAATTTAAAGATTGTGTGTGAAGTCTAGTAGTCTACCGACCCTTTTTTAGCTGATGTGGACATGGACTAATAAGCCTTATGCCATATTCAGGGTAGATCCGAGCCCCTCGATGGGGACTACTGAACACATAAGGGAGAGGTTCCTGAGCTTTTCTAGTTTTCTAATGCTTGAGTAGGCTTGCATACATGTTTTGACATTGAAAAGAGTCAATTGTTATCTCGTTTAAAAACAATTTTAGTATTTCAAAATAACGGTCATCACAACAAACACCAAATGAAACACCTACCTACTAAACCTTTTGGCCATTGATACCATTAATAGTAGATTCGGCGACCTTCACTCGTTATAATCATCAGTCTGCCCTTGACGCCTTGACCCCATGGGCTGCAAAGTATACTGAACGTCGCAACGTTACATAAATGAATACCTAAACAAAGACGAGACCGAAATCCGTTATGGATTGTTTGACCTAAATAAAATTGCTATAAAAAAATGAAGTTAACTTGACATATACCAATGATTCTATCTATCATTAGTCGAGTACGATTGCAATTTGCAAATTACCTACACAGTGCAATGCCTTATATTTTGTAAACGAAGTTAAAACAAGAGTTGACCCCAATGAGAAGTCTGCGGTAGTACAATGCTATCCTATTAATTTAGAATTCTGCTACCTAGGTTTAGCAATCTGTAGAAACAACTCCAGTATTATTTTTCAAGCACAAGTCAATAAATAGATCGAGATGAGAGATACGCTGCTCCATGTTTACCCCTTATTCCTAATTCTCGTCAAGAAAATAAGAAAGCAAAATTAATTTGCATTAAAGTTCAACAATTCAATAAAAATAAATAAGGTATCTAATTAAATGATAAGTTATATCCTTCTATAGCGGCACGTGTCTTTAGCTCTGAGCGAGCGGTGACTCTCTTTCTCGCATAGGGTAAGGAAGGGGTGCGGTGACTGAGAGAGAGGTACCGCTCGCTTAGAGCTAAAGATACGTGCCGCTAGCTGTATCTCATTTTAAAATGTAGAGTGCCAAAATAGCAATGAGTTGTTCCTACTAGCTTTTTGCGAATTATATTTTTGTGAAGGCAGTGGTGGAATATCACCTCTAAGCTTAATATTAGGTGTTTCAATGCTATAGATTATCCAAGATATACTATACTCGTATCTCCATCTGACGTTGAAAGGTGAAATTTAAGCTTATTTTATTTTACAGCTTAAATAGGAACTTCTTACGTGGGATTCATAGGAGTCTGTATGGTGGCGTTGTAGGCGGCGGTGCAGCCCGCCGTGGAGCCCGGCAGGCGAGTCAAGGGCACCTGCGCGAACTGCGCGCCTCCGCCCGCCGCCACCACCAACAGCAGCCCGAACACGCCGCCGGCGACCGCGCCCTAGGCAAACAGGAAAAAGTTGTTACATGCCATGTCAGAGGCCTTCAGCGGCTCAATAGCTCTGACAGCAGAGTTTGAGGTCAGACGTCGATATTACATACAAAATACTGGTATAGTTACTTCCTACGTAATGCGGACTTTTAAGTCCAAAACGTGCCACCAACCTTCGCGTTAGCCCAGGGAAAGAGCATGCCGAGAGAGAAAAGGCCAAGCGAGACGCCGCCCGCCATGCCGTTGAAGGAGAGCGCCAGCTGCAGCACGGGGCCTAGCCGCTCCACAGCGAAAACCAGCGCGAAGGACACCGCGCCGCAGCCCAGGCACACCCACCGCGCTATCTGCAACACGACACAGGTTCGTGGTCAGCTCACAAAGTTCCCACAAGGAGGGGTTCGAACTTACTTTAAATTAGGGCGATCTGAGTTCTTGTCGTGCGGGTTGACAAAGTTCCAACTCCGCATTATAAAAAAAAGATGCTGTTAATTTCATCCTCATCATTGAAATGTTCCTGATCATGTATGGAAAAAATCAGTTGAAAATGTACCTTAAATGAGATATATATTTCAGTAAAGTTATTGTTAGCCCTAAACTATCCACTCACTGTAGAGTTATATTAGGTTCATTGCATGCCAGCCCTGTTCACGTATAGTAGCAAAAAAAAAAATACGTCCGTGGGATGGATATCCTTGTTACCTACCTTTAGTGCCTTAGAACGTTTATTCCTGGTACATATGGTATATTACTACGGTCGCTACAATGTGGCGAGGCATTTCGAATTAGTTGGTTCCTTGTTTCTATCCAAGTTTGCTACGAATGACGTAGCTCTTTGCTACCTTTACTACGGTGTAGCATTTGGAATAATTTGGATCCTTGTTTCCATCAAAGCTCTCCATTAGTGACGTAGCCATCCCAGTTTCTTACAAATGACGGTATCCGTTTGAGTATGCTACAACTGACGCAGCTCATTGGTACGTCTGCTACGGCGTAGTATTTTAAATATGTTGGTTCCTTATTTCCATTCAAAATTGCTACGACTGACGTAGCAGATTGCTATGTTTACTACGGCTTAGAGTAAGTTGCTTCCTAATTTCAATCCAATTTTCCCACAAATAAAAAATAGGACATTGCTACGTTTGTTACGGCGGCGTAGCATTTGCGTTACTTGTTTCCATCCAAGTATGCTACGAATGATGTAGCACATAGCTAAATTTGCTACGGGGTGCTACGGCATAAATTAATTTGTGCCTTCTTTCCTTATTACGAGTGACACAGTATTTATATCGTTGCATTTCTAATAAATAAATAAATTGCTCTATAAGTATAGGTATATCTAATGCTTGTTCTAGAAGTATTTTTTTAATTGCTACGTCTTCTGCGGCGCAGTGCAGCTTATAAATTTATTAAATTATACTGTTCACTACCTCGAAAAAAGTCTTACATACTTTGTTCGTATGATAAACTAGGCGTGCTGTTTCGATAATGAGATCGTATAAATAATATAAGTACAAGATGTTAAATTGCGGTAAAAAGTTGCTTATGTTTTAATTAAAAACGCCTTGTCCAATAACTTTATAGTGTAATCGAATAACTACGATTAACATCCAAACATAGATTTTAAAATACTTTTTAAAACTATATCCCGTTTATTATCATAATAATATATTTTAATGATGAATGCATGTTTGATCTTTAAACTTATTCACTTTACTCTAGTAGAAAAACACACTAGAAATAAACTCACTCACTAATAACAAAATAAATAAAGTAAACAATTAACTTTAAAAAAAAACAAACATAGCGGCTAAAATCATAACCCTCCTTTTTGCTTCGCCGTAGTAGGGTAATAAAGAGACACTAGAACGTTTAATTACTTAGATACTCAAGTAAACGTTGATGAAACTAGGTCATCTTATGCGCAAGTCTTGAAAATATATGATGTCTGTGGCGACTACGCGTTTAATATTAGACTGTCCCGCCGAGCATTACTTAAATCTATGCACGATCATTAGACCTTTGCTCTTGCAGTTAGGTCTTAACTATCGTAAAATTGCAGAAGTTGTTAAAGTTACATCCATACAATACTTCAACGTAAAAATACTAAACAGTCTGTTGCAACAGATAGTCTCTCTATTACTAACTTTCAGGCGAGAAGCGTCAAGGACGTTGTTTGACCTATGAACCTGTGGCTTATGTATTTACTAAGTACCTATTGCATTAAATTTCTTTGAAATGTATTCAAGTTACTTACAACAGCTCCTTTACTTTCAGGAATGGTTATTCCGAGAAGTCCAGTGGCAAGATCTTGGCACGCAATCGCTGCCAAAGAGTTCAATGCAGATGCCACAGTCCTGCGACGAGATACGATAAGGTAAGGTAAGGCTTTAGTTATTCAGGTATTTATGCATATTTTTTTACGTCAAGCATTTGCATACACGTGACGTATATATTGTCCATAAAGTATCCATGATGGTGTCGCAGCGAATTGCGATAGCTTTGATAATATTTTACTGATGTTAGACCTCAAATTGAAACCGGTATTCCAACTGGACTTTTCTGGATCTATCTTAATTTTGAAGCGAAGATCGTCTCCCGCTCAGTCACAAGAATGTCTTCAGACATTTCGCACATTGTTTAATTTATCTGAGTTTACTCGACACTTGGCACCCTTTCCGTCACGTAAATTTTGGCTTTTTATTATTCTCCGGCTACAGTTTGACGAAACAAAATTGCTCAATAAGAAATGTTGTTTACCGGACACTTGGCGGTGCTACGCTTAGTTGTTTTAAAGTGTAATTTAGTTTATCCGAAGAAAATCAGATCAATTATGCCGATAAGCTTCGCGTGCTGCAAAATTTACTTGTTTCTGTTTGTATTCTATTGTAAACAATAACGGACGCGACTGTGATTAGTACCCATGGCTTAGCGGCAACTGTTGCGTCACATGTGAAGGTTTATTGTGTTTTGGTACTGCGAATCGTACGGCAGCACAGCGGCGGCGGCGTCATCTTTCTTTGACACTATTTATAAAAGAAGTTTTCTAGGTGAGTTTTGTTGAGGATTATACCCTATAGATGAATAATAATAATAATAATAATAAATGTGTGGGGGACACTTCACACACGGCCGTCTGATTCTAAACTAAGCAGAGCTTGTACTATGGGTACCAGTTAGCTAATATACATTACATATAAATACATACTTATATAGACAAACAACAACCAGACACAAGGCAAACACAAGTGCTCGTCACACGAATGTTTGCCCTGGGCGGGATTCGAATCCGCGACCCTGTGCGTCGGAGACAGATACACTACCACCTGGGCTACGGAGCCGTCTAGATAGATAGATAGATAAATCGTTTATTCAGTGGCACAAATACAACAAAACAAGTATCTAAATAAAAATAACAGTAACGAAAGTCATTGCCTAGTGTTTTTATTATATTAAAAATATAAGTAATGCTTTATGTTCATAATCCGGTTTAGTCAAACTCAAACTCAAAATAATTTATTGCAATCCGATTCCATGTGTACATTTTAGGTGGTAAATAATATTGGTGAGTGCTAAAAACATGGACCCCGTCGGGCACAGCAATACAAATAATGAAACTTAAAATTAAAAACATAAAGTTATAAAACATTAAAATTATAAATACCTAACTACTAATCAAATCATGTAATAAGTACCTATACGAATCAAGTAAGTACCTATCCTATAATACTATAATAGTAACTCATTGTCAAAAAACTCCTGCAGCGTGGAAAAGTTATTTAGAATTGACTTAAATTTAATCATATTTTCTACGTCTTGTAGTGATTTTGGGAGTTTGTTATATATTATAACAGCCATGGAATATGGAGCTGAATGTACAATTTTCATATTTGAATCTGGCAAGGCTAACCTGCTCCTAGGTCGCAAATTTTGTGGACGGTTATGTAGTGGAAATGCCGTGTGGTGACGGCAGAGTAGAATATATTTGTCACCAACCCCTACTCTTCCCGTGGCTGTCGTAAGAAGCGACTTAGGGACTGCACGTTGAACAGGGAACGGGCAGCAGCGCTCTTTGATACAGTAACCTTTTAATCTGCGATCTCCAACCCGCATGCCAAGCGTGGAGATTATGGCAAAACCCTCCACTTAAGTGGAGGAGGCTCATAGTCCAGCAGTGGACTGTAACGGGCCGTTGATGATATAGTGGAAACATGTGGTTATGTTATTTGACAAAAATGCAAATTTCAAGTATGTATATGGATGTCAAAGTTAAAATTTTATGTTGTTTAAAAAATGGTTTGCAACTAGTTTGTGAGTCTATGTTGGCTATTATTCTTAGGCATCTTTTTTAATCATATTTGTGCTATTACCCCACAGAACAATTCCATACTGGAGCCAAGCGTGTGCGTATGCATACTATGCTGTTAGGGATGTTTTTAATTCGTATAGTGCATAGGAGAGTCCTGATAATTTTGAAGATATTTTCGCTACATGGTCTTTCCAATTTACATTGGTGGGAGTAATTTATGTCTAAGGGATGTTTTTGTTGAGGTTTAAATTGTATGAGTCCAGTTTTTGAAAAAAATATTTTTAAATTGTGATCATCAAGCCAACTGACTATTTCAGATAATACGGTTTTTAGAGTGGAATGTAAATTTGTGGCATTCTGGCAAGATATTACTATTGATACATCATCAGCAAATAAGTCTCTGGAAAAGATAACCTCTTTCTGCGCTACTCTTCTCAATTTATCCGCCATTGCATTAGCGTTAACCTACTATTTTTTATAGTAGGAAATATCCCTTTCCAGTTGTTTAATCAGTTTTATATTTGTGACCGTGTTGTAAACTTTGCCTCCATACTTTCTGATTAAAGTATTTTAGGACTGTTTTAAATAAAAAATTCATCACCACTGCGTTCGTCTGCCCAATGAGTTTAAGAATTTAAGTTAGAACTAGCGGTCCGCCCGCGGCTACGCTCGCGTTGTGTAAGATGTTCCCGTAGGAATAAAACTTTTTCCAGTAAAAAGTATCCTATATGTTAATCCAGGTTACAAACTATCTCCATCCAAATCCGTTGAGTACTTTAAGTGTGAAGGTGGAACTTACATCTAAACATCCTAACATCCAAATAGATTTTCATATTTATAATATTAGTGTGATGTGATTACCCAAGACTAGCTGCGAAAATTCCAGCAACGAAGAAACCTGGAACTCCTCTTGCTGAGCCCAACTGTCGCACAACATACAGAGGTAGCAAACGATCCGACGCATTTATCGCACCTGCCTGCAATAAAAAAAACATCATTACAAGCTTCATTACAAGCAAATAAAGATCGCATCTCCAATGTAAAGCGAGTGGATGGATCCGTTTCAGCATGCACCGCGTGATTCAAGATGACGCGAATGCTTAATTTCGAAACACCACGCATTGCAAACAAAGAATTCAATGTCAGAAAAGGAAAATTAGCTTTGTGGGTAAAAACGATACGAACGATGTTTTTAAGAGATATCGGCGAACTTATATTTTACGTATTTACCTGAATTGGATCACAGTCTGCATAATGGGCGGCGAGGAGAGCGCCGGTGACGAAATTGACGGAGTAGATGGCGGTGAGACCTATGGCGGAGACCCAGAGCGCAACGCGAGCCTGCGCGATGCGCTCTACCGACAGGTACTTCTGCACAGAGGCTTGGTTCGCGCAGAACATGCTCGTCCAGTACATGGTGCCACCCACCACCACCGACCAGAACGAGTGCCGCACCGTTGGGTCTGGATTCATGCTGTACAACACACATTCATCATCACATTTTCGAATAACATAATTCACTCATAAATGGCGGCAGTATGAGTTTTTACTTATTGATTTATCGGAATTTTTATTGCATTACGTAACTTGAGAACCTATTTATAAATGAAATAGTATTTTTCTGCATAACAGGCAGTGCGTGCTCATAATTTGTTTATAAATACTTAATAGACTACTTGACTCTCGTCGTAGAAAGCAAAAACATTTGTGGTCATCATCGGCTTCAATTAACTTGTTAATCCTTGGCAATTATTTTTATCTGATTTCTTATTTGGCCAATTAGATTTGGTTTTAGTGGCTAAACAGGATGATATTGTGGCATGTCATAAGCCTGGTAAGATTGTCCCATACTCAAATAGGATGATATTGTGGCATGTCATAAGCCTGGTAAGATTGTCCCATACTCAAATAGGATGATATTGTGGCATGTCATAAGCCTGGTAAGATTGTCCCATACTCAAATAGGATGATATTGTGGCATGTCATAAGCCTGGTAAGATTGTCCCATACTCAAATAGGATGATATTGTGGCATGTCATAAGCCTGGTAAGATTGTCCCATACTCAAATAGGATGATATTGTGGCATGTCATAAGCCTGGTAAGATTGTCCCATACTCAAATAGGATGATATTGTGGCATGTCATAAGCCTGGTAAGATTGTCCCATACTCAAATAGGATGATATTGTGGCATGTCATAAGCCTGGTAAGATTGTCCCATACTCAAATAGGATGATATTGTGGCATGTCATAAGCCTGGTAAGATTGTCCCATACTCAAAGAAATTTAGTCGGTTAGTAGTTCTGGCGTGGTCCCAGACGGCTTCCAAGCCGCCAACTTTAGCGGCGCCCATCGCGAGCACTGCGGCCAGCGAGCCCAGCAGCACCGCGGACTGGAACGTGTCCGTCATTATCACTGCCTTCATCCCACCCTGGTACATGAAAAGCACAGTTACATTATAATATTGCTACTTATGCCGTGTCACGTGCTTACATTCGAATAAATAACAAAATATGTACGTCATATTCTAATTTTACTGTAAGTCTTTCCTCCACTTGCTCTTTAATTTAAGCGTGAGTCTTTTTCATTAAATTCTTATACTTTCTCCAATTACACCTTGTATTACGCTTATTTCTAAACAAAAGCTTAGTAACTGCATTCTCTAACTAACCTGAGATGCGTAGAAAATGCATACCACGTACACCAGAGATACTGCAAGATACGTGTTTAGGCCGGTAACTGTAAACAAATTGTGAAATCATTAAAGTACACGACATGATACTACTATATGAATTGAACGTTAGGTTCTTACTCGCAGTGGCTAAGAGACGAGTAACCTATAAATGGGCTGGTTCTAGTCGAGGCTGCTGGGGTCAGAGTGCAGTCGCATCTTTACCAAGAGCTAAATTCCAGCCTTTCTTAATCAATCAAATTCTTTGCGTTTACATGGATGTTTAGATAGGTATCGGATAGGTATGAACCCTCTCGCCTTTCATTTTGCTGCGTTTTGTAATTTTGTACGCAGTGACACGAACCTGTTTCATCACTGCATTCAATAACGGACTAAATGACATCATCCGTTACGACGGGGGGTCGTTAGTTACGAATTGACGACGACGCTCTGAATTACGTTACAATGGTAGTCCTTCCCTTTAAAGACGTTATGATCAATTATGAACAATGCATCGGTTGCATGCAACAAGCCTACATCGATGTGCACGTGCTGAAGTGCTCCTAGCTCTACTGCAGCAGGTGATGCGTGAAGTTATGCGTCTCCGGGCCTAAAGTCGTAAACTTTGCCAACTTTAGTAGACACAAGACTCGCTGAATATTCAAGTATAAGTAGTTTTGCAATGTTTAAATTTGAGGAAGACGAGCATCGACGTTCTTAACAAGGAATATATAGGTATTTGCGTCAGATATATTATAAACTAAGCACTGATAGATATTGCAATATCATGTTAGTATCATATTTATTATGATGAAATAACTAAGTACCTTGTTGTATTTTAACTATGAGTGAAGAGCTCAACTCCAGAATAAAAAGTTATAATGTCATGAAAATTTTCGCTTAAATTTAAATTGCGTTGAAATTATAAACCTTATATCTTCGTCGTTTTCAAATAGAGTATGTATCTTTTATAAAATTTTTGCACTTTGTTACTTATGTAATATAATTTACTCATGTAAGTGACTTTGTCTAGTTGAGAAATAAATGTCTTTAAACCTATCTTATAAAAATGTTTAATGTGTGGCAAATGTGAGTGCTTTAACAACACGAGTTATTGTACTTTAAAAAAAAAATATTGCTTAAATATTTGGCTCCGTGGAGTACTCTCATCGTTGCTAGAAGCTTTTGTCTAACTAATATAATAATAAAAGTATTCGAGAAGGGTTTGTTTATATTTAATACGGTAGTTAGCTGCTCAAATCCAATAAGAAAGTTTCATTTAATGTCTAAACTGGGTCAAAACAGTAACTTAATAGAGCTTGTCTTGTCTAGGCCGAAATGACGCGCCCCACTACCGCATTTACACACACAATTTTTAAGTTTTAGGTTTTAATTTTTCAATTTGACCATGATGCAGGCATACCGCTCGTAGTTCACGTAACAGTCGACGCTCCCTCACAGATAAAGTCACATCTAAAACAACAAAATAAGTGGTGAGTGGGGCGCGTCATTTCGAACTAGACAAGGTCCACTTAAAATCTTGAATGTTCTTTATAACAAAATTTGGCTTTATATGGAAAAAGAAACAGACAATTTAAGATAACTTTACGCGTCGGGCTGTGGTCGTTTCTGTAATTTTTAAGTTTGATGTATCAACAAGTTAGAAGGATAAATTTAACTTAAAATAAATTTAATAGAGTCACTATAAAAAAATGAATACGTAAACTTTTAACACTAAATACGATAGAGCTGGTTTTATGACAACATCGTATGATAGTATATTATTATGTTAGTTATGTATCTGCGTATCCCATTGCGCAAGTGCACCGCCCGCGTGTGGCGATGCGCGATGGTGTGCGCAGCCACGACACACCGTACTCTTTATTCACCACAACAGTTTTATTGTCACTAGCGCTTTCTCTCACTGCTCGTAACAGCATTAATTCGTCATAAAAGGAACCGTACAAGGGCTTGAACTTAAATAATTTATATCCTTTTTTATTTTTCTTTCTTTTTACTGTTTTTGGGCAACTCTGGGAAATTTCTCGCAACTTCAGTACTATTTTGAATGCCTAAAGCAAAATATTTGTTTATTTCTATTATTCGAGCCTCTCGGTGGGGAAATAATAGATAATGCAATTTACGATTTTAATGAATGAACTTAAAGTCTTTTTGATGGTTCTCTGGAAAACACAAAAATAATGATAGTACTCGGGTAATGAGGGGTCAGCCAAACAATGGTGAATTACCTATTATATTATTAGTGCTAAGGCTTCCATACTATTGTTTCGCTTATTGTTGGCTGCAATTGCATGGCCTTTTTTGTACGAGTATTGGGTTTTATCCAAATGTTGCGCGAACGCCGCGCACGTTGATAAGCCACTGATCTCAGCGTTTTCGGATAACTTATTGCGTAACGGCGCATGTAGAAACATTTTTAAATATATTCTATTGTGCTCACAGTCCGCCGTGTGGTGACGGCAGAGTAGAATACATTTTGTCACCAACCCCTGCTCTTCCCGTGGGTGTCGTAAGAGGCGAATTAGGGACTACACATTGAACAGGGAACCGGCAGCAGCGCTCTCTGATACAGTAACCTTCTGCGATCTCCAACCCGCCTGCTAAGCGTGGAGTTTATGGCAAAACCCTCCACTTAAGTGGAGGAGGCTCATAGTCCAGCAGTGGACTGTAACGGGCCGTTGATTTGATTTTTTGATTAGTGCTCACAGTTTGTGGTCAAATAATGTCAATTGAACAATATATTTTTTAAGCGTATGAAAAGTTGTATGTACTCGTATATTTAGTTCATATTGCTATTTATTTGTATGTAGTTTATTATAAAATTGATCACTTGCATACTATAATATAATTATAATCAATACTCAGTTGGCAATTTTTATTTTATTTTTCAATATTTAATGAATCCCTAGTTTCATATGAAAGACATCAACGAGTATCGCGTAGAAACGTAATAATGGCGGACACGGTGGTAACGTATTGTTTTTGTTTTATGACCAATGTTTTCAACATATTATATTTTAATTTTAGGCTATTTTAATTTAATTTTGTGGATAAAATTCAATGCTGTAGTGTAGCCAAAGGTATACGACGACACCTTGATTTTGAAATTTTTGGTTAGCTGTCAGCAATGCGTCTGGTGATTTTTATTATTTTATTTTATTTATTAATAATAGGAAGACCAACAGCTAAAGTTAACTTGATAGTAAAATACAGTAATACCAAAAAGCCATTTACAGGTCTCCACATGTAGGTGCCAGAACATAAAAAAAAAAACACATAAGGTCATACACTCATAGGCCTGAATACTAGCTCGCAAACAGATTGTTCAGTTACAAAAAAAATTGTCTATTTAGCAGACGTCTCGCCGAATCGGAACCAGTATTAAACAGGCCCAGGTCAAATTCTTGGCACAATTTATTAAAATTGCTACTTGCACGCAAAAGAAATTAATTTTGACGGTAGTTCGAAGACACTGAGGGAAGATGGATGGGAGCGCTATTACGTAAGGTCAGTCTGGGGGTTCGGACAAAAATTTTGGAAAGCAGATCTGGGCAATCAATTTTGTTAGTGGTGATTTTAAGTAAATAAGATAGATCCGCAATTTCTCTTCTCATAGAGAGTGGGAGAATGTGGTGTTTTTTGCAGAGGTCCGAATAATTATTAGAGCGATACGGTTGCTTCGTCCGAAAACAAAGGTGCCGAATAAACTTTTTCTGGATCATTTCAATTTGCTCAATGTACTTAACATACATGGGACTCCATACCTGCGACGCATATTCCATATTTTAATTAATGAAGCACATTTTAGGCAAAAAAGAATGCTTGACAAAAAGGCAATAATAAAACAGTTTCAACCTAATGACTTAGTCTTGCTTTAAAACGTGTTACTGGAAGAACTTATAAATTATGCAGACTATGCCCTTTCATTATCGTAAGACGTGTGAATGATCTTAATATGTGATTCGAAAATCATGTAGGTCTACCCGCACTTATAAATTTTTATGTTCGTTGAATACATTTTTTCCCTCTTAACATTTCTTTTTTCCTTTTCCTTTTTTAAAGGAAATTCCAAGCTTGCGTTACGGTCATTGAAGTTGGAAGGGAAAAAGGTTAGATTCAAAGGATGGCAGACATCTCCTTTGTTTGATTAATTTCTGATAGTTCAACTTTCGAATGATTTAGTTATATTAATAATGATCTTGTATCTCTCTTTTTATTGTATTGTTATTTTCTGTGTATTGATCCTGTTATTTGTTTCATGTGCGGATTGTTAAATAATAATAATAATAAGAAATATTAATAATTTAATACAAATTACTATACCACCATACTGACGAGCGATAAGCTTCAGGACATCAGTGATGCCTGATAAAAAAAGTAGGAATTCATTTTCGTCATTTAAAATAAAATATAAAAATTTATTTATAAGCTCATCTGATTTTTTTCTATATGGATTATGCTTAGGTGGGGCGGTTATTTTATTTTTATCTTAATTCTTATTTGTTGGGTAATTTAATTTGATTTTATGTCTAAGTCGTCTTTGAGTTGCAATGTATTTAACATTAATTTTTCTTCTTTCTAACTAATGGCGACACATCTTATATAGACGTGTTTCGCCAGTGTCGAGTGATATTTGTAGGTTTAAGACAAGGACGTTTAATTGGTTTAAGATATATCCTTGGATGATTGTTCGGTTAATTGGGCTCAGTAATGTGATAATACAAATTATTGAAGCCACCACGAGGCCACTTGGCATCATCTAAAAATGTCAGCAAAGTGTAAGCGATTCAATTGTTTTATTAAAGTTTATAGTCCCGAAACATTCACTGGATAATGCACTATCGAAATTATACACTAAACACTTCAATAAACTAAAATTAAAAATTAAAACGAAGACACGTCGGCCATTGTCAGATGCTGACAAAAGACCAATCAAACATTTTTCTTTTTCTTTTAAAACATAGCTTCAATTTATTTTTTAAATTCATCAAAAATATCAAAAATATTATCAGCCAGTAATATTTTTATAATAAAAATAACATTATTTCGATTTTAGCGCTTTGATTCGTAGAGGCTGAATATTTGCTAGAACGTTTTTCCATAATTATGCTTTTATAAAAATTAGCGCCAATTTTGTAAAATTTTCATGTAATTATTTTACATTATTTGTTGTTTTAAGAGTGGTCAAGTGTTGGTATTTAATAATAAATGTGAATAGTACAGCAACTAAAACTGCGCGCGATATAATAAAGGTCAGTTTTTACAACTTTTACATGAACAATTTTGCATGTAGTATCGCCATTTCATTTTAATTATTTATTATTTGTTTTCTCACAAGTGTATTGAAAAACGTCGTACAACACTCGGATCTAAGTCACCTCGTTTGTAATTTGCCACCTACGATCCTCATATCGTAATGTACTATTACAGAAAGGATCTTTTAATACAAGTCGATGACTATCCTTCCCATAAGTAGGTACATATCGGTGATACATGTCACGTAAACTTTAATGGGATCTTATGCAAGGAAGGTCTAAACACGCAACACCCTTCTTTCATTACTAGAGTGTTACAATACACTTTGTATTCATTATTCGGTTAGAATAGATAAGTGTTTGCCGAATTCTTATATAGGTACAATACAAGGTAGTATGAACAAGGGGCTGCCTCTATAACGTCCAAACTACATTGCGTATGGCATAGCTACTGTGTATCGGAACTATATTTGGTCAAGTGCGTGTTACAAAATAAAATTTGACTACGTAGAATAATAATTGTTCCACGAGCATAAGGCAACTATTTCGTAATTGTAACATTTATACATTTGCTACCTACAACCTATTATGGTACCATGTAGTAAGTAGCTAGTATTAGGCGTATTGTTTTTTCTGCACTTAATGTGTTTTCTACCGGTTTTTATGAGACATTGCGTAGGATTCATGAGCTCTATTGGGTACGTTTAATACCGGTCCACTTACAGTGCGCGTAATCTATCGGTATACTTTTATGTCTTTTACTATACATAAACTAAACTGTACCTGTGACTACTGTGTGTAAATTACTCTGAACTTGTATATTACGTGTAATCTCGACCCTGTAACCTAGTCACAGGGTTGCGTAAGTAATGCATGTCAGCTGTCTGATACCCATTAGTACTCTGCTTTGTTTGGGATCAGATGGCCGTGTGTGAGATGTCCCCACATGTTTATTTTATTTATTTAATTACTATACAAGTATTATACAATACAAATAATATTTATAAATGTCGACATTCCTTTCGATTTAGATATCAATGAAAGCGATCCTCTACTTTTGTGGTTTTTCTGTCTAACTTATTTAAATTATTTATTTATGCTTTATATCTGTAGATTTTGTCTATGTACTATATACTAATTGATATTTTATTAATTACCCTATTATTCGACTATCTAAACAAGTATACTACCTAATTTTGGAACCGATATTAGAGCTACGTTACACAACCTACGTTTTTGGCATAAATTGGTCGTCATGCTACATAAAATTTAAACAAAAGGATTTGAACATCCTAAACAAATAAGAGACCGTCGAGACCTTTTCTTTATTATACGAAATGGAAACACAAATTGGCATTACAGGTAGGTACTTGCAAACAAAAGTCTACAAATGCCTGCAATTACTTAATATGTAACCTCCGTAATTCATGAATATAATGATGGAATTAGATAAGGCATCGACCGTAAAACGATTATTAAAATTAAGTGTGTAACATGTGATAGATGAGCGGATGGGTTACCGTCGGAGAGTGCCAGCGCAGGCGCGTACACCGCCACGGCCGTGTACAGGATCATCTGCAGCATGTACAGCGCACTTGCGTACACGCGGATCGACTTGCAGAATCGCACTTCCTGAAATATAATTGTGCTATAGAGCTTCATAAAATAAAAAAATACTGCAACGATGACTCAGTGAGGCAAAACGCACAAAAGTAAAAATAATATTAATTGGTAAACCGAAAAACTTCTTAAATTAATTGAAATACAAAACGTAAAATCCAGCGACCTTCTTCTTTACAAAATATGTATGTAGAATTGTAGACTAATAGGTACAAGCGTCATTAATAATACTTTAAACTGTGTGTTTCGTAGCAATTATAGTCTTACATAAATCGGTAATAGCGTACTCGTTTATAGCGATTACATCTATATTGCCTGTAATATTGTATCTAAATGGGGGTTTTGCCTTTTAAGACTTATGTATGCTTACTTTTTCCGAGTAGACGTATCTTGTACCTTTCCCAGCAATAAAATACTCCGTAATAAAGTACGCGTATACAGTAATAGGCATAATCTATATTAATGTAAAGAGAGAAGTCCGTACTGATTGACTGACTGACTCATCAACGCACAGCCGAAACTACTGAAGCTAGAAACACCTTTAGACAATAACTTTGTCTAAAGGTGTTTTCTGGATAGGTTAACTGCATTTATGATGCAAAGTGTAGTTATTGGTTTGGTCTTCTTTCACGCTGCAACGTTTTGCAGTGTTTTTACATAGACGTCGTTTAATCATAGACAGTAAAAGGCACAATCTATACTATTATTATAAAGAGAGAAGTCCGTACTGATTGACTGACTGACTCATCAACGCACAGCTGTAACTACTGAAGCTAGAAACACCAAATTTAGACAATAGATTACACAATATGACGTAGGCAAGCAATAAGAAGGGATTTTGGAAAATTGCCCCTCTAAGGGGGGAAAAAAGATTGTATGAAAGTCTGTCCATTTAAAAGTTGGGATCATGAATATTTGGATTTAGACACCGATTAATAAATCATTTGACACATGTTTTAGCATTTTATCAAAATCCCTATTTTAAGAGGAAGAGTAGAGATTAATTAATGTTTTTATGGAAAGTCTGGCATTTCTAAAGGTAGGAACTAGGAAATTTGGATTTAGACTGAGATTAATAAATAATTTTACTTGTGTTTTAACATTTTATAAAAATCCCTATTTTCAAGGGGGAAAGTAGGGATTAAATGATTGTCTGGAAAGCCTGTCATTTCTAGCAGGAACTTGATTAAGACTGAGAAAAATAATCATTTGACATGTGTTTCAGCATTTTCTTGAAATCCTTATTTTGAGGGGGGAAATAGGGATAAAATGTTGTTATAGAAAGTCTGTTGTTTCGAAAGGTAGGAACTTGAAAATTTGGATTTAGACTGAGATTATTAAACATTTGACACGTGTTTTAGCATTTTTTCGAAATCCCTGTCTTGAGGAGGAAGTAGGGATTTAATGTTTGTTTTTATTTATTGATTACGATTTTCTGTATTTTTTATCACTACTCTGAAAGTGACAAACCTTTCATAAAAAATTCTAATCCTTACTCCCTTTGAGTAGGGATTTAAAAAAATGCTGTAACACGCGTCAAATTATTTATTTTTTATAGTCTGATTACATACATTAGTTTTAAAATTTTAAATGGCAGATTTTGCATACAGACATCTAATACCTACTTCCTTCTTAGAGAAGGGATTTTAAAAAAAATGCTGAAACTAACTGCGATCTCTAACTAACCTCCATTTTGAAGTTGGTTAAAAATGTGTTAAAGTATGAATTAATCTACTTATCCGTGCGAAGTCGCGTGCCGCTAGTATAATATAATAATAGTAATAAGCGTAAGATTAAGATTTCCTGACAAAAATAATAATTATGTACTGTTTCTCCATAAAAAAAGGTTGACGATAGCTTACTTAGCTGAAAAAGTTAAGAATCACGTAAATTACCAGGTACTCATAACAAGAGGTGAGTCGCAGTCTCATGAACACGGGCAGGTAGAGGTGACTGGTGATCGGCACCACCAGCACAAAGGCGATGCAAATCATCCAGAACTGCGCGCCTGCCATATACATCTCCGCCGGGTTGCCCAACAACTCTATGGCCGTGATGAAACTGAAAGCACGACCGGTGACATCATAACAGTAATTAAAATTAATTAAACAATCAATGTGGGCGTTATAAATTGCAGCTGTAAAATATTAGGGCGGTAAAATTGTAGGGTCATTTTATTATTAAGAATTACTGCTATTTAAAATTCGTGTTGCTTAATCGCAATTATTCAAACCAAAATCATCCTCTTATCGGTTTATCACATATTTTACGGTCGGTTA
The DNA here is from genome assembly GCA_951230895.1 of Carpatolechia fugitivella. Taxonomy (NCBI): domain Eukaryota; kingdom Metazoa; phylum Arthropoda; class Insecta; order Lepidoptera; family Gelechiidae; genus Carpatolechia; species Carpatolechia fugitivella. Next base: position 8,609,359 of record OX579650.1, read on the forward strand.
ATGAACTTCACACCATATAAAATGATGAGATGTATTAATTGTAACCGTTAAATCGTTTAAAATATTTAAATTAACATTCTTCTTGTTCTTGTTCTCACCTCGCGGCTAAACTCAGAGCCATGGGGAATGTTCCCATGGACGACCCTCCTAGTAGAAAATCATCGCCAGTAGTTTGTTTCTCTCCGAAATAACCGTAGAAGACCCCGATGGCGCATGAGACTATCAGCATGGTGGCTAGCACGCTGTAATCCTCCCAATGGAATAGCTCATTTGTGTCACTTGTATTTTTCACTAGTACCGTAAAATTTGTTCTAGTTGTTCTTGGAACGTTCGGAGATGCTGATACCGCACATAAACTCAGGCTCCATGATATTGCTAAAGTCAGTATGACCTGAAATTGTTAATATAGTTTCAACAGAAGTCCGTTTTGCAACAGGAAACCAGAGTTCGCATCATGAATCATCTTGATGCATAGTAATTTATTACCGTCCACTTTATTTTAATTATTAGTTTCATCTCAAATATCATCACATATGCTTTGCAACCTGTGTTGTATTTTCGTTATGGACAATTTACGTGCATATTATTACGTGTTGCGTATAATAAATTTATTTTTCGGCGCATCTTTTTTTATTAGTCTCTAATTACTAGCCTCCAATTGATACCAATCACTTTGGAAACCGTACACTTCTTAGAATTGCATAATCGGTGAGTGGGTAGCGTGACCGGCATACTGGCCAATGAGGAATCTTATTAACCAGCTTGAATTGTGTTTTTTCAATTACAAAAAGTTGTTACGACCAATTAATTAATTATATTGATTCATGCTACCAGTCTATCGCGAACGGAATTGAATAATTATTATCTATTTACTTCGTTTATCTCTACTTGCTAGTTGATGTGTCCAGTTCATACTACACTCTTCCCCTCTAAATTTTCGGCATCAACCATTCGCTTTCGACTCAAAAAGCTCTATTTTACGCAATATATGTAGAATGTAGATACATCTTTGGTATTATGTAAAACGTACTCAATCTTGATTATCGACTTGATGCCCCAATTACATTGATGGAACTTTGCATTCACAAGCACATAAACTTTTAGCCATAAGCGTTTTTGTTTACATTGTAAAGAGCTATGAAATTGCTATTAAAAAAACAAGTAAAATATATATTTGGAAACACATGTCAAAATAATATCCAATGGAAAAATCTTTGTTGGATTTAATAGAGTTTAAATGCGTACTACCATGCATGCACGCTTTTCGATTTAGCTCTTCGGGCGAGACGATAACAAAAGCCGGCGAAGGACGGTTTTAACTGGTTCCGATCCCGCTTGAGCTACCCTGAACCGGATAGTTCTGGATCCCCAAGAGCTCATTCAAGCATACTCGCAGCATGATACTTGCAAGGCTCACATTCCAAACAATTAGCTATAGCCGTTGTTTGATCTGTTTGTGCCATTAGTTAAATAGGGAAGGGCCGCTTTATATCGTCAACAGCAGGCTCGTTTTGACACGTCACTCATAAATTCAGGATGAATGTTTTTAATTCAACAAAAAGGTTCCGTAGCCAAACTTCAAAAACAAAAACCTTATAATTTCGTTCTGGCCTTCTGTCTATATGTCCAACCATTTTACTAGGAGACTTACATGAAATTTGGTTGCATAGTTGTGTGATAGTTGTATTTTATGAAGCGATATACGATTGTGTAGCGTTAAGAAAAGCACATATTACAACCTACACAATAGAAAATAAAAGAGGGATGCACTCGGACAAAAACAAAACTTCAATAAATATAAAGCGTACCTATAGTAATCTAACTGTATACTGATTAGATATATTATAATGTTCTTTGATAACACACCAACACACTAGCTTTAATCTAATAATAGAATTCAATATTTGTAAGATATTTGCTTCTAATGTCGTAAGAAGTGGGTGGGTGTGTTATTATTTTTTAGACAGCGGAAAATTTTGCTAAAAATTAACATGAAAGAATATAAAAATACTGTTTTAAGCCCCATGCTGGTTACGTGACAAATAAAGGTCTGTGATCTGGAACGGGGCATACTGAAAATTTCTGGATTCTGATAAATAAGACAAGATATAAGACTTACGATATATTTATTGTTTTTCAAAGTATATTCCCTCGCAAGCATTTTTGCATTTGCTGAAACTACTGTACAAAGCAGTTGGACCAGTCTTCCTTAGGGACCTCTTCAATGGCTTCATGGAACGCATTCACCGCCAATTCAGGGGTCGTAAAACGTGTGCTTCTAAGTTTGTCTTAAAATTTTGGAAACAAAAAGAAGTCACAGGGTGCGAGGTCCGGGCTGTAAGGCTGATGCATCATCAGTTTCACATTTGAAGCTTTCAAATAGGTATCTGTTATCTTAGTGGAATGTGAGGATGCGTTATCGTGGTGAAGAAGGACATTGCTTCGAGGACGCTTTTCGCGAACTTTTTCTAAGACTCTGGTCAAGTAAGTGTTGACTTACCAATCTTCAGTCACTGTCCTTTGATTTTCAAGCGATACTGAAGTGTAATGTCCTGATTTGCCGAAAAAAGAAGTAACCATTTTTTTATCAATGCTTCGACTTTTCTTAACTTTCGTTGGCAAATCTTCAAACTACTCAACCCACTGTACTTGGCAAATCCTGATTTGCCGAAAAAAGAAGTAACCATTTTTTTATCAATGCTTCGACTTTTCTTAACTTTCGTTGGCAAATCTTCAAACTGCTCCACCAACTGTACACCCACTCTGCTAACTGGCTTTTTCTTTCGGGTGCAAAGCAGTACAACCAGGTTTCGTTACCTGTCACGATATTATAGACAGCCAATGACTGTCCTCCATTAAACTTTTTTATCATCAGTAGTTTCTGGTCCTCGTTAAGTCACGCGGGGCATCGAGTGCAAAGCTTCCGAACCTTCAAATGCACATATAAAATGTTTTGCACTGGGCTCATTCCAATGCCTAACAGAGCACGATTTTGCTGGCAAGTAATTTTTTTGTCAGGTTCAATAAGTTGTCGTACGGTGTCAATATTAGAGTCTGTGGCCGACCTTCACGTACCTCGTCATGGAGATGATCACGTCCACGTCTAAATTCTCCAAACCACGAATACACAGAGCTGCTTCATCACCAAACGCTAATTGAAGTCTCTGGCAACTCTCTTGTTGACTTAAGCCACAACGAAAATCATAAAAAATCATCGAATGAAAATGTGAGTGAAATTCATTTAGATAGCTTGTTTTTTAAGTTTGTTCGTTCTTTCGAACAGGCTAAGGTTCATTTACCTGGGCTGATTGATAACTGGCCGAAACGACGAACTTAAAAAAATTATACGCAAAAAAAAAATATTACATTATATTTTGGCATCTTTTTGAAAATAGAACGCCAAATTTGAATTTAATCGAACTGGTGGAATTTGTTTGATAGGACGTAGAACTTTCTCTGTCGTAAATTTTCTTAACAATGGAAGAAAAAAGAATTCGTGCGGTGATAAAGTTTTACGTTTTAAAACAGAAAACAGCAACCCAGATTAAAACCAAGCTAGACAGTGTTTTAGGTAATTCTGCTCCTGCATTGAGTACAATTCACACCTGGGTAACTGATTTTAAACGTGGAAGACAGAGCTGCGAAGACGCCCACAGGTCTGGCCGTCCAAATGAAGTCACGAATCCGGACATGATCAAAAAAATTCACAAAATTGTATTGAATGATCGGCGCTTGAAGTTGCGAGAGATAGCAGAGATGGTGAGCATTTCATCTGAACGCGTTTTTAATATTTTGCACCAACATTTGGGAATGAAAAAGCTTTTCGCGCGATGGGTGCCGCGTTTGCTCACTGTTGACCAAAAGCAACGTCGAGTGGACGATTCATCGGAGTGTTTGGCGCTGTTTAACCGAGATCCTAACGAGTTTTCGCGGCGTTATGTAACAGTCGATGAAACCTGGATACATCATTATACTCCCGAGACAAAAGAACAATCTAAGCAGTGGACTGAGAGCGGAAGACCTGCGCCGAAGAAAGCAAAAACGGTTTTGTCGGCCGGCAAAGTGATGGCGACTGTTTTTTGGGATGCTCGAGGGATTATTTTAGTGGATTATCTGCAAAAAGGAAAAACAATAAATGGAGAGTACTACGCAAGCTTGCTGCAAAAATTAAGTGAAGAAATCCAGAAAAAACGACCACATTTGGCCAAGAAAAAAGTTTTGTTCCACCATGACAACGCACCTGCACACACGTCAATGGTTGCAGTCGCCAAACTCCATGAATTGCGGTTCGAATTGCTACCGCATCCACCCTATTCCCCGGATCTGGCCCCGTGTGACTTCCACTTATTCCCAAACCTGAAGAAATGGTTAGGTGGCCAGAGATTTTCATCAAATGAAGAAGTCATTGTTGCCGTGGACGAGTATTTTGAGGGGTTGGAGAAAACATTTTATCAAACTGGTGTAACGGCATTGGAGAAGCGCTGGACTAAATGCATCGAGGTAGAAGGAAACTACGTTGAGAAATAAATTTATTTTAAATAGATTTTTAAAGTTTTTCTTTGTCGTTTCGGAAACTTATCAATCAGCCCTCGTAGATAGCGACACACAATTTTCGAAAGCACGTCACAATGAAAAACCAAATGACAGTCTCGCAAATTAAAAAGTAACATGTTCCCAAAGAGTTTCATTATCGAATTCCATAATTGTTTTTTCATTCTTTTTCAATACACCTTGCTCGAAAATTTAACTGACGAAGGCAGTAAACTGTGCGGTAAATGCGTTTTACCGCACTAGTGCGATTTTACTACATTTTTTTTTAATTCCTACGGTATTCAAAATTATTGTTCAGCCAGGATTATTTTGACAATAAAAAATATTTAAATCGATTCATACAAAAAGAACAGTAATTTATATTTTTTTAATTCAACAAATTGTATCAAAAATATCATCAGCCAGTAATATTTTAATAATAAAAATAAAATTATCTCGATTTAACAAAGAATCAATTCGTAGAGGCTGAATGTCTTCCAGAGCCTTTTCTCCGCAATTATGCTTATAAAAATGAAACATACTATCGTGTTGTATTTGGCGCCAAGTTTGTAAAACTTTCATTTAATTGTTTTACATTGAATGTTGTTTTATGAGTGATTAAGTGTTAATATTTAATGATAAATGTGAATAGTAAGGATACTCAAACTGCGCGCGATATTATAAAGGTTAGATTTTACAACTTCAACATGATCAATTTTATCTGTAGTATCATAGCTTTTGACTTTTTGAATAATTAAATTGAAATGGTTATTTACTATCAGTTTTCTCACAAGTGTATTGAAAAACGTCGTACAACACTCGGATCTTGTTTTATAACAAACTCGTGACATTATAAACCCTCATATGCCACCTACAATCCTTGTATCGTAATGTACTATTATTGTAAGTGGCCAGATCCAGAGACTTTCAGTATGCCTCACGACAGTATCTATTTTTCACTTACTCGATCGATACTCCATTAAGTCAACCGTAAGGCGAATATCCCCTTCCATTTTCGCTGAGGGCCCTCAATCCATCATCGTGCGAATGATATACGCAAAATAGGTAAGATTTTTTATTTTGTACTTTTTGAAATAAGGCTCATCTTCTAATGCACTACGGAACTCTTTACTGTGCATGGCCTGACGCATACTTGGTCGGTTATTTTTTAAATTGAATTGAGACATAACGTGGCTGTGCAGAATTGGGGTGCTCACGTTTTTTTAAATAACTAGACTCATTTGTTCATTTTGGTATGACCGTGGCCCTTGACTCTACAATTTGAATGTTAGGTTTTTGGGTGTCCTTGTCAATTGGTTTTCGTTTATTCACGGCCACATATTTGAATATACTTTATATCTACCTAATTATTTTATGCATAATTATCTTAGATAATTATAGTTAAATACATGTTTCAATGGGATTTTTTTCGACGCAGGACGAGGTGGTCAAGCAATTTTCATGGTTGTAAATTTTAATGAATTAATGCATGTATGTAGCTTTGCCTAGTTACAAAAGAAAATACAATAAATACCTTATTCAATTTTCGGTGCGTCCTAATATTTTCATTCTTTAGTATTTAAGGTTTTGAAAGCGCGACTGAGGATTCTTATGGTATAATTTAAATTCATGATTTGCGTCGGCTCGGCCCTGGTACGAATGTTGGCAGTGGCCCTTGAACCGACAAGTTTCCAAACATTTTTTAACTTTACCGCTTTCTGCCTTCACAATGGCCTTACAATAATAAAGCAGATTATATAATTTTCGAGCGTTTCCCGTGTTATTATCGTTTATGTCAGACTACCATTGCACAGATTAATGTAGAGCTCGCGCATTCCTAAAGAAATCATTTATCCACCGGCTTTTGGAAGTTATGAAATGTTGGTCATAAATCTCACAATAAATGCGGTTTGACTTAGAAGTTAGATTGCGCCACTTTCGAAGTCTATCCGACCGAAGTAAAGCAACATGTCAAAAGGTTATTCGTGATGTGGCTAATTATTTAAGTTTAAAAAACCTCGAATACTTGTACCGTCGTCACATGAGTGGAATGTACGACTTCTCAGTAAATTAATATTACGAAAGAATAAGTAACTAAACTAGTAACAGTTGCCAGTGAGAGCAATTCAGTTGATCGAGTTTATATTGAATCCGGTTATTGTTATTAAACATGATGACCAAACAATTTGGGTTATAGAAAATTTGGTAAAGTAGGTGCAATTAGTAACACAAACTTGATGTTACGTTTCATTACCAACATTTAATGCAGTTTCTTTATGCATCAAATGATAAAAATTAAAAGACCTAACGAATAATATTTAAATTTAAGAGATAAAATTAAAGAGATGACGCTAAAGTGTCTCTAGATATAAGCTAATGAGTTACACAAAAAGAAGGTTTTTAAGATTTTTTAATGATTGTACCTTACTTACCTTCTTCGGCTTATGTTGTGTGTTGCTTGTGACGTCGTCGGTAACCGACTTTATTCACTAATGTGTCAGGGCTATTATAGAGGGGGTCTAACATGGCTTATCTTTTTTGGCTTATCTTTAGAAGTTCGTTGGTTGGTTCGTTGGTTCTGGAACCAACGACATGATGTGCCTTCCTTAGCACGGAATCATCTTATTTTTCAAATATTCAGGTGATTCAGCCTGCAATGTCCTCACCAAATTGGGGAAAGTCTCACAATGGGATTTTTGTTCGACCAGAGTTTCCCCATACGGGATTTGCATTTCGCACCCGAATCCTCATCTGAGCCAACTTACTTTATAAGTAAGTACAATAAAGAAGGGGGGCGGTAGCCAGATGGGCGCTAAGCTAATTTGAAGATAATACGAAGTAGATAAGTAATAGTTATTTATTTTTTCCGATCAACTCTCCAATATGAAAATATCTTCTACACAATAGCTCGTTGGCATCCCGAGTCAAAACAACAAAAAAGAACCATTCGATATTTCAAAATATTCAAATCCAATCGAACTAAACGAACAGCCAGTCACCTCAAAGCAGACCGCTCCTTACATGCCGCGCCAATAAAGAAGGGGGGCGGTAGCCAGATGTGCGCTAAGCTAATTTGAAGATAAAACGAAGTAGATAAGTAATAGTTATTTACTTTTTCCGATCAACTCTCCAATATGAAAAAAATCTTCTACACGGTAGCCCGTTGGCATCCCGAGTCAAAACAACAAAAAAGAACCATTCAATATTTCAAAATATTCAAATCCAATCGAACTAAACGAACAGCCAGTCACCTCAAAGGAGACCGCTCCTTACAGTACCATAACTGTTGAAATAACTTAATTATTAGCGTGTATACTTAACAGAGATAATTTTTAATAGACGTATAAAGCGAAAGATTGTGATGAACCGAGTAACTGAAGAACTTGTGTCTTTGATGGGAAATGCATTTTTTCATATTGACCTATTACGTGGGGCATACTGAAAGTCTCTGGATCTGGCCACTTGAAAAAAAAATTATGGAATACGAAAATGGAACTCTTTGGGAACCTGTTACTTGTTAATTTGCGAGACTGTCATTTGTTTTTTCATTGTGACGTCCTTTCGAAAATTGTGTGTCGTTATCAAATGAATTTAACTCGTGAACATTTTCGTCGTGAATGATTTTTTATTATTTTCGTTGTGGCTTAAGTCAACAAGAGAGTTGCCAAAGACTTTAATTGGCATTTGGTGATGAACCACCATGTCGCAGCTCTCTGTATTCGTGGTTTGGAGAATTTAGACGTGGACGTGATCATGTCCATGATGAGGTACGTGAAGGTCGGCCGGCGGCTGCGGTTACAGACTCTAATATTGACACCGTACGACAACTTTATTGAAACTGAAAAAGAAAATCTTGCCAGCAAAATCGTGCTTTGTTATGTAATGGAATGAACCAAGTGCAAAACATTTTACATTTGTGCATCTGAAGGTTCGGAAGCTTTGCACTCGATGGATACCGCATGACTTAACGGAGGACCAGAAACGACTGTGATAAAAAAGTTTAACGGAGGACATTCATTGGCTGACTTATCGTGACAGGTGATGAAACCTGGGTGTACTGCTTTGAACCCGAAAGAAAACGCCAGTCAGCAGAGTGGGTCTTTCCTTTTGAAGATTTGCCGACGAAAGTTAAGAAAAGTCGAAGCATTGGTAAAAAATGGTTTTTCGGCAAATCAGGACATTATACTACGGTATCGCATGAAGATCAAAGGACAGTGACTGCAGATTGGCACGTCAACGCTTGCTTAGAAAAACTTCGCGAAAAGCGTCCTCGAAGCAATGTCCTCCTTCACAACAATAACGCATCCTCACATTCCGCTAAGGTAACAGAAGCCTATTTGAAGGCTTCAAATGTGGAACTGATGACGCATCCGCCTTGCGGACCGGACCTTGCACTCTGCGACTTCTTTTTGTTTCCAAAAATTAAAGACAAACTTGGAGGCACACGTTTTAAGAGCCTTGAATCGGCGGTGATTGCGTTCCATGAAGCCATTGAAGAGGTCTCTAAGGAAGACTGGTCCAACTGCTTTGTGCAGTGTTTCCGCGAATGCAAAAATGAATTAATTGCGAGGGAATATACTTTGAAAAACAATAAATGTATCGTAAGTCTTATATCTAGTCTTATTTATCAGAATCCAGAAACTTTCAGTATGCCCTAAGTACTGAGGCCTGCTTTAAACTTTTCTATACCTGATTTTAGCATTTTAAATGTCTATTTGTAAAATGATGCTCACCTTATATTGACCGTGAATCCTTGTTCTCTTACTTAATTGTTGTAATCCCATGTTTACACAGATTTAAGCTTAAATATTGCAATTTTTAAACATAGAGTAGGTAACGGTCACTGATATTATGTTTACATTTCCTGGTGGGGACGGCTGACTGATTCTGCGCTTCCCATGAGCGTGCTGAGACGCTGAAACACTATCGTAGTATGTCCACTCCACATGCACTCGAGTAATTAAGCCTGAAGACGGTCACCCGACACGTCACTCACGCGCACAAGGAGCGACCACTCGAAGGGCCTCTCTAGGATAATGTACATAATTCACTGCCAAGAAAATACCTCATGAGGCTTATGTTTACGTACTGGCCATAAAACTGCACACAACATCAATGTATTGGTTCAATACCGCCAATGATTGGAAGTTAACTCGATAACCATTTAGAGTTTAATAAACACTGATAAGAAATCAACATGACTTGGACATGGGACCGTGACTGTGGAACATTTACTGAAAAAAGTAAATTTTATTTTTAAGAAATTATTTACAGTTGTATTCATAATGTACTTATATATATTATAAGTACATGTATATGTTTATTTCATAATTGAGAAAGCTCGCTTTTCCACTCATTTAGTTTTTATAACTCATTTTAAAAATATTAGTTTGGTTATGAAAATCGTTAAAAACTAAAGTAACCTCGATTGCTACGGCTTGCTACGGCGTAGACACAGTTTATATTTTGTTTACTGCTTTTACATTATTCTTTTATTGATTTTCTACATACATACTCGTACCGTTTCTTTTTTGGGCCCAGCCGTTTTTAAGGTTAAAGCCAAAATATATTTCGCTTTCGTCTAATTTCTTAATATTTACTAAAGCCAGCTAGCCCTTTATTACCGAAGTACAATCCGAGGTACTCAGGTTAACTTACCGTATTTACACTAGAAGATATTAGTAGGTCAATAGTCACACTTCACTTCCCTTAAGTTACTGCCAAGATGAACTAAACCACAAGTAAGCAAGCAGGTTGCAGTAATATAGGCACTTGTTATAAGTTGACACATGACGCGATTGGTATTGCTGGTACAGCGAGGCCTATTTTAACACGCTTTTATTATTAGCTCAACCTGTATGTTTGTTTGTATGCTTGTTTGTATGCTTGCATGTAACCAACTCCTTTGGATTAGATTTTGACACGGACAGATTTAATTTAAACGCGATTTATGTTATGACACTATCACACTTCACACAAATATAAAATAAAATAAAATTGTTTAAAAAAACTAAAAAACACGCTTTCACAGTACATCAAACTAAAAAGTGAAAAATAATTCTTAATATATAAGCTGAAAACAATAATGAACGAAAAATACTAGTATTATTGTGAAAAAAAGCGTGGGGTTGTGCCAATATTTTTCGTATATCGACAACCCACGCTTTTGTTTTCACTAACAAATGACGTCACAAATGGGTATATGCCTCTTTGTCTAATCTTGAATTTCAAACTTGAATTTATAACTCGGTCAATTTTAAAGATAGAGTAAAAATTCTTTTAGTGTTTGATAGCAGAAACTAAGAAGTTTGGATTTATAAAATAAATAACTGGCCAAGCACGTGTCGGACCACGCAAAGTGTAGGGTTCCGTAGTTGCTTAACAAAAGAATAGCTAAAGAGAAACTTAAAAAGAAACGTACCTATAACCTATTATATAGGTAGTACCTATATTTCATTTTATCTACAATGTTATGTAAGTACTACGAATGAAAATTGCTCCGCTGAGAACTAAGTTTTTGTAAATAAAAGTAGGCTAGACTAAATTGCTAAATAAAATTATAATAGTTTATGGAATATCTAACTGGAATTGAAAAAGAAATAGTATTGTAATTCAAGTCTTTCATATGTTATTATACTTAATTCTAACAAAAATAATCAAAAAATTTGAATATTCTAAGTGCTAATAATTGCAATCTAATAGGTTGGATTTCGAGGCACATCCGAACAGCATCCAGTCGCTCGCGCTAATGAGCGCGCGCGGCTGCCGCTCTATTTGTTACATCGACTCCCCGCGCGCAAGCCCCGCAGGGCCATGTGGCGCGGCGCGCTTTATTCGAAATTCAAAATAGTTTTATTCGAATGTTTCGAATGTTCCATTGGCAACTCGCGATTGTTACACATTTAAAACTGACTGGTAAATAAGGTAAATAGGTTATGAAATTATTTTAGTAAATGATGTTATGATTTTTTTTTCGCAATCTTTTTACTGTTCTAATACCTACTTTTTACTACCTACATAGACGGACTCCATCAAGTCATTTTCTATGATACTTCTACTGAATTTCTATGTACGGTCTCGACACCGTACATATTTTTATGCAGACACGGCAGCCTACTTTCGGCCACGCGCTGCAGTGTTCTTTAAGGCGCTACGCCGAAAAAAAATTGTTGCGCAAGAGGTGTGTCTAAGGAAGACGGCGCGGGCAGCGCCCCGCGTCGGTCAGCCGCTCCCCGCGCCGCCCCGCACAGACCCCGCTCTAAAACATCGAGGCGGGTCTATGACCTCTGCGACAATGATAAAATATTATATTTGTTTATTTTGATGTAATCGCGCAAAGTATATTACTATGTATGATTCGCTCTTTGAGTATATATTTTTTATTTTATTTTAATTGGTCTTTAGTGTAGTGGAGTGTAGGGTAGTAATGATTATAATTTCACCTAAAAATAAAAGATTTAGTATTTCAAGATTCCAGACATTTTGACATTGTAATAGTAAGTATAATTTGAATTAATATAATACGGTCCGCCCGCGGCTACGCTCGCGTTGTGTAAGATTTTCCCGTGGGAATAAGCCTTTTCCCGTAAAAAGTATCCTGTAAGTGTCCTATGTGTTCCAGGGTATAAACTAACTTTATTCCAAATTTCTTTCATACCAATCCGTTCAGTAGTTGTTGTCTTCCAGTATCTTCACTTCAAAATTATATAGGGGACAAGGGGAAAATAATTCCCGTTGTCACCACTTTAATTTATTTATAAAATACCTACAGATTTTCGAGTATTTTTATTCCATTGTTTCCAAACTGAAGTCAATTTATTAATTGGATGCAAAAAAATAAAAATGTGATGTTTATTTACGATTTACAATACGATCGATACGTATCTACTTATTTCTGATACGATCAATATTGTGAATGTTTCCGGAAATACATAATGTTTTCATCGTGTCTATTTTTTTCTTTGTGTTAGATTAAATAGAATGATCACTATAAATGTCTTTATAATATTTTTATCACACACACGTCACTTCAACACATCAATTATTTTTTTCTTTCACTGTCATTATGATGAGTAATTGGTACCAAAGAAATCTTATATCAAATATTTGGTTCAAATCAAGATCAAAAGTTTCTGTTTTGTCAATAAAATTGGGTATGCAAAGTTTTTAAAAAAGTATGCTAAATGCAAAACCATTTCGAGATATAAGGTTGGTTCCTAAATATATTTTGCATTTTTTTTTTGCTCAAAATACTACACGGTTCTTTATTTTTTTATAAAATCATTTAATTTCCAAGTGCCCTCCAAAAAGTAACCTGTAGCCGTGCCATCCATGGTAGCTTTGACGTCGAAAAATGATTCATAAAAATCTTAATTTGAATAAAATATTTTTATTTGATTTGATATACGGCTGATTCTCTGCCTTGACAAACGAGATATATAAAAAAATTACACAAATTCTGTGCCATATTCAAAGATGAAGTTTGACATTTAATGTCAAACTTCATCTTTGAATATGGCACAGAATCTTGCGCCACGTGTAAAGCTTGATCTGCTATTTAAATATATTTAATTGTAAAACTTTTACTTTAGTATTATATCAGACTGCCCACGCCGCGAAATTTTATTGATAAAGCATCGACTATTTGTGTTTACCATTGAAATTATTAGGGCGCTTGGTCTGGCATCAAACACATTTGATGACATACGATGACAGCTAACTTCATACCTAAATTGTTTGCTTGTCACTAGGCAAAAAATGTATTTTATTCAGCCAACTGTTGTATATGTATGACTCACTTCAACCACATCTAGATAGATATAATTTAGCATCTAAGTAGCTTGTAGTCAATATGTTTGTCTGACGCACAACACGTCTTTCATTCTGACACGCTCCTGTGTCTCTATACCTCATGCATGGTGACCCTGCCAACACTGCCTAGTATGGACAGTCCTGTGCATCGCGATTCGCTAGTGATAAAAATATAACGTGTTCGTTCGTAAAAATTGTAATAATGTGTTAAAACGAGGATCTGATAGGATGTTTACGTGCTAAAAGTGGGTCTTAGATGGGTGTGGAGTTCTTGAGGAAGCTGCGGCGACTCTTGAGACGGGCAAGAGGAGGGTTGTGTCGTAAAGGAGGTGCCTGCTGTCTTGAGACTGTTTCGCTCTTTCAATATCGCAAGCGACCTCACGTCTCACGCTGGGTGGAACAATTCCTGCCATGGAGTAAAGCTTTCTCAGTGGTGTCGGTTTCAGGGTGCCCGTGACTATACGTCATGATTCGTGGAGAGCCGTGTCCACATTTCTCGCATGGGCTAAACAATCCCAAACTGGACTCGAATATTCGCCTGCTGAGTAAGCGAGAGCAAAACAACTCGTTCGAAGAACGCGTGCGCTGGCTCCCCAGCGGGTAGTGGTAAGGCGTCTCAGGATGTTGTTCCGGGCACCAACTTTACTCTTAAGCTTGCGGCAGTTCTCTCTTTATGTCAGAGATCGATCCCACGTGACACCTAAGTACCGTCAAAAATGTTTTTAAACTTTCATACAAATTAACTCGATCAGCTGATCACCTTGTTTGAAAAAAATACGAGTTTAAAAAAGTTTTGGAACGAAAGTTGTTCAGTTTCATGGGCCGATTACCACACGAGAGGTTTTACGTTATTTTGCTAAGACGTTGACACGTTTTAGTTTTGATTTGTAACGGCAAAGCTAACGATATCTCTTTAGAAATTCATTAAGTATTTTAGAATTTCTAAAGTGTGACAATATTTCCTTATATTTATTAGAGGTTCTATTTTGTCATAAAAACTAAGATTCTTGGATTTTTTTTATTTTTAACATTGCCTCATTGTTTCCTTGGCAAAATAGTGCCGACCGAGTTTCATCAAACCCATTAACTCATAGAAAAAAAAATTGTTGTTTTCTTAATGGAATAGTCCACTAACCCAAGTTTTATCGTAATCAGAGCACTAACAAAATAATAAACTGTCAGTTAAAAAATATATGAGTTCATTTTGTTCAATATTATAATTATTTTTTTATAAATAATTATTACTCATCCAAAATATCATTAGAATAAAAATACTCGTAAATCAGTCATTCATTTTATAATTATAATTTGTAACGTGGGAGAACGGTAATATTTATTCCCACTGTCCCCTGTTTTTGTTCTTTTCGAGTGAACATACTGCGGGACAGCGGGAAAAATCCTTAGTAGTTCCCCCGTGAGGGATATAATCCTTTGACTGGAAATAAGACTTGGCCCCGCACACACTTGGCTGGTTTTTTGTAAGCTAGGTATAGGCTATAAAATTACGTAACGAGTATGCAAACTTTACTTTTGAATCAATAAATAAATTACCTACCTACCTAACACAATAAAAATAATTCTAAAAAACCACATTTGGTTGAATAATAGAAATACCTAACTATTCCTCTCGCGCCTGCCTGTGTTGTACTATAAAAATAAAATGATCGACATCTGTAACTAGGTAGTATAATAATAACATCTAATTTGAAAAAAAAAATGTATACCTTGATGTGCCGTCCACTGTACATACACATATACCCTTTGCGTAGTGTACTCGTATTATTAGTGTCGACCTTGAAAGTGATAGTATCACAAACTTGACTAAACCTTACTAAGTATACAAGCAGCAGGTATGGACCCAACCTATATTTATTTAATTAAAAATCGATTTAGAAATATTGTCAATGTAACGGATCGGACGGATGGATGTGACGGACCTACTCATAGTACGTCTTCTCCAAATAAAATTATTTCGTGAGCCGGGCGGCTTGGAGCGCCACCGAGCGCACATCCGTCGTCGGCAAAGATCATGGGCGACTGAGCTCAAGAAAGGAAAGTGATGACGCTAAGCTTCTCCGCACGTGTTTAACAGAGAAAGAAATAATGTTCGCGCGCTCCAAGTAAATGGCGTAAGTGCCAAATTTACTTTCTCAGTTTATATAAAAAGTACTAATTTGATTTGTAAATTTGCTTAGGAAAAACATAAAGCAGTCGGAGACCTATCTTGTAACTAAATTTCGGCAACCAATAAATTACCATTTACCTCTCAGATTCAAATAACGAGAATCGAAGACGCTGCTTTGGATAACATTTGTATCGAGAAGATTTTTACCAAACATGTTTTGGCCTTAGTGTAAGCGTAGATAATAGAGTCCAATAACATATTTTAGAAAATCAATACATTTACTGACGTAGATAATGAGATCTGATTCAACAAAAATCTTGAAAATTCCCGGACTAGAAAATCATTACAATAACTTTTGAGTGCATTACCATCTCGCGAACTAGCAACATCTCAAGGAAAGAATCGCCAAATTATAATAGTTTTGTATATTAACTTTACATTATACAACTTCTACTACGTTTGTGTGATCTTTCTCTTCGCGGCGCTCCACAACAACTAGCAGCCTTACAACCTGCTGGATCTACACACTACTCAAATGTGCGGGTCTCACTGACTCGTACATTCTTACTTAGCACAAGTACATTTTAAAGTTGGTATTTTATTCGTTAACCTGTCAAGCCTACTTATTTCACACTTTTTTTACTTTTCTCGTACTTAAATTTACTACATAGACAGTTTAAACTTTATCAAAGTATTTTTTTATGATATTTGTACCGAATTTCTTACTAGTACATTTCATAAGTTGATATATTATTCGTTAACCTGTAAAGCCTACATGATGTTGATAGTTTTCCTTTTAAATTCATCATATTTCCAAATACAACGGTTTCGCTGGTAGGGGGGAACTTGACTCTAACAAAAATAAGCACTTAAAATATTTCTGAAACGTAAACTAGCATCGAAAAATGGTTTTAGCAAACCCCCATTATTTTTTTAAACCCTATCCAACGATACCTCACACCATGAGGTAATCGTGAATTTAAAAAATAACCCCCACTTCACGTGTACCAGAGGAAACGTAAAATTTTTTTTTTAAGATTTTATTCTTCAGCTTTGTCGGCATTATTCATATGTATGTCCATGCCAAATTACAGCCTTCTAACATTCATCAAAATATTTTTCTATGATATTTGTAGTACCAAATTTCTTACTTGTACTAGTACTTTTTATAAGTTGGTCTATTATTCGATAACCTGTAAAGCTTCTTGATATTGATAGTTTTCCTTTTAAATTCATCGTATACACTACTACCATGATTTTTTTCACGTTTCCATATACAACGGTTTCGCTGGTAGAGGGGGGGAAACTTGACTCTAACAAAAATTTCTAAAACTTACACTAGCAATGGTCTTAGCAAACTCCCATTGTTTTTAAAAGACCTATCCAACGATACCTCACATTATAAGGTAATCGTGAAAAAAAAAATAACCCCCTCTTGACGTGTACCAGAGGAACCCTAAAAAAATTTTTTTTTAAAGATTTTATTCTTCAGCTTTGTCGGCATGATTCATATGTATATCCATGCCAAATTACAGCCTTCTGGTACTATGAGTCTCTGAGCTAAGCCGCGGACAGACAGACAGACAGACGGACGGACAGACAGACGGACAGACCAAAACTATAAGGGTTCCTTTTTACTACGGAACCCTAAAAAAGTAGTCACCCCTATTGTTTGGGCTGTTTGTTTGCATGAAGAATTCTTATGTTCTTTTTAAATAGCAATAGTTGTTAAAGTTTGCGGGCTGAGCTTACCACCCGAGAGCTAACACATTGTACGAAGGCTGTTGTTTTGTCATATACAAAACATTGAATGTTGGTTTGTTGTTAGTCATGTTTATATAATACAATACTAAGTAAATTTATTTATTTATTTATTTATTTAACAATAAACAAGAAAATAACAATAACATAAAAGAAAAACGACACAACAGGCCATAAACAAAACTGTAGTAGTAGTAGCTCTACCTGCTGTTATAAATATCTCATATATGTGTTAATTTTACTGAAATGCTCCTAATTATTAGTTGTATATGAGCCAGCAATAACGAATTGATGCGGTTATGGCTAATCATATCTACTTACTTAAATAAATAAATTATGTAACGGTAATTCTGACTAATTTGTAAGTCGATCGCGTTCTCCGTGTTTATTCCGTGGTGTTCGCCTACAACGCTGTTAACTAGACAGCAGCGGGTAAATTGAGAGCATAGATTAAAAGAAATAAGGTTGCATTGCGTCGGTTAACCTCATGGAAATTAACATTTGAACTCGAATGTACTTAGTTCGTCGTGTTTCTGGTTGCCCACTACACTTTATATTTCACTTAGTGAGACTGCTCTGCCACTTTTAGAAATTCGACTTTATTTTGTTTGTAATATATTACACTTTGGATTGTTTTATATCGCGCGGTGATAATGAATGCATGGCTTAGCTGCGTGCAGGTCCAGTCCAGAGCGGAGGTAACTATCCCAGGCTCAAACGCAAAGGTTAATCTTTGTTACGTAACTTCTAGGAATGTCGCCGTCTCTACATCACTTGACCATGATCGAATGTAATTAGAGCATTTTATACAGTGACAGACAGTGTTATAAACTATGAACTTATATTAGTCCCATCAATAACAAAATAGTACGTACCTTCATACATTTCCCCACTGAAGTGCACTATATAATATTCAAGTAGCCTCCAAGCAAGTAAGTATAAAAAAAGTATAGGTAATATTTTTTTAGAATAAAAAAAGTATAGGTAATATTTTTTCATGTGAATTAAAAAAGTAGTTTCGAAGAGAGATGAACCGGTGCAAGTTGCCAGCATATGCATCGCAGGCTATCTTACAGGACAGGTCCAATTTTAAAAAACCAGTCAACGATTATATCATATCGGTGTTAAAGATAATAGTAAAAATTAAATCGTACAGCATACCTATATGATGAAAGTTGAATATCTGCCCTCGAGGTGCGGGCGCAGGCGCAGGCTGGCGCGCTGTACGATGCGCCGTCGTCAGTAGGAGGGCGGCGCGTGAGCACCATCACATTGCGCAAGGTATGTGAACCATCGAAAGTGCCCCCTCCCCCGGATATGGAGCGTGCATCTCTTATAAACACAGGTGGCGCCAAGACGCTGGACACTACAACCTAAACCTGCGTCTAAACGTGTGCAAGGATGTGCGATAAAACGGTAGGTGCCCGTGACGGATAGTGCACTAAAAATCAGTTCTTGACCTAGTGATCTGGTGACATCTTATCTGGACTTCATCGATAGTGAACAATCACTCACCCATATCGGGACTGGATATTAGTGAAGTGCCTGGACATTTTCTGGTGTTCTTGACGACAGTTTGACGGATTGGAATTTATAATTGTATGTACTATATTTTTTTTTAACAAAGAATTGTGTGTACAGGTACTGAGATCGCTGGTGTTGGTGGCGATGGTGGCGTGCGCCGTGGCACGACCGGAGCCGCCATCCTCGTACGCAGCTCCTTCGAGCTCGTACTCGGCTCCTTCTTCCTCGTATGGTGCGCCGGCGCCGCAGTACGGCGCTCCCCAGCAGGCTCCCATCGTCCACAAGCACGTCTACGTGCACGTGCCACCTCCAGACAATGAGTACCCCGCACCCCGCAAACAGATCTACGTGCCGCCCCCACAGAAGCACTACAAAATAGTGTTCATCAAGGCGCCGACTCCCCCGACCCCGACCGCGCCTGTCATCCCTCTGCAGCCGCAAAACGAGGAGAAGACCCTCGTGTACGTGCTGGTGAAGAAACCCGAGGAGCAGCCCGACATCGTCATCCCCACGCCTGCGCCCACGCAGCCCGCCAAACCGGAGGTCTACTTCATCAGATACAAGACCCAGGTATGACCAATAAACACATTGACTAACATTCCATTTAAAAATACATACATACATAACACCACGCTCATATTCCTGAAGGGGTGAGCAAAGATTTAGTGGTCCCCCAAAGATTTAGGATATTTTAAAAATAATGACTTAATGATTTATCATAGAAACGACTAAATAATCATATAGGTTTTTAGGAATTATTTGATTAAAATAATTAATTTCTTGCGCGTAACTCGTCTTTAATAAATTACTGTTTTCAATCATTACACAGCACTGTGTTAAAAGTATAATGCTAAGCTTTGAATATGATGTCTCTAATTAAGTGATCCATCACTAGTGTTAATGCACCGCTGCAGACAGGCAGTAACCACTCAAGTGTTGGCGTCCGTGTCGTAGTGAATGTAGAAGTCATACCTTGGTAATTTTCACGGCAGTGTGCTATTTAATTATGCTTTTATTAAAGCCGAGAAGTGCTGCGATGTCGTGGGATGCGCTT
This sequence comes from Carpatolechia fugitivella, assembly GCA_951230895.1. Taxonomy (NCBI): domain Eukaryota; kingdom Metazoa; phylum Arthropoda; class Insecta; order Lepidoptera; family Gelechiidae; genus Carpatolechia; species Carpatolechia fugitivella. Next base: position 8,629,164 of record OX579650.1, read on the forward strand.
GTGAAAGTACGCGTTAACATTTCCTGGAGCAATCAGGAAGTGCCGCATGACCTAGCGTGCCTAGCCTGCCTAGAGCACCCGCTAGCATCATTACAGTGACGTAACAGGGACGCTTCTGCTTAATGTCCCCGCTTCCATTAGAACTCCACGCACGTAATGTATCGCAGGCGTTGCATTCTGTATCATTAACGCAGATTGAGATAGTAACCACTACACCTGTCACTGTTTTTGTGGAGGTATTGCACGACGACGATCATTATTTCACTCTAACAGCAAGATTATTATGTCAATCGTAGTGTATCTCACAATTTCTTCTTTGAATTGTTAATCCATGCTAGATACTCAAAATACGTGCTTTTTGTAAAGATATTAGGATTTAACTTGAAAGTTGCTTATTTTGTGATAACTTTGAATTCGTTTCGATATTTATAATGGCGTATTTAGGACTATTTACATCCTTAGGACTATTTACATTTTGAAGAAGTACTTAGAAAAACTTTTGAAAAGTCTATAATTAGCACAGTACCTATATTATAGTTATCATATTAGCTCGTAACCACCCTTCACTTAAAATTCAAAATAAATATATAGGTAGATATTTATTCTATCTAACCTAAACATACTAACGGAAATAAGCGCTTTTCTTGACAAGATACATTAGTTTTTTTATTTCTCACTGTATGCTAATAGGAGATCATACTCGCTCGTCTCGGTTGCGTAAAAGATATAAGGTAGATACTTATCTATTGCAAATAGCTTTTTAATTGCTAAGCTATTTGTGTATGACATAAAATATATACAGCCCAGAATGAAAGTAGCATCATTATATCTATCATTAGTAACTATAAAAAATAGGTGATCCACCTAATTATATTAAGTTTTTTTCCTAATATATGCTTCATCTTTTCTGAACGGTAAAATATTATTTCCAGAAACAAGAGGGATATCCCGACAGAGCTCCATCCTCCGAATACGGCGCCCCCGCTTCGGCACCCTCTTCGGAATACGGCGCCCCCTCCGGAGGCAGCTCCTACTAAACTCTGAACCAAATGACCCTTTCCTGCCTGACCATTTTCTCTCAACGTATTCTTAAAAGAAATAACATACTGTGGGTTCTAAGTGAACTAATATGAAGTGAAATTTTTAATGACCACATTAACAGATTACTGTACTACAATAGATTAACTCGTCAATTCAAATCACTTTCTTACATGCGATTAGATTTGTTACGCAATGATCTGTTAATTTTCAAATAAAAATTTCACATCACGTTTTGTGTCCAGAGAAAGGCGGCTATTTATAGGAATGCTGTGATATTTGATGAATACCTAAAAAAATAGACAAGTTAGATATAGAAATTGGAAAATGCCTTGAGAGAAAATGTGCGAAGGCATCACGCCAGATTAAACTGCGTCTTACTTTTTATACCTTATTACATCAAATTGATGTGACTGTTTGTAAATAATATTACTTATTTTTATATGATTTAAAAATAAATGTTTTTAAATAGTATCGTTGTCTACAACTCATTTAGAGCATCCTGTTACATTCCAAAGACACACGATTCATTTGTAGTCATTGCATAATTAAATGGTCTGTACCGTAATGAAGCTCGGAATGTTTCAGGTTGTTTTTCACATGTTACCAAAGATGTTGACCAACCGTGAGGAGGACCTCGATTAGTGGAGCGCTAAAAGGGAAAACGCGTGTCATATTTTAAATGGGTACTATCTAATTCTTAGTTACGCAACATACAAGCACAACACCTATAATATGTTGTGCAATAAAACGTCTTCACCTATTTTAATTCAAACCCATTGTTGAATTTATTTATTGATTCCTATGAATTAAATAAGGACAAGAGGCTTTTAGAAATAACTGCAGCATTACTGCTTGCATTATTTACAAACTTTCTTGATTATGTTCTATTTTCGGCTGGCTGGTTTTCGTTCTTTTTGGTTTTCGCTTTTTTTTTTATTGTAGACATTTCTTGTGTTTTTTTTTTCTCATTGTCAGATTTGTGCAAGGACGTTATAATTAACGTCCTTGGATTTGTGCTCGTCGTGACTTATTGCGATTTGTCGTTTTTTTTTCAAGAGTTATCCAGAGTTTATAGTTCCCCGTATTATAAAAAGGTTCTCTGTGGTTTACAGTCCAATATCTTCTTCCACGGAACAACTCTTGTGTCCGCTGTTGTTGCCACGCATGCTTGTTACCCCTGGATGCTAATTATATTGATCCTTGTTTTATTGTCCGGGTAAGTTTTGTTCGTGTTTTCTTCTTCCCTTGTTCTGTAAGATTGCAATTCTCTTAGTTTCTTTATATCTTACAGTTTCTTTCCGGATTTGTCGCCGCGGACTGAAAGCCGTTTTAGTCCTCAAGTTTGGAGCCGTGGTGGCTGCAAGCATCAGGAGGCAACAGCCTCAGCTGCCTCGGGCTTCCGATTCCTTAGCGGCAGAGACGTGGTTCCAGGTTCCTGTTTGCTGAGCGCAGCAAGTTCTGCATTCAAGCAAAGTTTAGAAGTCAGTGTAGCTAAGCCCCTTCTGTTATATTTTAATTCTTAGACCTCTATTTGTAATTTCCCAATTTTGTTTTTAAAATTCCATTAGTTTTCAAAATTCCAAAGTAAGCTCCAACTTTGAAGGCCTATTTTTATTATCGATATAATTATTTGGCTTAACTTCAACTCCAATCCTTTTTTTAGGTTCTCATAATTGCGCAATTTTATGACCCTAATATGTAGGGAGTCCCCGTTTACCTTTTCTTTTACCGTGTAATATTTTTTGGGAAAACCTTTGTTTTTATTGGCACTTTAAATATCCTGTGGTCGTCGACCACAGGAAAGTAGTAGTCCTTTTTTTTACTACATAACGTAGTATTTCGCAAATAACTCGGCTTATTGAAAATAATAAAAACTTTTGGACCGTTATCAGTCTGCTACAATAAGAGTTTTGTTATTTTTTTTATACTCGTGGCTAATATGTAACGTAGAAAACAGATGTTAAAATAAATGTTATTTAATACTTAGATAGTATACAATTTCATAAAGTTTTATTGCCTTATACGAGGCTCACTTTACCAACTATTGAAAATAATAAAATTACCTATATATCAATAAACATTGCATTACATCATGAAGAAATCGTAGGCAGATCGTAGATTCGGAATGTTATCAAAACTCGTGTTTTTTTGTGATTTGTCTCTTAGTTTCCTTTTAGTTAGGGTAAGGTAAGTAGGTAGGTAGTCAACTAGACCCAAGTGACCAACATATCAACTATAATTACTGAAATAATGTGGATGTCTTTGTGATGCAACTAGACCAAGCTGTACTTCAATATACAATAGGCAGCACAATGTGTCTCACGACGCTATTATAATGCAAGTGTTTTCACTTTCGCGTGTGTATGGATACTTGCGTTTACCGGTGGTGCTTCCGTAATTGTTGTGTGGATTCTTTTTTCAATGACAAACTCGCCAAGAATTTTTGGATCAACTGGACGTTTCTTGCTAGCACCCATTGTTTAATTTCAATTATGTTGTATTAAAGTTGTGCAACACCAAATGTATAGGGGAGAGGGGGGCAGCTTTATGCGTTTTTTATACTTTTTGTTATAACTCTTTTTTCTTTAGGTTAAAAGATTTTTCTAGGTTTTGCATTATTAGTTATATTATTAGACAGTAAAATGAATGCATATTCATAAATGTCAAGTAAGAGATAAAGGTACAATTTAGCTTTTTGTAGTAGGAATTCATTCAAAGTTGCCCCAATAGTGGGGTAGCTTTGAACAGCATATAATAAATCTATATAATAAATCTGTAAAGAGGCCAATTCTGTACATTGAAAATAAAAAAACAAAAATACGTCTGGGGGTCTTCTTAAACGTAACAGATACCAAAAATATGATTTTTGAAATTTTTGTCTGTCTATCTGTCTGTGTCTTGTCCGCGATTCACGCAAAAACCACTGAACGGATTTTGATGAAACTTTTTTTGTTGTATAGCTATTGGTCCTCGGTAACATATAGGCTATAATTTATTTTGAAGATCGGAATACCTGATGTGGAACCATAGCAGTCCAGCTAAACTATGAGAGATATGAAAATAGTGCCTTAGGAAAAGTTGTTCAGCGTGATGAGCATTTTCTATTGACGTATAAATATTGAAGGTCTGGTATACCTGATGTGGTACCCTAGCAGCACAGCTAAACTATAAGAGATACAAATATAGCACTTTAGGAAAAGTTGTTAAGAGTGATAAGTAAGTATTTTCTAACGACATACAAAAATCGAAGGTCTGGTACACCAAGAAGTCACTGAAATAAATAATATAATTATGGAACGCGTTGACGGGACACAAGTAGAGTACACTGCGATTAACAATGTTGTCGACCGAGATGAAGCAACAACTTACCCTGTCGAGTTTTTAAATTCTTTGTCCGCTCCTGGCCTTCTGGCACATATTTTTAAATTAAAAGTCGGCGTGCCCATAATTTTACTGAGAAATTTAAGTCCTCCAAAACTGTGTAACGGCACACGTTTAAAGTCATATCACTTCAACGCAACGTGATAGAGGGGAAAATTTTAACAGGATGTGGTGCTGGTGAGCGTGTTTTTATTCCTCGGATACCGCTAATACCGAACAACTATCCGTTCCGGTTTAAACGTGTGAAGTTCCCAATAAGTGTGAGTTTCTGTATGACCATTAATAAAGCTCAGGGACAGACTATGAGTCGCGTTGGTGTAGACCTGCGGAAGCCCTGTTTTTCACACGGCCAGCTTTATGTAGCTTTGTCAGGAGTAAGCAGTGCACGAAGCCTGTTTATACTCACTGATACACAAAACAAAACATCAAATATAGTTTACGAACATGTGTTATAATATTTCTCGTAAACTACTATACAATTTCGTTTAAATGTGTACACAAATATAAACACTTCTTCGTAAACTCAAAATGCTTGCGCGAACGAAGTCGCGGGCACTGCTAGTCTAATAATATATTCATTTATTTTATCTGTATGGGGTAGTTATGAACAGTTACATGCACTGGGGTAGCTTTGAACAACTAGCTTATAAAAACTGCCCCGTCAATTTTTTTCATAACAGGTAGTTTGAAAAATAACAATCAATATTTTAAAAAACACTAACAAATTTAAATTAATAGCACTTCGTCACTACATGTAATACATTGTTACATATAATAAATAAATTAAAACCTGCCACTTCCTTGAATTCCAATCACTAATGTCTTAAAAACATGTTGCAAAAACTTTAGAATTGAACACCTAAAACTACATTGTGTCTTCTTAAATCGGTATTATGCTCGCAGAATGTCGGGTACATTCTGAAAAAGCTAAGTTCCTACTTATATAGTTCAAAATGAAAACGTTTAATTCTTACAGGATGTTGTTGCATTTTTAATAAATCAATGGTGAGGCTGGTAGTTAGACAGTCATTTAGCTATTCGTTATTTGACTCGCTTTTTATGGTTTATGTCGAAAGACCGTTCGATAGTTTCTTTTTTTAGCAGCAAAGTATACCTGGGCAACCGAAAGGGAGCTTTGCTCGTGGAAGCAAGCAATAAATAAAAAATACATAAATAAAAAAATAAAAGCACTCAGGGAATCGAACTCATGACTCAAACGTCTAACGGTCTCCCGACTGAGCTAATGTTAATATTTCGTAGCAATATATTTATGCCTGAAAACACGGGGAAACCCGTTTCACTTAGAATGAAACCTAGCTAGATTGATTTATCGCCCCCGAAACCACCTAGGTATATACTAAATTTAATCGAAATGGTTAAAGCCGTTTCCGAGATTCTTATTATACGTATGTATCTATATAACGTATAAAGACGCGTAGTGGACTGTGAATCTATCTAATACTTTATCTGATCAGAGATGAAACCAATCTAGATTGGTCTCGAACTTTCATTATCTAAAAAAAGTTCAGTAGAGATGCGGGCGTCGGCCGCGGTTATTTTTGGCACAGAGAATTTCAGGACTTACAATTGCTAGCAGTTTCTGTTTATATCCCGTTAGTGGCACACGTTTCTTTAACAAATAAGCTAAAAAATGCCTCTGGAAATCGACAGGGAAGTTAAAGTTGACTCTGATCCATGCGTGGTAGCTTGGGATGAACGACTCTACGTTGGCTGTGAAGATGGTTCTATAAAAGTAAGTTATGTCGAGCACCGACTTGTTGTTTTGACCTTATAGAAAGACAGTAGGTACGCAATTAGTAAAAACTCTTAATACAAAACGTATTTAAAAGGATGTACGTATCGGAACCCTAAGGGCTCGTGTCCACATTCACGGTTTACGCCGGACCGGCACGTCACCACCGCCAGCTATGCATGCACGGCGAATTTATTATATTTCCGAATTGATTTCTATGGCACGCGCCTTGCGTAGCGTAGGTCCGGCTAAGTGGGTTGCTCTCATAGACTGCCATACTAGACTGTGCGCCGGTCGTAATCTGTCCACCCACGGTTGCAAACCGGACCGGCAACGCCGCCGCCGGCGGCGCCTTGAACACAGCACACCTCCTCATAGCTTCATACATTACTGTTTTTTTTTTTATTAGTTGATGGGCTTACTCTTGACCACAATCAGGTCCGCGAGGGACGAGATGTGGTCGATGATGGAACGAGTTTGCCCAGAAGGTGCCTGTTCACTCTAGCTTTCTGCTGCTTCGTACATTACAAACCGTGAATGTGGGAACGAGCCCGTTTGATTTGAGATCTATGTGGTTGGGTGGGTTTGTTCTAAGTACATCTACAACGCTTAAAGTTCTTACGTAGTTAAATACATGCCTCCTAAACAAGAACTGTATTAAAATCACTTAAAAATACCTACTCGAATTGTTTATTTAGTCATTCGATACAAAATTATCTCCTGGCGCATCATGGGCAGCACACGGTGTGCAGCTGTTTGCATTGGCTGCGGGTAATGGCTTCGTGTACTCCTCGTCCAACGACGGCGGCGTCAGGGTGTGGTCTCCGCAGGGGGAGAAGGTTGCCAAGTTGCCCGCTTCAGAAGGAGACGTTGGCACCCTCCATGTGTATGGGAAAGATGTATACGCTGGCGATGAAAGTGGTAACGTAAGTATCCACAACTATTTATAGATTCCGTTCGTTTTAGTGGTAAATGAACCATCTTTTTTTTTAATTTCAGGTGATAATTTACCAAGATAATACGCTGAAAGCTCAATACAATGTTCTAGAAGAGGTAAAAGACCTGTGGCTGGCGCCTCCTTTCCTGTTTACTGTGCGGGACTTGGACGTGACCGTCACCGAAATTAAGCCCGGTGAGAAGCTTTTTAGCGTCGTCATGTATATCTTGATGACGGGAGTGAGTGATGGACGAAAGACGACTTCATGCTAATGAAATGAGAATGCTGAGATGGATGTGTGGAGTAACAAGAATGGTAATTATTAGGAATGAACACATAAGAGGAAGTTTGAGAGTTGCGCCAGTGATAGATAGAATGAGAGAAAACCGCCTTACCTGGTATGGGCACGTAATGCTGAGAAATGAATGTCATATAGAGAAAAAGGTATTTAATTTTAATGTGGTTGGATTTGTTAGGAGAAGACGACCAAAGAAAAGATGGATGGATTGTGTGAAAGATATGTTCAGGAAGGATGTGAGTGTTGAAATGACGGATGGCTGATTGATAGGTATGTACGGAGGAAGAAAACATACTGCGCCGACCCTAAATGACGGGACAAGGGCAAGCGAATGCTAGGTAGCTTTTTACTAAGTTGACGATGAGATCATAGCTGTTATTGTTAAAAAATTTATGAAGGATAATATTAGTGTCCGTAATGAGTTTTTTTATAACGACCAATATTTTAATATGCCCTAGGCTAGGGCACATTTTAGCTTAAGAATTGAACCCCTCGAAGTAATACTACGACGATTTTCCGGTGATTTTGTAAGTATTGTAGGTAAAAGTTGAAAACAAGAAATATTAAGAGTTCAATTAAGTAAGTAATCAACCAATCGTTGCAGATGAATCAAAGACTCGTTTCGTGACACGCCACACAATGGAAGGCAGAGCTCCACTGAGGATAGTTGGCAACCGGCTGCTGTTCATGGCGCGTGGCGGAAACGATCTTGAGCTGCACGATGCCTCCGTTGATACTACCTTCAAAAAACTGTTTTCACTTAGGGTAAGTTCCATATGGCAGAAATAGAACGCATTTGTACGTATCTACCTACATTACAAGTTATATAAATACCTTTAAATGGGCAATTCTTGGCACTACTCTTTGCAGTGGGATCTTATTTAAATAATGAAACAACGATCATCAATAAGATGAACTTTGTAGGGTTAGGGAATAGTTTTATAATGAAGACATTCTATGATTAACTCTGTTTTGTTTCAGGCAAGCGACATGATTGTTACTTGTTTATCTGTAAGCGGCGACTTCGCGTGGACGGGCGGTTGGGACAAGCACGTCCGTCGCTGGAAGATTGCGGGGGACACGCTCGAGCCGGCGGGTGCCATCGACCTGGGCGCCTGCGTCAACGGACTCGTAACCTGCGCCCCCGACCACGCATATGCTATCGTAGCTGGAGGCAGGGTGGTTTGCATTGCAGCTAAATAAAGACTTCATATTTAGCAGGATAACCTTTTTTTTAATACTGTAACTATCTGGAAGTTAGAACTAAACAAAGGCTTATATTGTCATTGCATTTATTGTCACACACAACATGACAAACATTACTTTAAATACCTTATTCCTCTCCGATCATTTGTTTAGAATTTTCCTGCTGGAAGAGCATTTCTCCAGCAGGAATTATTTTTCCTGTAATCTTCCAAAATGATAAAGCGCACAGTTTTTTTATTTGGCGCACATTTACAGCATAATGTACACTATTAATAACTAGTTATACTAAATTCAAATAAATATAGATAAATTTTCCTGCTGGCTTAAAAGAAATATGCCAGTGAAAAAATTTTTAAAATAAGTACTCGGAAGGTGTTCTTTTCAACTTATATTCGTTTTAAGAAAAAAACAAAAATAATGTTCTGTAATATGTTTATTACAAATAGGTAATTATTATGTACATAAATTCACAACTAATTAAGTGGTAAAATGATGGTGTTATTGATCACACATTAAAGAAATAGAAAAAATAAATGGCTTGTTATAAAAACTCATTTTACTTTCTACTTTGGGAACAAGGAGTAAGTAAGACCTATGTGTGTTGAAACTTTTAACATTTAGTTAGTTTCATAAATAGTTGTTAACTATTGTTCCACATATAAAAGAATATTAACTACATTGATACAACAATACTTGACTGTTGTTAGATAATGATTTCTACATCTCCAATTTCCTCATCAGATGGCAAAGTTATTTGAGCTGGGTCAATAAAGTTAGGACTAATAGGTGGCACACCAGCTTTCTCGCGGCGACGTAGCTCCAGAAAAGCTTCTCGTTGAGACCAGTCTCGCATATGAACATCCGGAGCATAGGCCCACATGAAGGAACCAAAGACTAGACACAGTGTAACTGAGAAGAAGAACGATGCATGATGGGCATTGGTATCTTCTTCTTTGCTTTCGTAATTGAATCCGTAGCTCACCCAATTCTTATCTGAAGGTTCAGATTTTACTGCATCAGCTGCCGTTGCAGTCGCAGCGTCGGTATTCTTCTTTGAAGTAGAGATATTTCGGCTAACCTTGTTTAAGTGATTCCAAAGGCATCTCTGCATCACAGGCATATGGCGCAGCTTTATTAGAGCAGCCATTATAAATTTTGATTGCGCTTTCTATAGTATACACTGCAAATTGCAGTAATTTTTAGGTTTTCTCGCTAAAACAGGAGGAAAAATAATCTGATGGGAAAATAGGGATTATGAAACCAAAGAAACGTCAAATAATGAGTGAATGAAATGAGATGAGACCGTAGACCTCTGCTTTTTTTTTCTTTCGACTAATAACCGATTTCAAAAAGAAGGAAATGCAAAACGGTAATTGTCTATACTGCAGTCAACTGTCACCATCCCTTACATCCTCTCACTGCCTGTCACTGTCAGTCAACTCGATGAAAGGTTCTTCTGTAGTCTGTGGGTTTGGTCGTGTGCGGTGCGGAGGTTTTACATGATTGAATCCCTGTATTTTTAAAAGGTTCTCTGTGTTATTGAATTGAATTTTAGGACAGTTCTTGAATCTATTTAGTGCTAAACAACAGTATTTATTACTTATTAAAATGGTAGTGAGGCAGTATAACGAGGAGCTGAAGTATTTGGAGAAGATGAGTCCATATTGTTGGAAGATCAAAAAGGGGTTTCAACCTAACATGAATGTTGAAGGGGTGTTCTACGTGAACGATACTCTTGAGAAGCTGATGTTGGACGAACTGCGAAACGCTTGCCGGCCAGGCATGACTGGTGGCTTCCTTCCGGGCGTGAAACAGATAGCAAATGTGGCCGCATTACCGGGTATCGTGGGCAAGTCTGTCGGCTTACCGGATGTACACTCGGGATACGGTTTCGCTATAGGTAGGTAATTAAACGAGATATATCAGAGCTCAATAAAAACAATACATATGGGTATAAGAAAGGTCTTACCTACCAGTTTAATGACTGGAATAAAAATTATATACCCTATACTTAAAGATAGTTCTGCCTGAAACAAGCCTGCAAATATAATGTAATATTTTTTAATTTGCAGGAAATATGGCTGCTTTTGATATGTCCAATCCCAAATCAATTGTGTCACCTGGTGGAGTAGGTTTTGATATAAATTGTGGAGTCAGGCTGCTCAGGACCAATTTACATGAAAAAGATGTTCTGCCAATCAAGGTAACTAGCTTTATTTATACTTTGCTAAGCTTATTTACGGGAGGAGGCCTTCACCCGAAAATGGGTGCCCGAATAAATTTAATACAAAATATTAATGTACTGCAATGTTTTAAAATTTTTGGAAATAAAGGTTATTATTATTATTAAGCTTATTTATACTTTGCTAAGCAAGTAATTATTTAAATTACCCAGATAATTTAATCTGGTAGTAAGATTGGTAGTAACAAAGGCAACAAAGGTTAATTTAGAGCATTGTTTATCTCATAGTAGTCATGGTATTGTTATCAATAAAATAAAATTAGAATAGATCTTTAATATATACTATCACTATGATCTGAGGTTATGTGTCTTCTACTACCACAACCAAAATATTAAGAACATTCTTCATCCAACAGGAACAACTGGCACAAAGTCTGTTTGATCATATACCAGTAGGAGTTGGGTCTAAAGGAATCATACCCATGAATGCTCGTGATTTAGAGGAGGCCTTAGAGATGGGCATGGATTGGTCTTTACGAGAGGGATATGTCTGGGCTGAAGACAAAGAGCACTGTGAGGAGTATGGACGCATGTTAAATGCTGACCCATCCAAAGTAAGCCTTCGTGCAAAGAAGAGAGGGTTGCCTCAACTAGGCACCTTAGGAGCTGGAAACCATTATGCAGAAATACAAGTGGTAGATGAGATCTATGACAAATATGCAGCTGGAAAAATGGGCATTGAAAGAATTGGACAAGTTTGTGTCATGATTCATTCTGGAAGCAGAGGGTTTGGCCACCAAGTGGCCACTGATGCACTGGTGCAAATGGAGAAAGCTATGAAAAGAGATAACATAGAGACTAATGACAGACAACTGGCATGTGCTAGAATTAACTCTGTGGAGGGACAGGACTATCTGAAAGCTATGGCAGCTGCTGCTAACTTTGCCTGGGTGAATCGTAGCTCTATGACATTCCTTACTAGGCAGGCTTTTGCTAAGCAATTCAAGATGGCACCTGATGATTTGGACATGCATGTTATTTATGATGTTTCACATAATATTGCGAAAATGGAGGAGCACATTGTTGATGGAAAAATAAAAACACTCTTGGTTCATAGAAAGGTAAGGGTGCGTCCACATCTGACGAATGCGCCGTTCGCGAACCGCCCGCGAGCTCCGCGAATGTATTTCGTGTTCGCAGGCCGCTCTTACGCCGCCCGCACGTCTGTGCGCTGCAGCAACTTCCTCTCCCGCCCGCGCCTCTTGGCCCGCACCAACTCATCCGCTTAGTTCGTTTCAGATGCTGCAATAATTATTCTAATGGCAGTCGGATTATAGTCAATCATCTTCGAAAACAAATTTACAACTGAGGCATACAGTACGGAAACGTACGGAATAGCATGCGCGCGTTCACTTTGCAATCCTTGCACGAGTTGCGCTAAAGAGGCGCACCAAACAACAGGGGATCGAACTGTTCGCCATATTTCATGAATTTACCATATTTTTTTTATTATTTAAAAAAAATAGATTAGTAGCAGAGAAAAAAACAGATTCGGTTGAAAAATGAATTTACAGTGTTTTTTTTTTTTTTTGGACGGACCTAATCACTATTTATACCAGAGTGGTAATATAGTGGGCGCGGACTTGCGGGGGAGCAGAAGGCTCGTACCCCTTATGGCTAGTTTACACGTATTAAGTTGTCAAGTAGCAACTAAATTTTAAGTAAGTGTTTACACGTCATTTTAGTAGTTAAGCTCTTTAGTTAGCCCAAGATGGACGATCAACAGCGAATTCAAATCTGTAATAAATAAAATAATAAAGTATAATAAAATATTTATATAATTAATATTATATTATTATTTATTTTTTATATTATATTATTATTATTATTAATGATTAATATTTAATATTAATTTTATATTAATCATTAATGTTTTTATACCATGTTTCTATATCTATATAATAATATATATTAAAATATATCCAAAAAAGAAACATAAAACACTCGCACTTAACTTCGCACTTCGCATTTAACTTAAAATTAACTAAATCGCGCCTTTCCAAATGTGTCAAGTGACAGGCCACGCCCACCAACTTACCCGAAAAATAGAAAAAGTTCTAATCTACTTGTTTACTTGCACACTAAATTTTAACTTGCAACTTACTACTAAATTCGCTGTTTACACGCATTAATTTACTTAAAATTAAGTTAAAATTTAGTTAACTACTAAACAACTTAATACGTGTAAACCAGCCATTAGGAATTTTATGACAACGTATCTGGGGGCGCCCTCAGACGGGCTCGGACCGCGGCCCAGAACGTTGCCAGGGCGAGAAGCGCGTCGAGAAGAATGACCCCTACCGGGTCTTACTGAATTACGAATTTACAGTGATTTTTTAAAGTTTCAATATGTCTGTCTCTTTCAAAAACGATTTTTTGTATGGAGATTATATGGCGTTACAAACAAATGACGACGTCACAAGTGGGTATGTGCCTCTCTGTCTAATCTTGAATTTCAAACCTTTATAACTCGGTAAATTTTAAAGATAGAGCAAAAATTATTTTAGTTTTCAAAGTCAAAGTCAAAATAATTTATTTCCATAGGATGTTATTACATCACTTAGATCCGTCATTACATTTTTTTGGGTGAGTTCACTAACACAATGGCGGAATCTGTGGGGAAGAGCTCACCGAAGAAACTCCACAGTCGTCGCATCTTTTGCGTTTCAATAGCAGAAACTAAGTTTGGATTTATAAAATAAAAAAAAGTAGTCCGACCCCCATTTCCAGTAACTGCTTGCGTGCAGTTCACGAGCGGCTAGCAAGCAGCTCGCAAGCGACGCATTCGTGGCACGTTCGCCAAGTTATTTTGTTACCGAGTTGAACCTCATCCATTAGCTATGGAAGTAATTAGTTCAAAAATAATGGAATAAATAGGGTTTAAGTTGGAACTCGGCATATCCTCAAATAAAATACCTTATTTTTCTCTACTATTTCCAGGGTTCCACAAGAGCTTTCCCTCCTCATCACCCCCTAATTCCAGTCGACTACCAGCTGACTGGTCAGCCTGTGCTGATTGGAGGCACCATGGGGACATGTAGCTATGTCCTTACTGGAACACACCAGGGCATGACTGAGACCTATGGATCTACTTGCCATGGAGCTGTAAGTATAGTTTGATTAAGAGACATCCATCCATAAGCTGTACAACGTGCAATTCTCATAAATAGAATAAAAATAATAATTGCACATTGTCGATGACATCATCATTGGCCTTGACGTTTATTGCAGACAATTTAAATAGTGTGTGTAAGACTACTTTTTTCGTGGCTGTGTAAGCCAATACGGGAACGACAATGACGTCCGCACGCTCTGCAGATGTACTCGTTACCTGCAGAAGGAAACGATGCTGCTTGGTGACGTTTTGCTCTCTTTTGAGCCAGGACTGTAAACCAGGCGTCATCATGAGTCTTCCGCCCGTCCACCACGCTTTTACGCCATTTGTCTCTGTCCACGGCTGTCCTCTCCCAGCCATGTCCCGCTTTGCACAGCCCTTGAATCGCAACAAGGGTCTCTACGGCTCTCTTTGCGCTTGCAACAGCACCAAGCAGAACGCGACGTGGTAAGCGAGAGGGTTCCATCCTGTACACATACCTCAACCATCGCAAACGTGAAACTGGGTAGTTGTGCAATTTCAAGTACCCTTTCATTCGTCACTGTCTTGCTAAGTAATACGCAGGATGTTTCGGATGCAGCACATGTGGAATATATTAAGCCGACGACGTTCGAGTTGTGCGTACGAAGTCCAGGTTTCGGCACCGTACAAGAGTATGCTTGCTTGATAAACAATCATCTTGGTCTTTGAAGTGAGATTTTCATTATTCCATACTCTTGCACTTAACCTACCGAACATGGTCGCCGCTTTGCCGATACGGGTTACGATCTCTGCATCAAGCGAGAGATTGTTCGTCACGGTCGATCCCAGGTAGTAAAACTTGTCAACCACATTGAAGAGTACACCATCCAGTAATATTTCTGGTGTTTGGTGGTACCCTGAACAAAATATAGCCTGAAGTTCTTGGACGGAATTGGCTACGAAAGCTGCATCATCGGCAAACAAAAGGGTATCGACATACAAGTCCTGACAGTATTGTTTAGACTTGAAGCGAGATGTTGTATAGCTTCCCATTGTTCCTTGGTCCCAGGTCTAATCGCGTTATATATTTAAGGAAACGAAATAATTTTAACTATCCCTATGTTTATTTTGTCACTACATGTATTTTCCATCCTCACCTCACACCCGCAGATTTTTTATAGCAGAAGCCAGTTTTATATTGAGTTGAATCATTTAGTTATCTAATATACCTACTGTAAAAAACTAAACATAACAATGGTGCATCTCTTTTCAGGGTCGTGCCCTATCTCGTGCCAAGTCTAGGCGTAACTTGGACTACCAAGAAGTTCTAAACAAATTAGAAACTATGGGGATTTCAATCAGAGTGGCATCACCCAAGTTGGTCATGGAGGAAGCACCTGAATCTTATAAGAATGTCACTGATGTTGTCAATACATGTCATGCTGCGGGTATCAGCAAGAAGACTGTTAAATTACGACCTATAGCTGTCATTAAAGGCTGAATGTACTGATTGTTCATAAGATTTCAAATATAATATTTAATGTAGTATTATAATTTAAATTTGAATAAATTGTAAGGTACCTTACTTACCTACCTTATGTAGTTTAGTTGATTAACTTTCCTTAGATCAAAAATTCGTTTAAAAGTTGGTAACATTTATTATTATTTATTATGATGACAACAGAATAGTTAACAATATCTATAATGTAAGAATAAATTAATACTCTTTTATACAGTCTAACTTTGGAGGTATATTCTCTAAGTATATCACTAATACGCGTTTGAGCTCGCAATGACTAAAGAGATTTAAGTTTATCAGCTATGATCACAAGAAGCGCGGTGCCGATGAAGAACAGTCCGGACGGCAATGCCGCAGTAGTTCGTTCCGGCTCCTCCACTAAAGGTTCCACTTCACATTTTTTTGTGCCGTCTGTCACCCAGCCCATGCACTTTTCGAGAGCTGTTTCCCACTTTACCCGTCGTATCTCGCGTTCTGAAATATGAAAAGTTACGGTAACAATAATTAAGAAAGCAACATGTATATAGGTATAGGTAATATATATACTGCAGCGATACTTGTATTATTGCCGTGGGATGCAAGTATCCAAGGTCAGTTCAAACAATGGGACAATGTTGAAGGACCTGGTGACGAAATTGCTCGAGGATTTCCGTTCTCTAACTGAACTGATCTGACTCGGGCACAGAATTAATACTCGTGGTAGTTACAAACATATTAGTCTTTATGGGCTTTTCTATTTGTCCACCTCGAAAATTCCCCTCCGAGGTCGAAACTAGAAAACTTTTGCCCGAGAATACAATGGAATTAGGCTGGATTTCGTATAAGTATATCGTTTCCGTGTATCCACTTCTGGCAGGGTTTAACTATCACCCCTGCACGATAGTTAGCTTCTCAGACTCCAAAATGTATCTCCCAAAAACGGCAATTTTTTGTGTGATGGTGTGCTGACACTTAGTGCTAACGGAAGATTTGAGCAGTTACCATGTAGCGAAATTCTGAATGTTAACTATAAATATTAAAATAGGGTTAGCATTTTATTTTGCACTGAATATTCTATTGGTCTTTTTTTTACAAAAGTACTTTAGGATAGGTATTTTTTTCAAAACAGTTGGCTGTACTGGCAAGTATAGTGCTTACGGACCTACCACCAAATCTGTGAAATGGCCATAATTATGCCTTTCATTTCTTAAATAAGTTGGTAAGTCTATATCTATCACTACAGACCTTCCAACTTATTTGTTTATTTTATTGCAACCGAGAGTGGCGCTCGTAGCAATGTGAAGTTGTATAACGGATCGTTGCAGTTCCGAAAGTTGTCATTCTGCGTAGAGGCTCTAGTTTTGGCCACTTCTCTAATACGTTGGTAGGTCCGTACGCGCGACATACCTTCACTGGTGGTGGCTGGCAGGAAGGTGTCGGCGGGCGGCGCGGGCGTGGCGGTGGGCCACACGCGCAGCGCCCGCCCCGCCACTATGGCCGCGCCCAGGGCCGTGCTCTCCATCATTAACGGACGAATCTTTAAACAATAATAGGCCAGTGTCAGAATGTTTTCATTCAACTAAAGGTGAGATGTTTCGTATATTATGTGAATGCTATTTACTGTAAGCAGAGCTTTAGTGGGATCCCAAGGAGCACACCCTAAAACCACATTTAGCAGTATTGGCTCTGCTTACCTCTCGTTTATGTGTTATATACAGATTCTTTTTTGTGAATTAAATTCGTCGTAGTAATTCCGCTTTAGAGCTGAACAGTTTATTTCAACATTCTCTGTAAACTTGTAAATGACATTTAGATGTGGTTTGACTGGAAATTAATTTTACAATAGGTGCGACTATGGAATTTCTTCGGCGAGTTCATTTATTCCCGTCCACAGATAACAAAACATTTCAATGTAAAAATGACCGATCTGGACTGACCACTGGAATGCCAAGGATGTCGGCTTGCATCTGCATGAAGACTGTGTTCTGCGCCATCCCGCCGTCGGCCAGCAGCCGCCGGAGCGGCGCGCTGTCGGCCGCCATGGCACCCGCCACCGCGCGCGTCTGCTGGCATACCGCGTCCAGCGCCGCCCGAACTATGTGCTCGCGCCGCGTCTTGCTGCTCAAGCCGATCATTACCCTAACAAATATAAGCGAGTTAAGCGTAAATGCTGTAAGAGCGCCGGTGGTGTATTGTTAAAAGCGCCGGCGATGGATTGTTAAGAGCGCCGGTGGTAGATTGTTAAGAGCGCCGGTGGTGGATTGTTAAGAGCGCCGGTGGTAGATTGTTAAGAGCGCCGGTGGTGGATTGTTAAGAGCGCCGGTGGTAGATTGTTAAGAGCGCCGGTGGTGGACTGTTAAAAGCGCCGGTGGTGGATTGTTAAGAGCGCCGGTGGTGGATTGTTAAGAGTGTCGGTGGTGTATTAGTAAGAGTGTCTATGGTGTATTGACAAGAGCGTCGTTGGTGTATTGGAAAAAGCGTCGGTGATGTATTGATAAGAAAGTCGGTGGTGTTTTAGTAAGAGCGTCGGTGGTGTATTGGCAAGAGCGTCGATGGTGTATTGGTAAGAGCGCCGGTGGTAGATTGGTAAGAGCGTCGTTAGTGTATTGGCAAGAGCGTCGGTGATGTATTGGTAAGAAAGTTGGTGGTGTTTTAGTAAAAGCGGTGGTGGTGTATTGGTAAGAGCGTCAGTGGTGTAATGGTTAGGTCCGCTGGCTCCCGTTCGGGAGATGCGGCTTTGATCTAGTGTTGTGGCTCGATAGTCCAATATCGATAGCCTATCGATACGTATTGATAAGAAGCAATACTATCAATAGTATCGATCTTTGAAAACGAAATAACTATCGATAGTATCGATACCATCGATAGAATTGCTGCTTATCAATAGTATTGCACTAAAAGAAATATCGATAGTATCGATAGGCCTATCGATTGGGTACATGTTTTTGGCGTTTTACTATCGATTGTAAAACTATAGCTTTTTCGGCAACACTACTTCGATCCCCACCACGTACCGATGTGTTTTCGGTGAAGTAAGTAAAACATCATGAAGAAACCTGCACACTCCTAAGAAATTCAAAGACTGTGTGTGAAGTCGACCAACCCGCACTGAGCCAGCATGGTCGACTAAGGCCTAGTCGCCCTAATTCTAATACGAGTTGTAGATGATGAGCGTAAATGCTAATCTGTAGTAAGTTAGCTTATCGCGTTCGCGTATTATATTATAAAGCCATCGTCGCTTCCAGTCCGGTTCTCAGTGGGAACACTCAAAAGTAAAATTACTAAAAGTTACTTTGTAAGATTTTTCCCGGTTTGGTTAGATCGCTCGCACCCACACGCAAAATAGGCGCAGCAGACGTCGTCGATTTGCGGAATCCAGCCCGTCATACCATACCATGCTGCGGAGGGCACGATAGTTGTTGGTTCAGGTTATTATCTACAGATATACATAGCCATGCCAGAAGCTTTTGGCGTTTAATAATAACTCTGACACCAGGGTTTGTGAAGTTATTGAGCTTACAATGCACACGAAGAAGAGAAAAAGATCGCTTTCAAATATTAACGTAAAGCTCATCGAATATATTGATTGCCGTTAAAAATACTTTTAGGCAGATTCATCACGCTTATCTGTCGAAATAAATAGTAGAAATACTAACCCTCTGGCATCTTTTCTCCAATGTGGCGAGTACAATCCATTAAATGCAGGCACGAAACAAATGCTCCCTTCCGAGTCATCTTCTACAGACGCAGCTTGGGCCTCCGAGTCCGCTACGTTCTCGAGTATATCTAGGCTATCTTGTAACCATTGTAGCGTGTCTCCTGGAAATTCCAAATACTTAATACCAGGTACTAAGGCAAACCTATGAAATAAAGAACAAAGTATGAACAATGGCGGACTCGAATAAACGTTCATATGAATGCGAAAGCTCATTTGTACGTGCGTGCTGGGATTCAAACCCGAGTAAGTAGGATTACAATAATCACAAGTTTTATGGATTTTGTATTCAACATGTAGTAAATATTTACTATACCTGCTATTGAGACAGAACCTTCTAACGCGTACACAGGCGGCGCATCTGCTCCTAGTTTATAAGCGACTGTTGTCAGAAGTCCATTTTGTGAGTGCACTATTGAATCGCCTGAAACAAAATGAATCTAGATAAACAAGCGAATACATCTACTACTTCATTTACTCGCGCGAAGTTTTCCGTTGCGTGCCTAGGATTCGAAAACGCTCTCTTTTTGTTTCGATACTTCCATATCGCCCTTGAACTGCGGGGTTAGGTGAAGTGTTTATTGAACGCTCTTACTTACGATGAAGAAAAACAACACCGTGAGGAAACCTGCACAGTGCAGATTACAGCAAGGTGGTCGATACCGGTATTGAACCTATTGACCACGGAGACATCCCTAAATATTCGCTTCTTGTTCGTCAAAATGGAGTCAATCTCGCTCTTCGTCTTACCATCGGGGCTTTGCCAAGTCCACTTCCTATGGGGCTTCTTCTCAAAGAAGGTGTTCATGCAGAACAGCCCTTGCATGTCCAGGAAGTTTACCAACATTTGCCCTCTATGGTTTCTGAGTCCAATACCGTGCGGCCCGATGCGCGAGTCGTCGCCTTCTCGCACTCCTACCCTGGCATTAAATTCCCCCATGACAATAGTGAGGAGGGTCTTATGGCTTTTGTGATATCTTCATACATGGCCTCGACCTCGGTATCCAAGTATGTAGATGTCGGCGCATATACCTGTACAGCCTTGAGGGAATACCTCTTGGTCAGTTTCAAAACAAGGTAAGCTACCCGGGTTGACACACTGGACACCTCCAACACGTTGACAAGGAAGCCTACGCCGCCTTCCGTGCGACTGTTGATCGCCCTCTCGAAAGTAGAACAGGTGGCCTGATTCTAAGGTTGTCGTGTCCTCCCCGTCTTCACACAGCCCCAAAACGTGCCACCATATGTTTTCTAATTCTACCTCCAATTGCACCAGGCTTTCGTCCAGCCGTAGACTGCGTCCATTATACGTCGCCAAGGTCAGTTTGTGGCAGCCATCCATAATCCAGGGATTCTTAGCACCCCCCCACCCTACCGTGACCGAGACCGCTGCCACTGTGGCCCGGAATAGTAGGGCTGCCGGGAACTGGGGGCCGTAAATTTGGTGCGCTGCTGTCCATTAGGGTGTTTATGCCCATACTCAAAACGCTGGGCGGGTTGGTGAGCGCAGAGCCAAGGCTTACGCCGACGGCGCTGCTGCCCGCCGCCGCCGCCGGCCTGGGTACTTACACTCGGCCTAATAGATGGTTATACCGCCATCGGTTCGGTCGCCAGAGCCTCGTTTGCTGTTTGGCAGGGTGCACCATGTAGGTGAGGTTGGCTAGGGACATACAGATGACAGGCTGTCCCCTTATACCCCAACCTACCTAGTTGAAGCGAAATCTTGAAGCACTGTGCAGGCTTCATGATGAGAAGGCCCGCCCCATTAGGACTATTAAGTCCTGTTCTTTCCTCGACCCATCTGTGTGGCATATCATCACGTCGTCATGATGCTTCACATCCCATGTTCTTGGACCTATGTGTATTCTGTATTTTTTGTCGAATATTCTTTGCTTCCTTCGGGGGATACAAGCGTGACTGTGTGTAAACTATGCATGTATTATGATATAGATAGAAAGACCAGTTATCAAGTCACACACCTGTGTTGTATAAAAGAAAGCATCCGGTGCCGAAAGTACACTTGACTTGGCCAAATCTCATACAGCCTTGGCCGACTAGAGCTGCTTGTTGATCTCCTAGGCACTGAAAAAAACATTGCCATTAATGGAAATACTCTACAAAAAGAAGAAGTTGAGTTATAGGAAAGATGTTTCCGTTTTCGAATCTGTACAATCTAAAAAATAAGATGTAAAACAAATAGTGTAATGCATTCACGCATTAAGTTAAGTGGGCGTGGGCGGGCACATAGCGCGGCGGGATGACGGAAGGTGGACCAAAGCAGTGACAGAGTGGCGGCCCAGACTTGGACAACGCTCGGTAGGCAGACCACCAGCCCGATGGTCAGGTGATATAGTGACAGTGGAAGGGAAGTACTGGATGAGAACTGCACAGGACCGTGAAAAATGGCGCAATAAAGAAGAGGCCTATACTCAGCAGTGGGTAGATGTGGGCTAGATAGATAGATTGTAATAAATAATATAAGTATGTTCAAATAAAGAAAAAAAGTGGAAAGGCCTTTTTCTTTGAGTATTCACACTAATCAGTTGTAAGTAAGTATAAGTATAACACTGTTGTATGCATGTACAGCTAGCGGCACTTATCTTTAGCTCTGCGCGAGCGGTACAGCTAGCGGCAAACTTCTTGAGCAACGACCTTGAATGCGCAGAAACAAAAAATAGGTCTCTTTGGTGGTGCGGTGCGGGACGAGGAGGCGGGGCGCGCCATGGCAACACGCATAGGATTGGTTGGTCAGTTGACCCTTGCCTCCCGCACCGCTTCGACGTCGTCTGTACATGAGCAAACTTTCCCCCACCACCTCACGCGATGCTCAAGAAGTTTGCCGCTAGTTGTACCTCTCTCTCAGTCACCCCACCCTTACCCTATGCGAGAAAGAATGTCACCGCTCGCTTAAAACTAAAGATACGTGCCGCTAGCTGTACGTACAGGTAATAAATAAAAAATTAGTTGGACATAGAAAGAAAGCTTGTTCGAAATACTAACCCTAATAATTTTACAGATACATTCTTACCCCTGCAATAGGTACGCCGAGTAGAGGACCTGAAGAAATATATCCGTAAATCTCAGCAGAACTTTTAATCTTTGGTAAAATTTGCAGAGGTATATCGAAGAATCGCAACAGGGCTTTGTCCCATCGCAAGCTGCGCAGTGACATGAGCTGTGTACGTGAGGCGTTTGTTACGTCAGTAGCGTGAATGCCTCCGTGAATGCCACCTGTAAGGTTCTGTAAAAATAATAATATATTAATAATTTTACGATTTGATAGAAGACAAGACAACATTTTTTACTGTAGTTTTTTACATACCCATATCAACCAGGAGTCAACTGTACCAGCCATGCATTCTCCAGCTGCCAGAGCATCTTTTACTGATGTGACATTTTGCAAAAGCCATCTTAATTTAACAGAGGAAAAATATGTGGATAAAGGGAGCCCACTAGTCTGAGCAACAGCATTAACACATTGCGCCCCTTTAGTTTTAATTAAATCATCAACAATTTTTGATGTCCTTACATCTAACCAAACTGTAAAAAAAATATACTTAATTTTACTTGCAACATAGATATAAATATGAAATTCAGTTTGCTAGTTTGATCAAATAGGATAAGTATCATTTATAGTATTATTATTATATTATATAGTGGTTCAAATAATATATAAACCAATATTTCTTTATCTATTGAGGCTCGGAAGTATAAGTGTTTCTTACCAATGGCACTGTATAATGGCTGACCGGTGACAGAGTTCCAGATTATGGTGGTTTCCCGCTGATTTGTGATGCCGATTCCCACAACATCATCTGGATTGATATCTAATTTTCTCAAGTTATCTGTTGTAACCTGATGTAAAACACTATGAAGTATTATTGGTTTTATTACTTATAAATTCATAATAATTAGCTGCCACCTGTGGTTACACCCACAGGTTACACCCATAGGGTTTTTGTGTTGAATTTGATGAGATATTTTACCATATAAAATGGCATAATTCAAGTACCTATATCTCTGTGTGTCAAAAAATTCATGTACCCATGATAAAGTTCTCATAAACTACTAACTTAAACAGTTTTAAGGTTATTAGCAGGCCTCGTTATCGCGGGGGCACATTCAAAATAATTCAAATCATAGACTAATAAAGTGGAACATGTATATACATTTATTTATTCCGTCGGACCCCTACAAGACAACCTACCTATTATGGCCAATAGTTACACAAAAAAACTGAATTGTGTTTCTGGTTAGTTGTGAATTTGGTAGGTAAACTGCAAATAGTCAACTAAAAAAACACAATACCTACATGTGTTAATAGTTTCTATGTCATGAGAAGTTTTTTAAATTAAAAAGAAAATCACAATGTGCCAGCTATATCAAACTAGGGCACATTTTTAGTAGCTTTTATGATAAATACTTATGTAAGAAACAAAAAGTACTTGTCAAAACTTGACAAAAAAATAACAAAAAAAAAAAAAAAACATTGGCTTAGTTACGTGTAAAAAAAAACTTAACTTCGTCGGTGCGCACCGCAAGGAGATTTTTCATCTGAGTTATGTGCACAGAGATGATCACATATCAAAAAGTGAAGTCTCAGACAGTTCGCCATCTATTAAGCATAATAGTAATAACATGCTAAGCTAAATAATCACATGCTAAGAAAATCACATCTATTCTCGTACATAGAGTAATCTATGATACCGCCTGATAACGGGGTCTGGTTATTAGCATAAAATCAAATGTTACATATAGGTAATATTAATAAATTACAATGATAAAGCAAGTGAACTATAATATAGTTTTTAGAGTATTTTAACCAAAGCAATAAAAAAATTCTCTATTTATAATCTATTAAAATTTAATAAAGTACAGGCACAGAGGATCAGTAGGTATAATTTACTAGAGTGTTGTGACCAGCAGGCTTCCATAAACAGATAGATTCATAGCACCATGTGAGAGAACCTACATAAGATTGTGAACGCCGTTATACTTGGGTTACTATAGGATGAGCTCTGACAGATTAAAATTTTAAAAACTTATTAATATTATTTCGTTTATTTATTTATTTATTAAGTAAAATTACATACTGTTTAATGATAAAATAAGAGGTTACTTTTTTTTTATATTTTAGCTATTATGGTTTTTAAACTGAATATTATTTAAAAAAGTTTTTAACATCGTATGAAAAATTTTGAAGATATCAGAACCCATCCTATAATATCCCAACTATAGTTTATAATCTTACTCGCGATATTATAAACTTACGGAAAATTGTGAACTGAAACCAACCATTTACAATTTTACGTATTATTTCTCGTTAGTTTATAAACTTACGATGTCAAACCGTCAAATTGTAAACAAAGGTGCAGGGTCATAATCTGTCGGGTTTTATCACCCGTAAAATTGTGAACCGTGTTCCTGATTGGTCGGTTTTGGCAGTAGGTACCTACAGAATGACAGCCAAGAATAGCCGCGCTGGACACGTCAAACGTTTAACCAATCAGCGTGCAAGGTGCATTCCGTCGCATGCCAATTTTTAATCAGTTCACAATTTGACGGTTTGACATCGTAAGATTATAAACTAACGAGAAATATTACGTTATATTGTAAATGGTTGGTTTCAGTTCACAATTTTATGTAAGTTTGTAATATTGCAAGTAAGATTATAAACTAACAGCGTTCACAATCTTACTGTGACATATTCATGGTAATATAGGTAAATGTCAGCATATAGGTGACTGAGTATGTAGCAACAAAGAAGTAACATACCTCGATACACTCCAATACTGCGTGAAGGATCTCTAATGCGTCTTGTTCCACCCATCCTTCCTGTGGACTGAACCTCTTCAGAGTTACTTGGTGATATGTTAACACTTCCGATGTGTTCGCTGCAAAAATCTACATTAAAAAATAAAAATTACATACTAGTATTTTTTGTTAAGATAAAATTGCGTCGGCGGCTTCGCGAGAGCGTCGGTGGTCTAGAGGCTAGGGCCGCTGCCTCCCGTCCGGGAGACGCGGGTTCGATCCCCACCACGTACCAATGTGTTTTCGAATTTAGAAGACGCTCTTACGGTGAAGGAAAACAACGTGATGAAACCTGCATACTCCTGCGAAGAAATTCAAAGGTTGTGTGTGAAGTCGACCAACCCGCACTGGGCCAGCGTGGTTGACTAAGATCTCATCACCCTAATCCAGGGTAGGCTTGAGCCTCTCGTTGGGAACGTAGGTATAAGCTGTTGATGATGAGATAAAATAGATAACCTTGTAAAATAAACATTGCAAACTTACCAAAAATTTCACATTAGACGTGCCTTCATCAATGGCACCAATTAACGGGCCAAATTTTCCAAACTCACGCATATTAAAAATTAATCTACATAATGTTATGCCTAAAAAAACAGTTATTTACAAAAAATACATTTCTAAAAGAATCAGCTGATTATTAATTATTATCGATGTTTTTTTTTACAAATGTGCTTCGTTTTGTTAGTGTTAAGCAAAGTTAATCAAACAAAAAGAGACAAGTTACACGCACAGAACCGGAACGGAAATATTTCTGTGGCTTTTTAATATTAACATCATGATGTAAAAGTGAGATAGCGCTCTTAGTAAATTTGACGAGAGAGACATACTGTCGTCAAGTCGCTAGTGCGCGCATAGCGTAAAGGTGGGAAACCTTCATGACCGCCCCTGGTTTTGTACGCCACGTTTTTGATGTACATGGTTTACAGGCGCGTTTCCATTGTGCAAGTGCTTGCATGCAAGTTTATTTATTTATTTATTGATACATCACTTACAGCTACAGCCAAACATGACGTCACACTTGCGTACAAGTTACTTGAATTGTAAACTTTAATTTATAAATCTTGAACCTCGCATGCAAGTTTTTATTGTCATGCAAGTGTCCGAACCAGGACACGCAACGTGCTGTGGCACTTGCGCACGCAACTTGCACATCACTTGCGCAGACAAGCGTCAGTTGCGCATTATGTTTACAAGTTCAAAACTACCTGCATTCAATTTGCAGCCTGCATGCAAGTTTACGTTTCCATTACTCAAGCTGCATGCAACTTCCAACTTGCATGCAGGCTACTTGCATAATGGAAACGCGGCTTACAACCGTTTATTCCCGTATGCCACCCCCTAGCTGGCCACCCCCCTATGTTCGCCACCCCCAACTGTTGGTCACCCCCAACTGTCACCCCAGCCAACTGCCACCCCGGTGGCCAACGCCACTAAATTAGTTTTGTATGCCACCCTCGAATATTTTTTATTTTTATATTGTTTTTTTTTATCGATAGTCCCCTAATGTCGAATCCGTTGCTAGAGTGAAAACAAGTGGCCGCCATTTTGAACTTTTTAGTTATTAGACCGATTGCTTTCAAAATCGATATCTGACGGATCGCGCGGTCTCTGACGTCGAATCCGTTGCCAGAACGAAAACAAGTTGGCAGCCATCTTGAAGTTTAAATTATTTGACCGATTGCTTTTAAAATCGATATTTGACGGTCCACGCGGTCTCTGACGTCGAATTCGTTGCCAGAATGAAAACAAGTGGCCGCCATCTTGAACTTTTTAGTTATTAAACCGATTGCTTTCAAAATCGATATCTGACGGTCCGCGTGGTCTCTGACGTCGAATCCGTTGCCAGAACGAAAACAAGTGGCCGCCATTTTGAACTTTTTAGTTGTTAAACCGATTGCTTTCAAAATCGATATCTGACGGGCCGCGCTGTCTCTGACGTCGAATCTGTTGTCAGAATGAAAACAAGTGGCCGCCATCTTGAACTTTTTAGATGTTAAACCGATTGCTTTCAAAATCGATATCTGACGTCGAATCCGTTGCCAGAATGAAAACAAGTTGCCGCCATCTTAAACTTTTTAGTTATTTATTTAAAAACCGATTGCTTTTAAAATTGATATCTTATGGGGCACATTCCGAATTTGACTTTCAGCGCTGTCAGCGCTCAGAAAAGCAAAAAAAGTAGTAAGTCTGACAGTGATCCGGTACGCGATAACGGGTACTTTAATCGGTTTCAGTGCATCTCGGAACAAAGGGTAAGTCTGCGTAGTCTCTTATACGAAAAGGTTTGAGTAGTTATTTTTACCTTTTTAATGACTTTTTTTTTTTTTAAAAGGGTTTTTTCCATTTACCTTCGTACTAATATAAGTCTAAGTACTGATTTTAATCTATTTGAAAAAAATAAAGGTAGGCCTGGACATACGATATGGACCGATTTCTGTGATGAAATGACGCTTTCTCTTTCAGGTAGCTTACTCGTAATTATACGACGAATTACGAGTAAGCTACCTGAAAGAGAAAGCGTCATTTCATCACAGAAATCGGTCCATAAACAAAAAAGTTGGCCGCCATCTTGGATTTTTGTAATTTTTATCATTGCGTTGTTGTTTTTTTGTTAAAACAGTGTCTCAAACCGAGTTTCACCGAAATCGGTTCATAAACAAAAAAGTTGGCCGCCATCTTGGATTTTTGAAATTTTTAGCATTGCGTTGTTGTTTTTTTGACAAAATAGTGTCTTAAACCGAGTTTCACCGAAATAGGTCCAAAAACAAAAAAGTTGGCCGCCATCTTGACGTTTTGTTTTTTTTTTAATTGCGTTGTTGTTTTTTTGACAAAATGGTGTCTCAAACCGAGTTTCACCGCAATTGGTCTATAAACAAAAAAGTTGGCCGCCATCTTGGATTTGAGTTTTTTTTTTTACACTGCGGTGGTGTTTTCTTGTTAAAATAACGATATAATTATAAAATTATATAACCCTCCTTTTGACTTCTCCGCCCGCAATCGTATTGTTGGTTAGTGGCATTGGCCACTCCGGTGGCAAGCTAGGGGATGGCATACAGGAACAAAAATTAGTGGTGGTGGCCACCCGGTGGCAAGCTAGGGGGTGGCATACGGGAATAAACGCTTACAACAAATACGCATTCATTCAATACGAGGATGCCTAAAATTGCATCCAAAAATGTACAAATAGTGCTCGTGCAGTTTTTTGTTTTCGTTTTGTACAGACTGTTTTTCGTGTTACCGTTTTGTACAGACAGTTTTTTGTGTACTACATGCTTGCCTAAAAAAAAAAAACTGTGCGAGCAGATTATGACCGACCCGTTTTCTGCAGCCATTTTTTTTCCGTCCACGTTTTACGCACTTGAATTTTCCAACCATTAGCCTTTTTGAGAAGTAATCACCTGCTGTCGCCGGCCACTGCCGCGGCACGCTTGCTCCGCTCGCTCGTCTCCCTCCGCCTCAACTCCGCCTGTTGTTGACAACAGTCTAACCTAACCTAACCGAAAAGTCACGCACGGAGACGATGGCTGCATGGCGTACGCCTTTACCTGTTCCTGTAAAGGACAAAAAAAAAAGAAAAAAAGGAGACTAATGACAATACTGTCCGTTCCGTTCCAATCCGTGGTTTGTTTACGTGCAAAGAGGATATAAGGGGGTTCAGAGACCCAACTTCCTTACAAATGAAAGAAATCAAAAATAGTGTGAACTCGGATACTCTTTTGAGCCATCCTCACGCTTGACAGCTTATTAGTGATGTACCAGTATCGACAATTTCTTGTCGATATTACTACTAGGGAGGGACCTTGATATCGACACTTTATTCTACCCCTTAGTCGAATTAGTATATTCTAATAAGTGAAATAAAACCACACACATACTTTGTCAATTTTATTATCATATATTATGTTACAAAGGAATGTTACCACAGCAGGATTTTAAATATCTTCGCAATCATAGCAAACACAAATTAAGTTTTAACATTTATTTCAAATTGATATCTAATTGACCTTTATTTCAATATACCCATTAGACAAAAAAAGATCTGGCTGGGGTAAGGTTACTTCAGCCGAAACCGTTTTTATCGAAAAATTAAGACTATCAGCTTACCAAATTAAAAAATCTGCTTACCAATTACAGAAGCTGTATTTAACTATCCATTGCACTTAGATTACGATTTTCGACATTTTCTGGCTGGCGTAACGCACACTTAAATACTACCTGAACTAAAAACAATTTAAAAAATATTTTTATCGACACCTTTTTGTTGTGATTTTTTTCCATGTCTTTAATATTTTCTTCATTCAATGATATTATTTTATTTATCCGTCCACACTGGCGTCTAATCAAAATGAGGGCTAAGCGTGACAATATGGTGTTTATAAGTTTGTCGTGGTGTGCAGTGCATTTCACGAATGAAGCATCACTGTTCGCCATAAAAACAGTGATTGTTAAAGCTCGAATGTTCATCAAATGCAATGAAGTCATTATGTTGTTTTCAAACGCATTTACATTTTCTTGAACATAGTGACACATTCAATGAAGGATAAGTTAGGCACCTTTTATCTTGCCACCACTCTCTCAGTTTAATATATTCATAGATTGAGTCTGTAGGATCTTTAGTTAATAATGCTTCAGAGCATGCAGCACATTAATGTTTTTTTAAAATGCAGTGTACGAGATACCCACTTAAATATACAACTGGTTGCATATCAACATTGATCAAATCTTTTTCAATTCTTCTTCTACAGCATCTATAGTATCCTGTATGCTCAATACAGGGTAAGTTTCGATGTATTCCTTGTCATACGTATTTTCTTTTTTAGCTTCAGCATTTTCTGTACAGTTTCTCGAGGTCCAAGGTCTGAAAATAAATTGTAATTATTAGTTTAGAATAGTCAAAGGTAATAACAATTATCATTTTATGATAAAATAATGATAAAATAATAATTAAAAATTCCTTTAAATACATTTCTAGTGCTATAAAAAATAAATACACCAATAAATAATTGTTATCACTTCAATAAACTTAAACAAAACATAAATATTATATATTTGCTCTTTAAAGTAAGATGAGTAATGACATGTATCTATTATATTCGACATTTCATAAATTAAAAAAATAAATTGTAATTATTAATTTAGAATATTCAAACAAAGATAATAATAATAATTATTTTATGATAAAATAATGATTATGTAATGATATAATAATAATAAAAAAAATATTTTAAATACAATTCTAGTGCTATAAAAAATAATTATATATAATAAAATAAAATACTTAAACAAAACATAAATATTATATATTTGCTCTTTAAAATAATATAAGTATTTACATATTCAACATTTCATAAATAAACGTGCCATCCATGATAGCTTTGACGTCGAAAAATGATTTGTAAAAATCTTAATTCGAATAAAAAACTTTGACTTAAAAAAAAAATTTGGTTCTGAACGCACCCATTAAACATCAACATCGGCTTAATATCTATTTTGACAACTGTAAAAAAGAGAAATTCTATTATTTATTTATCTATAGTTATTATTAATTATATGTTAGTTAGCATAGTAACTACACAAAAACTTTAAATGTGCAACATGTGCTTAGTAGACCCTTAACATTTTATGTTGTTTCACAAAACCCTTTATATGAGCACCCCAGGGGCAAGTCGGGACTGATTTCATTTCTTGTGTTCTCTCTCACCTTGTGTTTTAACTGCTTGTGAATTTATCCTTTGTTTTGCTTCATTTACGGAAATTGTCCGTGTGCATATTGAGGATGCCAGATTTGTAGTATCTGTTTGTCTTGTACTCACAGAGTTAGAAGGTACAATAGTATCTGTAATATAAAATGGGTAGCAATTAGGGTCACATTAATAAATATTAAAGCATAAATAATTATCCAAGTAAAATGCAACTCCATGGGATTCTGATAATTCAAATTTTATTACTTTTCCGTTATTGCAAATCTTTTCGCCTTCTTCACTTATGATTGTTTATTTTAACCACACTCTAACCCTCTATGAAGTGTAATAAATACTGCAGTAAGAACCAGTTTTAACATTGAGATACAAGTATTATTTTGTTACTCACTCTGTGTTTCAACTACTTCCAAAATCTTGGTGATGAAATTGTAGCTGAAGATTGCAGGGTAGGGTTGGCATCTACTTGCTGTGTAGATGTAGAGGGGACAGGTTCTGAAATATATTGGTATTTTACAATAGGATATTTTTCTTATTAAAAACTTTAAATAACTCTATTTTATTGTTTCAATTTTATCGTGAACTTTATAATATAAACAACTAAATACCTACATCAATTTTATGTTATGAATGAGTTCTCATTCATACTAACATAAGATCATGCTCATAACCCGCACGGGGTGAGCAGAGCCTCAGGTGGCACCCAAGCCAAAATGTAGCACGAATAGTGACAAGTGGCCAGCTCTTCACCTAAAACAGATGTACTACACAGCCCTTTCCCTCAGTCGGATTTTACGACTTGACCGGAAGAAAAGCAGCTGGTACATTCTATGTTTTTATTTCTGTCCTAGACCAGCATGGAAGTTATGTGGAAAGCATGGAAGGAAGGTTCTCACTCATATAAGAAAAAAATAATTTATTAATTACCATAATTTCCTTGTTGTGATGAAGATGCCAGTGCAGGATTAACATTATCTACTTGCTGTGTAGATGTAGATGGGATCTGAAATATAAATTTTAGAAATAGTGTTTTTAGGATTCTCTCCGATATCAAAATAGTATACCTAACACATAAATAGCTTAAAAAATAATTAAATTAATACTCACTACACATTGAAATATGCAGAGGAAACTCTGCAAAACAGTCATCAGCAAGGCTAGGTGCTGTGAGGTAAAGTTTGGGAATAGCTCGCTTTTTAAGACGTGTTCCTGTCTTTGTGAAGTCCTTCCGAGCAAAGTGTCTTCCGCAAACATATTTCATGTCATGCAGTTTTTCAATGGGGAGGTGTACAAGATCCTGGTTACCAACAACTCTTAACCACTCCTTACACCTGAAATCATTGTTTTTTTTTTCAAATACAATATTGTGCTTATTTATCTATTAACATGACATAACCATCTAAATAAATAGTGAGAATGAACTGGACACAACAACATTGAGATGGATATCCAAACACATTCTTATCACTTATACATAGCGTCGTCTTTGACCATGCAGGCATAATTTTCCGCCCCTTTTTAGAAAGCCAAATGTGAATGAAAGCTGAAGAATATTAATTTATATGCACAATTCGGCATCCTAAAGCCCCCACGCTAGTGGTCCTTTCACGTCATGTGCCCTTTGTACTAATATTAATAATCGCCAGATTGGGCTGGGTAACTATTAGGTTTAGGTTATGTTTACTTACCGATATTCAACTAAGGGAAATCTCGCTAAAAAAAGTTTATCCACTTTGTGTCTTTCAAAACGTAGTGATTACTTGCTCAGTGGTCTTTTCCTTACACCACAAATTTCACAAATGCGGTGTCTTTTTTGCACAGCACTCATAGTTTTATCATTTATAAACACTTTACACTGTTTAAGAGTCACTTTCTCGAATAGTACATATCTCTAAAGAGTCCTATCTCGATATAACAGGTGGCACGATATCTCAACAACAATACGGCGGAGTAGTCTTAACGCAACGTAACTGTTGGATAAAAGTTATAAACAGAACAAAACAACAAACAAAACAAAGAAATTCACCCAAACAATAATTAAGCGTCGGCAGACATTTTCTCGTTGTGTTGCCACTAAAAAAAAGTTTATTTGCATAAATACAAAAGTTTATCATAAATAAGTTTTGAAGTGTATTGTTGAGTTTATTTTAGTTTTGTTATCATCAAAATAATATATTTTATTTATTTCAGTTACAAAATATTTATAAGATGCTTTTTTTCAATTGTAATTATTTTAAACCTTTTGCAGTTTTAGTTTAAAATGGCAATAGGTTATATATTGGCATCAAAAAGTATCTCTGTTAATACATTTTTTGTTTTGTATGAAGTTGTGAGGGACTGTTTACGTGTTTGTTTAGGAACAAAAATGCAGGAAATAAAACTTGTTCTGCGAGAAAACAGTAAAGTATTAGAAACAGTGATTAAAGAAACAAATACAAAACCATCTGATCTTGCTCAATCTTTAGAAGAGTTTATACGAAGTGCAAACGATGCTCTAACCACGATGATAGAAAATCTTGGAGGTTCTGGTGAGATACAATAATGTAAATAGAATAAAACATATATTACGCTAGGTACGATTTTTGTAGCATTTTGAAAGGAAATTTTATGCTGTTCATAGCGCAAAAAGAACCTTGAATGTAATACCAATTTAGGACGTATTGTTTTTATAACCTATCAGCGCGAATATTAGTTCGGTATCTGTCGATTCGATAGTTAATACACTCGCTAGATTATTTTATAAACTTTTATAATACTTATAATTTATAATAGGTACTGTAAAAAATAATAATAACCTTTTATTTCCGAACAAAGTAACCTAATAACATTTCCTATAAATCTCTAAGTTTGGGGTGCCTTTTGGCATAGGCATACAATTTTACATACATACAATTTTTTATTCATGTCAACTCATTTTGTACTTGTTGCAAAACTAATGTATTTTTTAGTTTTGAGAACTAGCTGTCCGTCACAGCTACACTCGCGTTATTTGTGGATTGTGTTTATTTTTAAAAGTGATAGTGTCCTCTATGTGTGAAATAATCGTCAGATGTTGTCCTGCCATTTTTCCCAACATCTACCCTACACCTACCATATAGTTGATAGTTTTCCTTTTAAATTAATCATATACAATACTAGTGTGAATTTTTTCACATTTCCAAATACAACAGTTTCCTGGTAGGGGGGCGGGGGAACTTGACTAACAAAAATAAGCACTTTAAAACGAAATATTACTGAAACATACACTAGAATCGAAAAATAGTTTTAGCAAACCCCCATTATTTTTAAAAACAAGGTAATCGTGAATAACCCCCACTTCACATGTACCTAAAGAAATTATTTTTTTAAGATTTTATTCTTTAGCTTTGTCGGCATGATTAATATGTATATCTATGCCAAATTACAGCTTTCTAGTACTAAAAGTCGGAGCTAAGCCGTGGACGGACGGATTGCAATTTTTGAAGTGGTTTCTTTAGGATATTCATAAAAGGAAAATTGTTGCAAAAAAACGGCAGACGCAAAAGTATGTTTTGTTGATTTCCTCAATAATTACTCGTCGCATTAAATTCAGATTATATTTACGCGAGGTACGTTAAAGGTACATTCGTTTGGTATATGTTTCATAACCACAACTTATCTGTAACATTCATAAACATTCATTTTCACCATGCACCCGCCATTCTGACTGTTAAAATCGCGGCTCACATTATTTTTACCCACGACGGACGGAACGGAACGGAGGCGGTATATGCGTTTGGGGTAAGAGGTTGTTTGTTTGTTTGTTTGTTTGTTTGTTTGTTTGTTTGTTTGTTTGTTTGTTACCTTCTATCTCGAAAACCACTGGACCGATTTATTATAACTACTACCGTTTCGTGGAGGTACATTGAACTGTATTTAATAGTACATTGTAGGTACATTCCTTTCGTTTGAAAGAAATTCTTTTCTGAAAAAATACACCTGCCATTCTGACCTACACGACAATAATACACATTAGACGTTCAATCTGCATCACGATCAACGGATCGTGATCATGGATTTCAAAATATCTGAATGCAGTTCTTTTTTGCCACAAAAATCGAGAACATGTTTCCTTAAACAGATCTTTCTATGTCATATAGTTTCAGAGTTACCCATACTGACCCGGGCCAACCTGTATAGTTGTAATACAAGGGCTGCTATTTATGTATCCGGAACTGGCCACTTAGGGCCAGTCCGCACAGCGATATTTCACCGCGCGATATTTTTTCTCGCGGAATATATTCCGTGCTCGAAATTACGCCTAGTACGCACCACGGATAAAATTCCGCGCGGTTTTTGTCAGTTCGATGCAGCTTCCGGCTGAGATGGACGTCAAAAAAATTTTGATTTATCTGCTGTTACGTAATAGAAGACGTATAAGTCATGATTACTAGATTCGCCCATTCACGGCCTTGAGACCTATGAAAGGATTTACTTAAAACATCAAGAACTACGAAAATACAGTAGAAAGTTTTTCAAATATTATAGAATGAGTAAAACATCATTCGATAATTTGCTACGATTAGTTGGTCCAGCTATTACATATCAAGATACGAATTGGAGAAAAGCAATTTCACTACCGAGCATCTTGCCACTACCGTTGCCAGTGCACCTGCAGGACTGAGCGAAACGCGCGAATTTTATTCCGCAGTGCGGCCACTGTCATACTACTTCATATTGCACAAAACTTCCGCGCGGAAATAAATCCGCTGGAATTTGCATCAGATCACAGATTTTTTTTCCGCGCGGAATTTTTACCGCCAGTGCGGATACTTATATATAAGGTTCAATGTTACAGAATTGCGATAAAAAACCGCGCGATGAAAAATTCGCAGTGCGGACAGGGCAAGGACGTTATAATAGAACGTCCTTGGGACAGGGCCTTACATAAACAATATTTAAAAATAAATTATAACATTTAAAAATAAAACTCTTTGGCTGTAAAATAAAGTTTGTTTCATTCATCTGTCAATTGTTTTTACATTGTGGCGCCATTTTTAAAATTCATTGTCTATCATCACCATGGATTTGACTCGTGAAAATTTTCGTGCTATGATTTATTACGACTTTCGGCGTGGATTAACTCAAAAACAGTGCATGGATCAACTTTTGTCGACTTTTGGGGAGGAAGCCCCATCGAAAACCACTGTGTATCACTGGTTCAGTGAGTTTAATCGTGGTCGTCGTATGCTTGCGGACGATTAGAAGGTCGCCCTAAATCGGCTGTTGTGCCTCAAAATATTGATGCTGTGCGCGAACTAATAATGCAAGACCGTCATGTTACATATCGCGAGATAGAGGCATTTCTGGGCATTAGTATGACGAGTTATATTACACGAACATTTGGCTGTAAAAAAAAATTGTTCTCGTTGGATCCCGCACAACTTAACAGTTGAACAAAAACAGGCTCGTGTTGATTGGTGCAAAAAAATGATAGAAAAATACAAATGTGGTACATCAAAAGCTGTTCATAATATCTACACAGGAGACGAATCTTGGATATATGCGTATGATCCCGAAACTAAACAGCAGTCAACGGTTTGGGTGTTCCAAAATGAGCCAAACCCAACTAAAGTTGTTCGTGCAAAAAGCACTTTGAAGCAAATGGTTGCCTGATTTTTTGGTATTAGTGGACATATTGTGGCTACAGTACCACTAGAGAATCGTAAAACGGTTAATTCTGAATGGCACACCACCATTTGCTTGCCAGAAGTCTTTGGAGAAATACGCAAGAACAATCGACAACGAAGAATAATCCTTCACCACGATAACGCCAGCTGTCACACCTCGGCCGCAACAGTATTTAAATAGTCAAATGATCGAATTGACGGGTCATCCGCCGTACAGTCCCGACTTGGCACCCAACGACTTTTATTTATTCCCAAGCGTGAAGAACAAATTACGTGGACACAGATTTTCGACCCGGGAAGAAGCCGTTGATGCTTTCAAAATGCACGTTTTGGAGATACCCGATACAGAATGGAAAAAATGCTACGAAAGTTGGTTTCAACGTATGAAAAAATGCATCGATCATCACGGGGAATATTTTGAAAAGCAATAAAAGTATATTTGGTTATAGATGTTTGTTATTTTTTGTTATTCCGGATACATAAATAGCAGCCCTCGTAGGTTCCCTGATTGTTTTTTTTAGAATATATACTGGATGTCAGTCACAAGTTTCCACAAAAGGAGTCTTTTTCCACTGGAATTTCTTTTCGGAGAATTTTTCACAGTAGTTCAACATAAAAATATGATTTCTTGCTTGAGAGAAGCGGAGTAAAGTCTCTCTTAGAGATAAGATGAGACTTTACACTGCTTGTATTCGTCCTATCATCACGTATGCTAGTATAGTTTTCGCTCACACCGGTGTCACTCACATTCGTAAGCTTCAACTCATTCAAAATCGCTTCTTACGTCGGGCAACCGGTTGCCCATGGTTCGTTCGTAACATCGACCTTCATGTAGATCTCGAGCTACCGTCCATTAAAGGTTTCATGATAGACGCTTCACGTCGCTATTTCGATGCCGCGCCTCACCACCCGAATCCTCTGGTCGTGAAAACCGCCGGTTATTTCCCTCACCCCGCTACGCGTTTAAAACGTCGGCCTAAGCATGTTCTGTCCGATCCTGTCGATCCCATCCAGTCTGCTGTTGAGATAGCCATTGCCAATAGAGTACACTCCACAGAATGCCCTTCTGGTAGCAACTGCACCCGCCGGCGGGGATGCGGTAGACCCAATCAAGTTCTGCATAATCCTGGAAGACCCCGTCAGGGTCATTTACTCATTATCATTCATTCCTCTCCCTCGCCATGGCAACGTCCTAGGCCGAGGTCCGTGCCCCCAAGTGAGCGCCCTTAGGCTGTTGCTATTAATTCTCTAGGGGTAAGAGCCTTCCGCTCCCCCAAAAGTCCGCTTACGCTTGATACGTCGATTTTGCGACACAAGCATTAGGACCATGTAAAAAAAAAAAGAGAATTGTGAAGTGCTCATACGCGGTGCGAGTAGGTATTTAAAAAATGCTATCTATTTCATTTTATTCACTATTTTTACTATTAATTATATCATTTATTAATTAATAATATATTTGGTCCACCATTCATAAACATTGAATTGTATGTATACTTAGAATATTGTCTAAATACTTGTAGTTAAGTTTCCTTATCTAGACGCACGGCAGTGTGTTAGTCAAGTTTGGAAAAAAACGAACGAGTCGCACAATCACGTGTGCCTTTTTCACATTTACTTTTTCCATCTTATACAGAACGAGCTACTGCCAAAACCGACCAATCAGGAAGTTTGCAGTTTTACGAGTGATAAAATCGGAGAAATTATGAACTCTCTGAAGGCTTTTTCACAATTTGACGATTTGATATTGATAGATTATAAACTATTGAGAAATAATGCATTAAATTGTAAATGGTTGGTTGCAGTTCACAATTTTTCGTTAGTTTATTTAATCGCGAGTTTCTAAAGTACAATATATTCAAAATGACCGACGTCTGGCAAGTTGACGTAATAATTTTCGAAGAAGGTGAGAGTGGTCCTTCTGTAACCATTTTTATTTTGTGGTGTCAGTTTGTGAAGATCTGTCTCTCTCTTACGCCTTGCAATACGAAGAGTACCTAAGATAATATTAAAACATGAAAGTGGTCCCAGAAAAGTTCAATAACATCTAGGTATCCTTGTATGTATGTATGTATGTCTTATGGGGGACGCCTGCGACGGAGCGCAGACGGGTGACCTGCTCTGTGTGTAGACCTATTTCACCCCTAATTCCCAGTTCGGTTGTCGCCCTTCGGACTCGCGGTGCATCGGACATTTCTCCCTGTTCCCTCGCTCTCCCCGGACGAGTTCTGCCCCCACACGTATCATCTCCCACCGCTTCAGGTAAGCGCTTGCTGGAGCGTCCTAGCCGATTCACCCCAGACAGAAGGGGATACCACTCCGCATGAAGGGAACCCGGAGATTCCCCTCCACGGAGCTCCCCCCCCCCCCCCCGTCCAAAGTTCCTCGGTAGTGCTCCCACACTTCCTTAGCGTGGGATCCTCCGGATCGCATGGTGTCACACAACTCGCCCCCTTCGGCGGTCCAACAGGTTAGTCCTCGCCCCGCTACTCCTCTAGGAGACAACCGAGGAGCACTGGTTTTACTGGTGCCCCGGCAGCGTCGACCCCTCGAATCTTCCCGATGCTCTGCAAAGTCTGATTATGTTCCCTATTGAAATGTCTCTTAGCTGTTCCCTATCAATCCTATCGGTTCCTAGTATCTCCCATCTTGGTAGAGAATACATAGGGCATTCCGCAATTAGGTGAATGCTTGTTTCTTCTTCCCCACATTCGGGACATGACCGATCTGTGGCTTTCTTCATTATAGTGAGGTGTCTGTTTAGTGCACAGTGTCCAGTAATTATCCCTGTGACCTAGGTATCCTTACTAATATTATAAACGCGAAAGTTTGTATGGATGGAAGTTCGTTACTTTTTCAGGCAAAAACTACTGAACGGATTGGGATGAAATTTGGAATAGTGATGGTTTGTACCCTGGATACATAGGATTAATCTGTAATTAATAGTACGTTACTGACGGCTCCGTAGCCTAGTTGGTAGTTTGCCTGCCTTCGAAGCACAGGGTCGCGGGTTCGAATCCCGCCCAGGGCAAACATTCGTATGATGAGCACTTTTGTTTGCCTTGTGTCCGGATGTTGTTTATTCTATATAAGTATGTATTTATCTATTTATGTAAAAGGAACCTGTCTGTCCGTCCGCGGCTTAGCTCAGAGACTCTTAGAGGCTGTAATTTCAATCATGCCGACAAATTTTTTTTTTATGGTTCCTCTGATATACTGAAATGGGGGTTATTTTTTTATTCACGTCTACCTTATAGTGTGAGGTATCGTTGGATAGGTTTTTTTTAAAATAATGGGGGTTTGCTAAAGCCATTTTTCGATGCTAGTGTACGTTTCAGAAATATTTAGTAAAGTGCTTATTTTGTTAGAGTCAAGATTCCCGGGGGGGAACCCCTACCAGCGAAACCGTTGTATTTGAAATTGTGTAAAAAATTCACGGTAGTAGTGTATATCTATATCGGTACTATATAAATGAACCCCTATTTCTCCTGGTCACGCTATAACTTAAGAATGGCTTTACCGATTTCATTCATCTTTTTAAATGTTTTCTAATACTTCGTAGAAGGTTCTTATAAAAAAAAAAAAAAAAGAAAATTGCGCAGGGTAGGTGTAGGGTAGATGTTGGGAAAAATGGCAGGACAACGTCTGGCGGGTCAGCTAGTGATGAATATAAGAGGAAAAGTATCAACATCAAGTAGGCTTTACTTTACAGGCTATCGAATAATAGTGGTCTATTATTATTACCAACTTATAAAATGTACTTGTACAATTGAGAAATTTGGTACTACAAATATCATAGAAAAATATTTTGATGAATGTTAACTTGGCAGTTAGGTAGGTACTGTGGAGATTGTGTACTCCGTGTACGAACTCCGCGCTCTCTTCTTCTTTGATATTGATAGTTTTTAGTTATTGCTGGCACTCTAAGGAATCAGTCATAAAAATGATGAGCAGACATTGAAGATATAGAATAATGGGAGGAAGAATAACGTTGTTGAGTTGAATGTAATGCTCTTGTGATTGTAATTAGTGTCTCTACCAATGAGGAACTACGTCGCCCATATTGGATATCGTCGCGACAGTACTGTAGCATCGGGCCTCATTGGTCTGGGTACCATGTAGTTTGATACTGGCGATAATATTCTTTTTATAATATATTCGTTCTCTTTTTAACTATTCAGTTTAGAAAGAGAGCGATAGAAACTTCATACGGGCTGGGCCGTAGAGATTTGACGTTCTCACCTGCCGTCCGCCGTCGTGCGCGCACGATTGTATGTCTTTCAGTACAAGTTCTGTGATATTTGATTTATTATAAAGTTATTATTTTAAAGAAGTGTCTTTTATATTTTAAGTGGCGGCTCTCTGTAGGAGAGTCGTTACAGTACCTAAGTAGTATTGGACTACTACGGAACCCTACACTTTGCAGAGCCCGACACGTGCTTGGCTGGTTTTTCCACTAATTGATCCCATTTTCGAGCGTGTCGGAGAAAATTTATGTACTTCTATATACCTATAGTACTCTGTGGTACTTCTTCATTAATTAAGGTTTTCTTTAATATTTATGCTTTGTTAAAGGTGAGCTCATGGAAGCAGAGGAGGATGAGGAGAGTGATGAAGATTATGAAGATGAAGTTCCTGCTATTCCTAAGAAAATCAAGAAATAATATTTAGGTATGAATTTGCATACTATTTTTAGTAATATGTAGTGATTAAATAATGTTGATTATGCACTTATTTAAGTTATGTATGATTAAATAAAAGTAATAATTTATTTAGTTACTTATTTATTCTTAAAAGTAATATGTAGTCTATATTGTATTTACAAATCAAATATTTAATCTAGTTGGTATAGATTGTACTTCGCATATTGTATAACAACAGTCTATTGAACATTAAAAGTGTAGAATGTTTTTGAATCAATTCCAACAACATAATTGATAAATTTGTTCCTAACGCTTGTAATGTTAAAAGCTAAGAATAAATACTTATTCATTTATATCACTTTAAAAAAAAATACTTTCTACTGGAATGTCTTTCATCACAAAATCGTTTTAAGAAACTGGTTATATCT
Organism: Carpatolechia fugitivella; assembly: GCA_951230895.1. Taxonomy (NCBI): domain Eukaryota; kingdom Metazoa; phylum Arthropoda; class Insecta; order Lepidoptera; family Gelechiidae; genus Carpatolechia; species Carpatolechia fugitivella. The sequence goes on from OX579650.1 coordinate 8,670,540, forward strand.
GGTTGTTTCCATAAGCTCCTGAAAATTTTTGTTTCAACATTTACTTCTTGTCAATAAGATAGGTCTCTCGGGAATGAGCCATTTAACACCTGAATAATAATATTTATCTTATCGTCAATGCAAATCTGGGTGTCATTAAGTCAATCATTTTAGCTTGGTCTCTAAAATAATATTTAACACATTGATAAAGATGGGGCAGGTATTTTATGAGATATATTTTTCTTACATATTCCTGAGCTGAGTGAACTATAGGAAATGTTGTGATTTCCACAGTCTTGCGTTACTGCTTTGGAATGTTCACATTATTATTATCTAAAATACCTTTAATTACAACAAATATTCGAACCTGATATCCGTACGTAGTTGTGTTGTGAATAAACACAGGTCTTTCAAAATCACATTATTAACTTATAGGTTTCTTACGTAAGTAATTTCGACCTTCAGCAGTACTCGTACCTTTGACTTGCGCGCGTGTCGTGTCGTGACGCCGATCTGAGCATGTTACATTACAATACTGAGAATACAGCGATGCAGTTAGACTTAACTATCTAACAAAAGAGTAGTATTTTACAGCTAATTTATTGCACAGAATTCGTCACCTTCAAAGTGTGTCATTATTTATTAACACGTGAATAACTGCTTGTTATCAGTATGTAATCTACATAATGAGTGATCAGCGTGAAGTCGACCGCGGCACGCCTTGGTCCGACTGCGTACATTTATAAGTTGGTACTCGGGTGTAAAAAAAAGTGTGTCACTTCATCAACACGATTATAAATTTTAGGTCGAGTGCGTTCTCTGCTTGATTGTAAATTAATGATAATAACGATGGAACAATGTCTCATTGTATTATCTTGCTGTCTTATTTATTATTGATATCATTAAAGGTAGAGTAGTGGTCGTGTAGAGCACGAATGTATGCTGTAGCAACTCAGAAAATAGAAATAGCCACGTTTAAAACTAACATAGCGGAGACTAGTTGATGGTGGGTTTGTCGTCCGGAGACTCTGACTCAGAACAGCAAATATCACAACCATCTATTCCACATTCACACAGCGACGCCGGCCGAATTGAGTTTCGGAATTTCTGGAAACAGAAAATTGCTTTTTATTGCATACATTATCTTATCGATGGCCACGATTTTATCTGAGGTGTAAAATGTTTACAATGCAAGTCGGCTGGAAACGATGATTAAGGAAACGGAAGATTTGCGCTTCATGAAATTTGTTTGGAAACAGTCTAACCTCATCAGTATGATTGATGAGTTTAGACATCGATTTTAAAGGAATAATAAATTTGAGATTAAGTTACAAATTTACCTCTCCGAATTTTTTCCCGGGTGCTCTAATCACTATGACTACTGCATAAACGGGTATGCTGAGTAGGGAGAGAGAAGCGGTGACCCAGCCGAGCACCTGCGCCCACATGGGATACGCGTAGTCACGGTAGCCGGGGGGCGTGTAGTCCACCAGGCTGGCTACCCACAGTGCCAGCAGCAGCGCCGGCGCCGCCACCAGCCAGCAAATGCGGAAGTACAGCGACGGGTAACGACCTGAAATATAACATCTTACTGATTTCGTCTTTATATTGGATATCTACGTTCTCAAACTTCAGGTAGCTGACAGATACCAATGTTGATACTATTTATTTGTGCAAGCAAACACCTATTCTCGTACATTTTCCTGTCAACACAATGGTTGCAGATTTAACGAGCAGCCACTCTCTATAAATAATATTTGAAAAACAGGTAAGTAAGTCTTTCAGTTTTATTTCCTGTTTACTTACGTAAGTTACACTGTAGTGTGTAGCGGACCTACTACGTCACAAAAAGCGTATTGCTTGCGTTACTAATAATTTAGTATTTAAGCAATAACCCAAATTAGCTCTGTCTGCATAGTACGTCTATTACGAGTATTTAGCTTGCCTAGTGTAGTCGTCATTTTTTTATATTTCTGTGGTCGTCTATAACTAAATTATGTATAACGACCCAACTTAGCTCTGCCCTTTAAAGGTATTGCTGGGTATCATGGGAGATTTTGTAAAAGTTTAAAAGTACTTTCATGTAAATTAATAACTTTCATGAACCTAGTGACGCGTCACGCTTGTAACTCTCACTAGAATTTTATATGTCAAGGATGCCATGCAAACAGACACACAAATCTGCCTGGTTGGGTATCGAACCCGGGACTTTGGCACAGAAGGCAGACTCACAGCCAATTAACTGGATATATACCGGTCATCTTCGACGAAAATACGAAAAAAGAATTTTGATAAGGAATTTAAATTCGGTGTTTTCTTGCATAACTTTAAGACAGCGAAGAATTCAGCGTGGGAGAAAATGGGGTTACGAGACACTAATAATAGATTCTCGTCTATCTGCTTTCATTTCGTGAGTACGTAGGTACGGTTTTTGTCACTGTAGAGTAAATCTCTCCAGGCATTTAAAAAACTAGTAAATTACAATAATTATGTACCTGTCATTTGTTTGATGTTTCGAGATAGCCTGCCCACACCATAGAACCACGCTATGCCGACCACCTCAAAGAAAGCGAGGTATGTGATGCTAAGTGACGCAGCATAATAGTCCATCAGCTGGAACACGTAGATTCCGCTCTGCAGAATGTGAGGTAGCCCCCACACCAGCGAGACTGCGCACACGCACAACACCAGCAGCTCGTGGTATACCAACCGCTTGCGAATAAAGTTGGGGAATCCATCTTGTATTGACGTTACTACTACTTCAACGATTGCAAACTGGAAACGACAATGACATGTTATTCACCCAAGAAATTTATTCACATTCCTTTATCAATAATAATAAAACAAATACATAAGATATCAAAATATTTACCTGACTGTTTAGTCCAAGACAAAGGAACATAAAGAAAAAGAGCACTGCCCACAACTGTGGAGCCGGCATTTTTGCAATCGCTTGCGGATATACTACGAAGAGTAAACCAGGACCTGAAATTAATGAAAATCGGGTTATAAGTACGATATTTAGTTTTTCATGTTTTACGTTTGTCCCCCGTTGTCTAGATATTTCCATTTGTAAATGAAAGAGGTAAGTATATTGTTATTTGAGTTACTTACTATCAGCTATGACGTCTTTAACAGATGTATTCTGTTCGTGTGCGATATTCCCAATAGTAGCGAACGTGAATATTCCGACTATGAGGCTGGTGACGGCGTTCACTAGCGAGACGGCCAGCGTGTCGTGCAAGAAGTTGTTGTCGAAACGGTTGTACGAGGCGAACATTATCATCGAGCCGAACGCGATGCCGATCGAGTTGAAGATTTGCGATGCCGCGTTCACCCAAGGCCTCGATTGTTTTAGCAATTCCCATTCAGGCTTGAAGAAAAATCTCAGACCCACATCTGCGCCTTGCAACGTCAGCGATCGCCCTAGGAACACCACGATCAGCAGGAAGGGGAGCGTTGTAGTGATATATCGAACTTTTGCAGACGATTTAATACTTTTCCATAGGGCGAAGTATACTAGTACCCAAGCACAGACCAAGCAAGCGGCCAGCTCCCATCGCATGCCTCCTGGTTGTTCTATACCTGCACTCATACTAAGAACCTTCTTCCTGTAAATACAAACACAAAAAGTGTTTAGATATTTTCCTTACTAGGTACGATGTTTTATAAATATATGACGTATCCAGTTACATCTAGTTACATTAATATATAGATAGATATAGGTAATTATGAAGGTTACATATTGTTTGTTTTACAATATTTTTGAAGTCACCAACGGTATGACAGCAACCTTCCAATTTATTCGTCATACTCATATCTATAACATCCTGTCCGGATGTAAATGGTGAACTAACAGGTGTATTATTACAACCGGAAGCTCCAAAAGGACCTACGAGTATGTTGGTTAAATTATATAGATTTATTGTTATACTATACATATATTGATATAAGATACTTTGCAAATTCTTGCTATAGTTATTTGCATGCGGAGGCGAGTAAAACAATCAAACCTTACTCGAAGAACTGTTCGGTAGGCGTTTGAGAGCCGTTGGGCTTGGTGTGGTTGTGGCTGGGTACCCAACACTGGTTCGTATTCCAGCGGTTCGCACAACTCGCCCACGGAACTTCGGATTTGAACGACGTGAAGAAATAGTAAATTGCCCAAGCGATAATTGCGGCGTAGTACGTGGACATTAGAAACGAGATCACCACGCTTGCGAGACCAACGCCTGGAAAAATAAATACTGTTAAATTAATCTAGCAATATTTAACTGGCTTACATGCGTATTTTAGTCATGGAACTGTTGTAGGCAAAAAGCAGGTAGCTTCATTGGAACTAAAAGGATTAAATAAGAAATACTTATATTATCATACACAATTTAATCTTACTTTTAAAAAATATTTTTATGTACAAATATTAAAATTTAATGAATATTTATTATAAATATCATTGTATGAAGAAACTAAGTATTTTGATTTCTCTAGATGTGTAACGGAAATGTTGGTCAAAAATATAACACTAAGCAAAATATCAAAATGTATTTCACATTTTAACTTGCCAAAGGTTTATAAGGAAACAATAAAGATTAATAACGCCAGTATTATATTATTCAGTTTAGTGGTAATAATACAAAAAATAGTTATACATTCGGTCAGTTATACAACTTCACGATAGCATATTTTACCTTTGAAGAGCGGACATATTTGCGAGAACGCTCCTATGGGTCCGTGTGCCGTGTACTGCCCTATAGCAAGTTCCATAAACAGCATGGGCACGCCGCACACTAAGAGTATTATGAAGTAGGGAATGAGGAAGGCGCCTGCAAAAAACAAGTCATAACATAAGTTAAGTTGGCGGAATAACTTGATTGAACTATAACGGTTGCGGGTTAAAACATTGTAGTTATAGTCCTTTCGTTCCGTAGGCACTACTGAGTGGCACTACCGATAGTGTCATGGGAGATTATTCTTTTCTATGGCTCTACCAGTAGTGCCATATAGTTAACCTTATATTACTGTTTTTTAAAGTTTTATCTATTTATAAGAGGAAATATACAATATCCCTGTGGAGTTTCTTTGGCCGTTCCCCGGGTAAAAATGCAGAAGTGTTAATCAAAGAGAAATTTCTTTCGAGCTATAGCTTTAAGGAGCATTAGCATCGAAAATAATCCGGTGCCAAAAGGTTTCTCTGCCTTGCTGCCAACCGATAAAGCAAAAGGAATTTCAGAGAAAGCCACAAGCCTACGTATATGCAATACATACAATCCATTGTAGTAGTCGCAATGTTTTCAAATGGAGATAATTTAGTATAGGTTGATCATCTTGGTATCATCGAATTGACCTACAGGAACAAGTAATTAACCTTTTCATTCGCTAAAAGGATGAATTATTCTGTTGTCGTTCATCATTTCATTGCTAGTATTGCTACTGTGTCGTGTCTGGTCAGGTACAAATTCCAGAGTATCGGGCATGGGTTGTTGTAAACAACAAAAATTTCTGATCTGTCTACCGATTGAAACAATTTTCTGTTGAATTCTTCTTCTTTTAGTATCGATTCGGCGGAATTGAAATTATTTATGAAGGTGGTGAGGTTGTGTAATGGTGTAGTGGTATGGTGTGGTGTATTTCAATCATATTATATTTTTAATAATATTATCGTGATCCAAGTTTTTATTTTCTTTATAAGTTTTTCATTGTAAAGAACTGCTACAACGTTTCATACAATTCTTGAGATGTCCCCACATATTTATTTTTTATGTTAATTAAAACAATACTGATCTATATGTCTAAGTATATCAATAGATACGTGTTATGTGTTATAAAATAATAGTACAGTACCACCCAAAACCATTGCATTGTTAAAACTTTACGAAAATGAAGGACCTATAAAAACATAGCTATTTAGCTGAATATTATTATTCAAAAACTCCACAGGCTACCCCATAAATTAAGTGCGCGTCACTAAACGTATGCACTTAGGGCATACTGAAAGTTTCTGGATTCTGATAAATAAATAAGACTTACGATACATTTATTTATTCAATAAATTTTATTGTTTTTCAAAGTATATAGGTACCCTCGCAATTAATGCATTTTTGCATTAGCTGAAACCACTATACAAAGCAGTTAGACCTTAGTTCCTTAGGGACCTCTTCTATGGCTTGGAATGCATTCACCGCCGATTCAGGGCTCATAAAACGTGTGCCTCTAAGTTTGTCTTTAATTTTTGGAAACAAAAGGAAGTCGCGGAGTGCGAGGTCCGGACTGTAAGGCAGATGCGTCATATATGCTTCTGTTACCTTAGCGGAATGTGAGGACTCGTTATCGTGGTGAAGGAGGACATTTCTTCGAGGACGCTTTTTGCGAACCTTTCTTGAGACTCTGGGCAAACAAGTGTTGACGGACCAATCTGCAGTTTGATCTTCAAGCGATACTGTAATGTTCTGATTTGCCGAAAAAAGAAGCAACCATTTTTTACCAATTTGAAGCATTTTCTAAACTTTTGTCGGCAAATCTTCAAAAGGAAAGACCCACTCTGCTGACTGGCTTTTTCTTTCGGGTTCAAAGCAGTCCACCCAGTTCTCGATATTATAGACTGCCATGACTGTCCTCCGTATATCATTTTACGGCACCACTGGACACGCAGTCGTTTCTGGTCCTCCGTTAAGTCATGTGGTATCCATCGAGTGCAAAGCCTCGGAACCTTCAGATGCAAATGTAAAATGTTTTGCACTTGGCTCATTCCAATGCCTAACAAAGCACGAATTTGCTGACAAGTATTTTTTTTTTTCAGTTTCAATAAGTTGTCGTACGCTGTCAATATTAGAGTCTGTAACCGCAGTCGCCGGCCGACATCCTCGTACCTACCTCGTCATGGAGATGATCACGTCCACATCTAAATTATCCAAACCACGAATACACTGCTTCATCACCAAATGCCAATTAGTCTCTGGCAACTCTCTTTTTGACTTAAGCCACAACAAAAATCATGTTAAAATCATTGAACGAAAATGTTCACGAGTTAAATTCACTTGACGGCTCCGTAGCCCAGGTGGTAGTGTATCTGCCTCCGACGCACAGGGTCTCGCGGGTTCGAATCCCGCCCAGGGCAAACATTTGTGTGATGAGCACTTGTGTTTGCCTTGTGTCTGGTTGTTGTTTATCTATATAAGTATGTATTTATCTATTTAAGTAAGTCTGCTTAGTTTGGCATCAGGGCCATGTGTGAAGATGTCCCCACATATTTATTATTATTATTTATTTAGATAGCGACACACAATTTTCGAAAGGACGTCACAATGAAAAAAACAAATTAAAAAGTAACATGTCCCCAAAAAGTTCCATTTTCGAATTCCATAATTGTTTTTTCATTCTTTTATTGTAAGTGGCCAGATCGAGAGACTTTCAGTATGGCCCACGTGTATAATAACAATAAGTATAATGTTAAGAAGAACACTCGTAGAAGTAGATGTAGCTAGCTGTGAAAGTATCAAAATAGTCTTAAATATTTTTATACATATAACTACCGATTGAAATTGTTTGTCTAGAGGATGTAAAGTCTTTAACGAACTATAGAGCAGCAATAAATCATTTGATATCTCTGGCGATGTGTGCGCCTGTAGTCTGCTAGTATCAATTTACCGAAGGCATCAGCTATAATTTGCACTGGTTTGAGTGTTGTCGGTTCGTATTGGTGCCTAGGTGGCAACCGCGGGACACAAACAATCGGCGCACGATTTCACACGCTCGCGTTGTACACGAAAACCCTTCAGCTATCACATCATTTTTATCAACATAACACTGTGATTGATAACGTCTACATTATACGTCAGTAAAGTTGATTATTATTATGACGTCTCCAATTTAATATGTAATATAATATCCGATCAAAATCGTACAGATACGAGTAGATACGTTTCTGAAACTAATAACTGCAGCAACATTGGTGTCGGTATACCTATTAAGATCCTCGTGGCTACGATTCTAGTAGTAAATCTAAAGCTTAAAATTATGAAGGTAGTGTAAAAATTAAGACAGCATTGCCATTTGAAAAAGAGTTAAATTCAATATTTTAAACTGAAGCCAAAAATAAAAATAAAATATTAGTGGATAAAAGACAACCATCATATCTTTTATTATTAAAAAAAGATCCTCGTAAAGGATTGACACATTTCAGGATTTAAAATAAAAAAAAAATATTTACATAATATCTATCTACTTATCCTATTTAATTTCCCAGTAAAACGAAATGGACACAAGACGACTGAGTGTGGCCCTTTATTTCCGAAAATCAGTTTTTCTTGGTGTATTTTGTTCTATTCCCATATTTTCTTAGTGCCATTTTTTCCCAATGCGTTGTTTCCATCAAATCAGTTTTTCTGGTGTATTTTGTTCTATTCCCATATTTTCTTAGTGCCATTTTTTCCCAATGCGTTGTTTCCATCAAATCAGTTTTTCTGGTGTATTTTGTTCCATTCTCATATTTTCCCAATGCCATAATTTTTTCCCAATGCGTTATTTCCATCAAATCAGTTTTTCTTGGTGTATTTTGTTCTATTCCCATATTTTCTTAGTGCCATTTTTTCCCAATGCTTTGTTTCCATCAAATCAGTTTTTCTGGTGTATTTTGTTCTATTCCCATATTTTCTTAGTGCCATTTTTTCCCAATGCGTTGTTTCCATCAAATCAGTTTTTCTGGTGTATTTTGTTCCATTCTCATATTTTCCCAATGCCATCATTTTTTCCCAATGCGTTATTTCCATCAAATCAGTTTTTCTTGGTGTATTTTGTTCTATTCCCATATTTTCTTAGTGCCATTTTTTCCCAATGCGTTGTTTCCATCAAATCAGTTTTTCTGGTGTATTTTGTTCCATTCTCATATTTTCCCAGTGCCATTTTTTTCCAATGCTTTATGTTCCTTTGTCATATTTTTACACATTTTTAGGGTTCCGTAGTCATAAAGGAACCCTTATAGTTTCGCCATGTCCGTCTGTCTGTCTGTTCGTATGTAATTTGGCATGGATTTACATACATATTAATCATGCCGACAAAGCTGAAGATTATGGTTAATAGTCACTCACCAAAACCTGGAATATCAACATTTCCGGTTATTCCCGTTGTCCCCCACGCAGTTGTCCCCCGTGTTGTCCCGCAGTTGTTTTTCCGCTGTCCCCCATGTTTAATTGCTTGGAAATGTAGGGGACAACGGGATTTTTTTCCCATTGTCCCCCACGACATAATATTGAATAAAATAACCAAAATAACTTGGAAAATTGATTATTATTTATTGAAGTAGTCTGTACTTTCGTACGTACGTTATTAATCTTAACTTAGTAGCTCTTGCATGTAAATCTAACCACAAAACTAAAGGAAAAAGTATGAAAACAACACATTCTATTTGTTTTCATTATAATATTTGTACTTATGTGATTTTTACTGTGATTTTATTACGATGTTATTGCTTTAATAAATCCCCCGCGGGGGACAACTACGTGGGGGACAACGGGAATAACCGAACATTTCAATGGTCTGTTACACTATTGGCCAAATCCTTCATTGGCCAAAATTTTTAGTGTATAAATTATTAATTATAATAATCATCATCATTTTGGTCTTTAATAAATTATCAACTGGATAAATTTAAAATGGTCACAATTATTTTCAGTTTTTTTAAATACATGTTTAGATGTTGTTTGGCCTGACGGATTTGGATGCCATTTGGAATAGGGATAATTTGTATCCTGTTTCTGTTCTGTTTAACACATAGGATTTTTTAACGGGATACATTTTTATTCCCACGGGTAAAATCTTGCTTAACTCGAGCGTAAATGCGTGTGGACAGCTCATTGCCAATCATTTATAAATTTGGACATATTTGGACAGGACTCCTTTAATCCTGTCATGATTTAATTAGTGATGATTTAGACTGCTCTGTTTGAGAGACTAGGTAATTACTGTATCATTATTTTATTTATTTAACTATCATTTGCGATTATAAAATTTGATAAATAATGATTTGTTACTTTAAATTTAGATCTAATAACTTTTGGTCAGTTGTCCATTTGATCACACATTCATTTGGAATATAAAATTTTGCTAAATAAAACTTACGGTCTTGCAAATTTTGGTATTTAATTCGTAGTCCTTTTAAAATTTGTTTGATGAAGTTTTGATTTTCTAATGCAACCTTTTTAACTTATAACCAGTCTGTATTTTAACTGTCGCACATGTTTTACGAGTACATTTTATAACGCAAATATATTTTTTTCAACGAGCATTTACCTAGGGTTATTTAATTTTAATAGTAGATTTTACAAGAAGTACACAAAACGAACCATTTTTAACCGAGACTTTTAGCAGCCCGAGCCCGGCTGATGGTAATGTCGAGGATATAATAGTTTTGTGGACGAGTTATAAACTCTGCTTTTTCACTTCGATTGCGAGGAAATAAAACAGTAGTAAGCAAATTGAAGAAATTAATAAACACACGAAAAAACAAGAGCTGTTTCCCGCCGCTTTATTTTTTTAAATCTTATGACATTGATTGGCTTGGGCTGCAGACCTATACAGCCTACTATTAAATTAATTTTGTAATAATAATTTTCTTAAATTAATTAAATAACCTACCGTACTTGAATTTAAATTTTAATATCTTTTATGTCTTAAAACACAAGGCAAATAAATTAAAGTAAAATATTATTAAATAACAAATTCTATCTATGAACTTCTTATTGTGTTTCGCAGTATGGCTCATTTTCTTTGCCTTAATATAGATACATTTATGAGTAGATACGTTAATGCACTTGTGCACAAAATTCGATTTTGTACAGCCTATATCCTGCACAAATAAGCATTTTCAGAGCATGAGAAGTGAAAAATATATTATTATTCCGTGGGTGCATCCTATCTGCTGAGTCTCTACCGAGCATGGTCACGACGGACACGATCCTTTTGTCACCTTAATGAGTGAGTTGACACTGACCAAGACGACAACTTATTAGCGTTAAACGAACGTTAAGTGGCTTGGCTTGCAAAAATAACTATTTACCCTGAAATTAAGCGCCAACAGCCGTTTTATGTGATAGTAAACTTTACCAGGAACGGGTTGTTAAACACATTCAGTCACGATTTTTATCTAATAAATACAGGTGTGTCCTCGCGGTCTTGTATATTGAGATCATAAAATTTACTTTAAATGCGTTATATCTGGATTATACTTCAAATTGATAAGACACTAAATACCTAAATAGATTTGTGTCTAAAACTTAACTGAGAAAGTACGCAGTGCCATTTAGGTTTTATTTATGGGACTTTGAGAAAAGTAATATCTTTCAGTAAAATGAGTGAATTGATTTTTCAATACACCTTGCTTGCTCGAAAATTGAACTTACGACGGCAGCAAACTGTACGGTAATTTACCGAACAAGTGCGATTTTATTACATTTTTTTTATTTCTACATATTCTAACAGAAGTATTTTCAGCCAGGAACATTCGAATATCAAAAAACAAAATGGAATCGATTCTTACAAAGAAAAAAGCATTTATATTTTTTTTCTCCGACACGCTCGAAAATTTGATCATTACTGCCAAAAAACAGTACGCAAATAACTCATTTTTGGACGAAACATTTCCCCATACAAAACAGCGACCAGCAATGTGCCCTCAAATGGCCTATCCCAGCAAAGTAACTTTCGTCATAGCTTTCGTTTAGAAATTTCAATGTATTTGAGTCTTTTTACACCATACTCTTATGTTCTAAATTCAAATTTTATATGAATCGTACACGAATCGTAGAGATTGGAGTTGGCTGTATGCTCTGTATGGCACTGGCATAGAACAAAAAAAAGAAAAGCATGCAGACGGTTTGTAATTTTCGTCTCTTTTATTTTTATCGTATAGTACGATAAAATTCTTACTTATTTATCATGATGAAGTTAACTAATCATTGAATTGAGGAAATGTTATAACAATGAATGGTTCAATAAGAAGTTAAAGTAATGGTTAAAGTGATAATGATTAGAACTTATAAGTTTAGTACGATACAAGGAGACATCTAAAGGTACCTACCACAATATTTTTAGTATTTTATAATTTCCTCGCATATTGCAGAGAAAAGCACTATACAAACCTCGGCCGCAATAACTCTTGCTGGACTCGTACACAATAAAAGTCCTCGCCTGCGGCTCGGCCTTTAAACGTGCCCTCGTCCACCAATAGCAAATTTTGCGGCCGCGGCAGTAATGTACTATTATTTCAACAAATTATGTATGAAAAACATTATCAGCCAGTATCATTTTCAATAATAAAAATAAAATTAGCTTGGTTTTAACGAAGAATCGATTAATGATAATCGAATGTCGTAGAGGCTGAATGTTCGCGAGTGCCTTTTCTCAATAATTATGCTTTTAGAAAGGAAACCAATTTTTAGTACGAGATTGGCGCAAATTTTGTAGAATTTGCAGTTTTTCATGTTGCGTTACCAGTTTTCTCACAAGTGTATTGAAAAATGTCGTACAACACACGGATCTTAGGTTTTATAACAAACTCGTGACATTATGCGGCTCGGGCTTACAAAAGTCACCTCGTTTGTTATTCTATTCTATTCTATTCTATATGCCACCTACGATCCTTTGTATCGTAATGTACTATAATTCAATGTTCTCGTACACGGGGTTATTTTTTATTCAGTGCACAAACTTTAATAATGTTGTTCAGACCATGAAACTGAACAACTTTCCCCAAAAAACATGGGTCCGGAAATGAAAGAAAATTTTGTACTCCCATACTAATTGTTGAGTTGGTTGCGGCAGTTTGTATGAGAGAACGAAATTTTTTTTAGTTCCAGACCTATTTTTTTTCGGGAATGTTGTTTAGTTTCATGGTCTGAACGACATATTAAAGTTTGTGCACTGAACAGCTTATGTTTTTTGGGGAAAGTTGTTCAGTTTCATGGGTAGGTTGATCCTTTAAAATAGTGTCAGCTAATTTATTTACACCTTATACATCATAAATTATGTTTTTATTGTAAAAATGATTAAAATAGTGTGACTAACTGTGGATTACCACAGCCATTCATCATTTCGTTGTTGCCAGTTCACATAGGTACCACGGGGCTCGAGCTCCGCTACACTAGCCCAGTGCGGGCTTTAATCTATAAGTGTATACAGATATTCCCTCGGCGCATCTATAATTCTAAATTCTCGATTGATCCTAAATTAAAAGACATGTAGGAAATATTAAGCTGCTGAGGGTACAATGCTGTTTGGGGATGCATCACACTTTTTTAAAAACTCTTATAATACTCATATAACTTTACCAGTGTTTTTAAGACTGACTTTGAGACTTGTACTATGATTCCTCGCTATGTCCTGTTCTAGTGGTAGGATATGCGAGTCGTTACTAATAAAGAGGAAATTATAGTGTATAGCTCACCTCCACCGCTCTTATAACACAAGTAGGGGAAGCGCCATACGTTGCCAAGGCCCACTGAGTATCCGACACAGGCTAAAACGAATTGGATCTTGTTAGCCCAGAAAGGTCTTCGGGGTTTTAGGTGTTCTGCTTCAGCATCTTCCTCTTCTTCCCCGCAGTCGCTATCATGCGATGCAGTGTCTTCATCCGGGGGCCTAAAGTTAAAAATTACATTATTAACGTTAGTTACTAGAACACACCAGTATAACTGCGATATCAGGATGATTAAAGTTTAGGTAAGTTAGGATGAATTGGCTTTGTCGTGTATTTGAAACTTTAAAAAAAATAACGGTCAAATGTATGGATGCCGCCCCGTCCTCACTGTCTGCTGTAGCACTGCCTAATTTTACAATCTATTAAATTCATAGTACGGCAAAAAGCTGATTATTTTGACACGTTCTGTAGTTTAAAGTTGTTTTGTTTTGTGTTTTTACTACGATATAACATTTTTAGGAGCCATATAATTAAGTAAGTGATTAGATTATTTAGCTCTATAAATTAAAGTAGGTAGGCGACGAATCCATTTTTAAGGATGTGATTTTGGCTTGGTTCTATTTTTGTTCTGAAAAAGTATTACAAACATGTCATTCAACGTGGGGATTCTTGTTTGAGTGAGTAAATAAACTGTAAATAAAAAGTAAATGCGCGTTTAACTTGTGATTATACGTAGACATTGTGTTAAGATTTGAATGAAACGAAGTGACATGTTTACACAACAAATATACTTAGTTTGTAGATAACGCAACTATTATAGGACTGACGCGGGCATAAGGTCACGAGACGTTGCATTTTACTCTTAGGCTATAAATTTATTAACTCCTCACAAAAACTGTTAAGTTTTAAACGATCGTATTAGATCTTGGAACATGTAAAACGTAGATTGATGGTGAATGATAATATTTCCATACACACAACCTTGAAGGCCATGTTGTTTGGATTAAAGATAGATGATCCTAGTGATGGTGGATGATAATGACGACGACAGCTTAAAGGCTTCCTTAGTTACGTCGACGGACGATTTAGTGATTGCGATTACTCTGCTAAACCCCAACTAGATAAAATGGTTTTTACTAAAATTAGGATTAAGAGTTTGATTGTTATACTTTGGCAAAGTAATTTTAAAGAAATGATGTCTCACTTTTGGTAAAGATGACTAAACCGTTTTTAGGGTTCCGTAGTAAAAAAGGAACCCTTATAGTTTCGGTCTGTCCGTCTGTCTGTCTGTCCGTCCGTCTGTCTGTCTGTCTGTCCGCGGCTTAGCTCAGAGACTCTTAGTACCAGAAGGCTGTAATTTGCCATGGATATACATATGAACCATTTTTCGATGCTAGTTTACGTTTCAGAAATATTTTAAGTGCTTATTTTTGTCAGAGTCAAGTTCCCCGCCCCCCCTACCAGCGAAACCGTTGTATTTGGAAATATGAAAAAATTCACGGTAGTTAATGTATATGATGAATTTAAAAGGAAAACTATCAACATCATGTAGGCTTTACAGGTTAACGAATAATATATCAACTTATGAAATGTACTTGTACTAGTAAGAAATTCGGTACAAATATCATAAAAAAATACTTTGATAAAGTTTAAACTGTCTATGTAGTAAATTTAAGTACGAGAAAAATAAATAAAATGTGAAATAAGTAGGCTTGACAGGTTAACGAATAAAATACCAACTTTAAAATGTACTTGTGCTAAGTAAGAAATTCAGTACAAGTATCATAGAAAATGACTTGGTGGAGTCCGTCTATGTAGGTAGTAAATTTAAGTAGGTATTAGAACAGTAAAAAGATTGCAAAAACAAAATCATAACATATAACCAATAGGTTATGAAAAAACTGGTAAATAAGGTAAATATACCTTATTTACCAGTCAGTTTTAAATGTGTAACAATCGCGAGTTGCCAATGGAACATTCGAAAGATTCGAATAAAACTATTTTGAATTTCGAATAAAGCGCGCCGCGCCGCGGAGCTTATGGCCCTGCGGGGCTTGCGCGCGGGGAGTCGATGTAACAAATAGAGCGGCAGCCGCGCGCGCTCATTAGCGCGAGCGACTGGATGCTGTTCGAATGTGCTTCGAAATCATACCTATTAGATTGCAATTATTAGCACTTTGAATATACAAATTTTTTGATTATTTTTGTTAGAATTAAGTATACTAACATATGAAAGACTTGAAATTACAGTACTATTTCTTTTTCAATTCCAGTTAGATATTCCATAAACTATTATAATTTTATTTAGCAATTTAGTCTAGCCTACTTTTATTTCCAAAAACTTAGTTCTCAGCGGAGCAATTTTCATTCGTAGTACTTACATAACATTGTAGATAAAATTAAATATAGGTACTACCTATATAATAGGTTATAGGTACGTTTCTTTTTAAGTTTCTCTTTAGCTGTTCTTTTGGTAGGCAACTACGGAACCCTACATTAATTGAAAAACATTGAATTTTATCTACTACCTATATTATAATGTATAACTTATAAACCTTTCTCGTGAATCACGTCGTCCATTGATGAAAACCGCATCAAAATCCGTTGCGTAGTTTACGAGTTAGCGGATACGCAATAAGACATGTTTTATATTATGTAGAGATATACTTACGTTTAAGCACGGAATCCAATTTTATGAATGACAGGTGAAATCAACGCTTGAGTTATATATGCGCGACGTAATTGTCTGTTACTATTTAGTGTAAAACCTGTACCCAATCGGGTTTAGATTTTCAAATCAATAGTATCAATTTCAAATCAAGAGTATCAACTCCAAGTGTTTAGTTTTTAAAGGACCAGCTGTCGTAGGTTAGTGAATTATTTCATACTGGGATTTTTGATTAAATAAATCCCGAGCTGTCAGTTCATAAGTATGTAAAAGTATTTTAAAATTATTTATCAAGTGCTCACGCGATAAGACGCGCATGATAAATCGAACGCAACCCCAGAACAGTAGATAGATTTATTATGATTAACGCAAGTAAGCAAGTACACGTGCGCTGTTCAAATATAGTATATAATAGTATATACACTCACCGGCACATCTAACCGCCCACCCTTGTATTTCGGGTTAATTTTAAACTAGGCTTATTGTTATACATTACAATTGATTTATTGATAATTTTACGATAAATTAAACACACTTAAATAAACGTTAAATTAACAAATTTTTAACTAACATCAGCTGTAACTAATAGAATTATAAAGAATCACGAGTATTCCCTGAAATGAAGGGTGGGCGGTTAGATATGCCGGTGAGTATATAATTGTTTCTTATGACTAAAATAGTTTCAGTTAAAATGTATAGCGTAAATACTGTAAAGTAAAGATTAACCAATGTACATTTAATGACAGTCACAGACAAAAAATGACAGTTCTATCGGCTTTAGTGATCGTAAACATGTAGTCAGATGTAACTAGATAAATTAAATATAGCTATAACTACAATATATTGTATCTGCTACCGTGAAGGTCTGAGATCATGTTCCGCGTGGTAATCCTAGGATCTACTTGACAAGTTCACTGTCATGCTGCTGTCACAGTGCAAATTCCCTGCATATTATCATTGCAAGAACAAAACGTTGCGTTATCTCTAAGCGGTATTAGAGATTAAAGTATTGTTGATAAGCAAGGCGTTTGAGGTCATAAATTTAATGTTATCGGATAAAAATTGGTAAATCTATCTATATAGGCTCTTACAGATGAGGCTCTTTGTCGCACGTTAACAGCTGCACATTGACGGACAGAGTGGGTCGCCACTTGTTGAATAAGTATTGCTTAGTAAGTATCTATCTATAGATCGATACAAAACGCTCGATGACCAAAATGTAAGTATACTTACACCTACTGATACCTACTGGCACCTACTGGTATACGAACATAAATTGTAAGAGCTCATTAGGTTTATTAGCAGGACGGAAACACGAACTGTTAGTATATCATAATTATTTGGAACGAGTTTACTAGCGAACTAAAATAAATAATGAGTTAATAATAATAAAAATAATTAGGTATGTAAGAGTTCTTTGACAGCCAATAGCAATCGAGCTTCTAATCAAATGATGAAATTATATTTGAAGATGCATGTTTATCCTTGTTTACAAAACCGCGCTTATATACTAAATACTTTGTCGCAATTATTTAACAGTGAAGGAAATAAATTAGCTTCAGCTTACGCATAAGTATTTTCGTCCATTTTTTACTAGTGCAATATTCGGAACGGGAAGGATTTCAAATTTTTGATCTTGAACGCACACCATCTACAGAATACACCAAAGCTAATATAATAATATACAACAATAAACTTATTTGGATTCCGTTGTTCATTAGTTTTCAGATTGTTTAAAGTTGACACGATAACCCGATCAACTAATTATGGCTTCTCTATCTCGAACTCGATAGTGTAACTTCGTATTTATTGTTCTGAGATTATTTTTAATTTTGAACTCAATGATATGTTTTAAATACATACTATTTAATAATACTACTACTATACTATTTTATTTGTATATGTATATTTTTATATATTTGTATGGTAGCGCTGCTGTCAACTTGCAAATACCTGGACCATCATTTCCGTCCGATTCTAAAGGGTGTCAAACAGGGCGATCTGCTGTCCCCAAAACTATTTACCGCCACTTTAGAGGAAATATTCCGAAAGCTGGCTCCGGCTTGGGCAAACAGAGGCATTAGCGTTGGCGAAGCAAGACTGACTAATCTTCGCTTCGCGGACGATGTTGTCCTCTTCTCCTCGACTGAGCTACAACAAATGTTACAAGAGCTGAGCAGGCAGAGCCTTGAAGTTGGTTTGAGGATGAATATGTCGAAGACCAAGCTCATGACAAATAGCGCCGAGAAAATCGTGGACTTAGATGGGGAAATAATAGCATATGTCCGTGAGTACCTTTACCTTGGCCAAGTAGTCTCTTTCCAGACCAGACAAGACAAGGAAGTCGGAAGGAAGACAGACTGAAAATGCCTGGAAGAGCTACTGGGCCATGAAAGATCTCGTTAAGGGTAAATTGCCGCTAACATTGAAAAGATAACTCATGGATATGTGCATCTTGCCCATCCTTACGTACGGCGCACAGACTTGGGCTTTGACTGACATCCAAAAGACCAAACTCCAGGTGTGCCAGCGAAACATGGAGCGCAGCATACTCGGTGTAAGGCTAAGCGACCGTGTTCGAAACACGACGTTGCGCTCCCAGACAAAACTAATTGATGTAGCTCAGAAGGCCTCCCACTTAAAATGGGACGGGGCTGGCCACGTCACCCGAATGCCTAACGAACTGTGGGCTAAAAAGACCAACAGTTGGGTGCCCCAGAACGCAGCAAGATGTCGTGGTCGGCCCCGCAAGAGGTGGCGAGACGAACTCGCTGCCTACTGTGGCGAGTGGGAAAGTTTGGCCCAAGATCGGGATAAGTGGAAGGAAGCGAAGGAGGCCTTTGCCCTACAGTGGGACACCTCAGGCTAATAATAATAAAAATAATAATAATTTTTATTTAGCATTCTTTGTGTTTCCGTCTTTTCTATTCTTAAAAACGTATAACCACATTTATTTATTTTTGCAGCGGTTGTAAAATAACCTTTTCATCTCTCATGCTCTGAAAGTAGACTAATAATGAATGACCCCAAAGAAAGGATGTAAGTAAGTAACTTTGAAATTGGAACTTTTTTTTTTACTAAGTATTTGTATAGAAAATTGCACACAGTAAATGGCATAGACGTATAGAGCCTAGATAATTTTATTTTAATAAAAATTTAAATATTTTGCTTGAATTTACCTCAATTATGCTAGATGAATACAAAATGTACGTATCTACCAAGAAATAATAATAAATAGATAAAAAACCAAAATGTAAACAACAATTCTTTTAAATGAACGCGTATAAGTGATGTTGGTGAAAAAATTGTTGCTACCTGTGGTGAGCAATGTTTTGATAAATTATTTTGTAATTTATGTATATTTTAACCATGAAATAGTAAAATATAAGTTGATTTAGGCTTGTGAGCGAATGCCGAATATCAGAACTTAATATGCAGTGATTTCATTATAACCAACTGAAAATTTCCCAGTTTGTATGTCAATTAGGGTGAGTTGCACTAATATGGCGCGTATGGTACGAGTATGTAGCCTATATGATATTTTTTTACTACTGTTTTGTTTACTTTCCTCGCAATCGAGATGAAAATCAGAGTTATTTGTTATTTGTTGTTACCTTGTGGGAAACTGATCAATTCCACCCTCACACTATAAGCGCTCTCGCGTGTAATTTATCGCTTTCACCCCTTGGTTAACAATCTACTTTAAAATTAAATCGCTATTTGACTATACGTAAACAATATAATTTACTGTAAAGGTTTTTACAATCGGACTACTGCAACCTTCCAACAAACAGTATGAACTCTTTTTTATATAAAAAAAACTAGGGCTAAATTATTAATTTATTTTATTATTGGTTTTAACATTAAAAAAAAGGACATGAATTCTACGAAAAATAAGATTGATACTGATTTTACATTTCCATCAGTGAGTAATTATAGTAATATTATTCATTTTTATGAAAGTTTTACATTTACATACATGAATATAAAATAATACGCAAAGTATTTATTTTTTGTCTCAAGGATTTTATTATTTATTCTAGTGGTGACGTGAAGTGACGCTCTTTTTTGAGACAAGTAGTAATTTATGAAAAATAAATAAGAATCTTCTTACTGAATCAAGAGCAGATAATCTAAATCTGTCTATCTTAGTAAACAATTTAGAATGTGTAAAATAAAATATATTGTCATATTCTTCTTCCTTATCCTTAATCCCTGGCCGACAGCCTCCCTATACGTGATCAATAGCCACTCCATCTTGCAACAGCCGATAACATGATTTATTGATATCATTTTTAGTGCATATTTGTAATTTAACATTGATATAGTAACGTATGCCACGTATATAATTTGCTGTCTACATCTAACAAAAATCATATAATAATATGGTTGGTGGAAGTAATTTCTGGACTTATTAATAAAAGATAAATGGTGTGTTATAAATTATTATTATCTTCACTACCTATATATAGGTACAGTTGGTCATTGGAAATGATAGATACGGTACGTAGGTATTACGTGTAGCTACTACTGCTTAGTCGAAACATGAATGAATCATTATTTCTTAGAATGTTGCTGTCTACCTGTGCTGTATAAGATAAATGTAATTGTTTGAAATTTAAAGCGTAAGCTGTCAATAATCTAGACAGCTGAATTTTTTTTGTTGAGTTACAGAGTTGGCCCAATAGTAAAAGTTGTTGCACATCACTAACACGTTATGTGGTTTAAAGGATAATAAGACTTTTCCTTACTAGTTTACAATCTTTAGGACAAATTGCAGTTATATCTTAAACCTTCTAAGTTCTACCATTCTGTTCATTTAACGAGGAAAAATATGGAGGCGGCAATTTTTTAAAAAACAATAGTATGTTTCATGTAATTCATCAATATTAGTCAGAAATCATAATAAGTAGCCGCTTGTTATCACTGCCGATTATTGAAATATCATACTTACTATCAGTAATTGGGAGCTATTTTATATGTTTGTATACGTATTTTATATGCCATAACATTTACGCCCTTTTTCTAGAGGGGTAGTGACCAGTAGTAGGCAGTGACCACTTTCTTCTACCTACTATGATTTGATGTTTGCAGTATTCTGTCATAGATAATATAAAATAGCTATATATGTACTTATCCAATGAAATCTATTTCGTTGTATTGTATATGCCTTACACATTAAACATGTGTATTACTAAAATAATTTTAACAAAAAAATAGAAACCTTCAAATTGCCTTATATGGTTATCTCCACTAAAAAGTAACAAATAAAATAATATTCCAAATGGAAAAAAAATATTGCCAATATCCTCAATTAAATAGATAGGTAGTGTATGAAGTAAATATTTAGAATTTTGTACTTCCTTTTGGAATCGGTGCCACAATTAATATAGTACTGGGCCCTTGTCAAAACCCACTGACTTAGCTCGAGTAACGACGCCTTCTGTAGATATTAGAGCCGAGACAAAAATACAAAATTTTTTATTGATCCCATAATTTCTTATAAACAAGTCATTGGGAGCCTTCTTTTAAGCACTTTAATATAGTGCCTGTGACAGAAGAACTCCGCTCAGAGACACACGGCTTAACGTGCCTTCCGAAGCAAGGAATAATATTTCTTTTCAGACAATCGAGTGATTCAGGCAGCAATGTCCCAACTAAACTGGAGAAAGTCTCACAAGGACATTTTCGTTTAAGAGTGTCTTCACCGGGATTCGAACCCGAAACCTCCGTAAAAAGATTAAAACACTCGACCACTCGGCCATAGAAGCTAAATTATTTGTGATTTCCAATACAATATCCGAAGATTGCAGGTTCTTGTCTTGTCACGGTCGCCAATAATGTGATAAAATCGAATAAATGGAATAAGGGAAACGTAGATTTTCAGCAAACTGACAAAACAAATTTATTTCGTTGCCTAGCAACATTCCACCACAAACGGTATCGCGCGCGATGCATGTTGCTATCACTGGTTGAGGAGTTTCCGCTTTTATCTCTTATTCCACCATCAGATTTTGACAAAATTTATACGGATTTATCCCTAAAACACATTTTATCGAATGAAAAAAGAATAATTAAAATCGGTAAAAAACTGACTGAGATATGACTAAAAGAATAGACGAATAACGAAGCGAATGTTACATTCAGTTGAGGAATTTCCAATTTTTATTATTACCTCATGTTTCACCATCAGATCTTGACGAAATTAATATGGGACCAACTTGAAAGTAAATCCTATCGAATGAAAAAAGAATAATTACTATCGGTGTACAATTGACGGAGATATCTATAACATACATAAAAAATAAATAAAAAAAATACAACCGAATTGAGAACCTCCTTTTTTTGAAGTCGGTTAAAAAGTAGTTTTTCTAATCAAACCCTAATTTATGGTTGTAAAGGTTTTTTATGTTGTAAAGGTTGTAAAGGCAGTTAATAAATTTATATTTTCCGGTCTTTGTCTGTGAAGGGTTAGTAAAAAATGAGTCGGTGCGGTGGTGGTCAGAATCGGATGACCTTCCGTCAAATACAAGCATTTCTGTGATTTCTCTATACTTCTTACCTACTTAGAGATTAATTGAAAGAGGTATTTGTATCATTAACCATATAAAATTCTAATGGATAATAGCTAACGGAGAATTTGTTTGCACTAGTAATACTTATGAAGCAATCGACGGGCCTACCCAAACCATAAAGACAATAAATTAGAAATCAATAGAATTTGATGGATTATGTTAAGACAGTCCACTGCATTTTAATTAATGGATGTCTTTATTTACACAACACCAATATTAGATTGGCTCGTCCATTGGTCTCGTGTAAATACTTCATTACATTTTTACGACTACACGAAACGCACGATTTACATATTATTATATAAAATAATTCACGACGAAATAACTCGATGAAAATATGATTACCGTTTTACGAGATTTCAAATTGAAGTAAGTACTTTAGTATGTATAGGTCAATCGTATATTTATGTTATTGATTTTCTTTCAATTAACTTATCGTGAACATTGCAAGAATTTGAGTTTCTTTTGGGCACACAGCTAAGATTCACCTTAGCAAATTATTATTTCCTCTTGCATCGCATGCGATGTTTTCTTTTTCACAAAACCTTATCATTATTTTCCAATATTTGAATAGGTTTAATTTGTTTAACACTACTTACTGTTGATATGATAGAGTTTGAATGTAAAATGATTTTTGAGGTAAGAGGCAGAGTAAGTAGCGATTGTGTTGTGAAGCTATCGTAACTTGTAGAATGCCTGGGTTTAGTAGACCATAGAAACTAAATTTGTCGAGTAACATGATGTCCTTCTTTTTGTTAGTAATATCTTAGTTTTTGATAGAATTTGTGGGAATAAGAAGTTTTCCCGGGTACTTCAATGCCTTTAATCAAGATCAGAGCCATTGAGTCGTGTAGAGTGGAGTAATAGACATATAGGTACATCATTTTGGTTTTTATAGTAAAAAAACCGGATAACAGATAAAAATATGTACTGAAATTTTGGTAGAAAACTTAATAACTGTAATTAATGATGGTAGATGCACGAGGCCGTTATTAGCCTAGAAAGTCATCATCATTTCTAAAATGTTACTACGGTTCTATTAGTAGATTAGATAGATATTAGTATTTTTCACTCTAAGGTTAAGGTTAAGCAGCTATGAATCTTAAAAGAATTTCGAACTGGTCAGATTTCAACCTAGTAAGGTGTATTAAAATTTATATTCTATGGTAAGAAACATGAAGTGCTATGACTACTATACGGATAACGGATGCAGAGCAAGAACAGATGGCATTAAGGCAATTGAATAATAACGTGACAGAGGATGCTTCACCCGCGGAAATACTCACGTAGGAGGTCGTACTAGATGAAACAATTCGGTGGGCGATGTTGGTACTCGTTTGATGACCATTTTGCGGCCATCTGTACATCCCATTCCAATGGACGCCAGGGAACGTACTGAAGGAGCTCCATAATAATTGGTCCCGCATTCAGAACCTTCGGGATTTGAGGTAACTTGGTCGTAGGGACGCAAACATCGAGCGGATGCAGCCCCAGAGGCAGCACTCACATCGCGAATTCTATGAGTATCAGTGAAGCTCTTCACTTTTCGCATTTGTCCAGAGGGCGTTACGGTCGGGATTGGAGTGTGTAGGTCGAGAAGCTTTGAATGATCACCGTCAGGGTCGTCATACTGGTCCACGTGTATAGCCACGCTGGGCGCGGCGCCTCCTATCGAAGCTTCAACTGTATTCATACTATATCACGTCACTGGGTCATATCGCGGAATCGAGGCGCGTGCGTCGAAGGCGACGCGCGACTTGTGAATAATTTAACAGACGCGAATGGCGCGCGAGTTCGGTTCGGCTGGCCGACCAACTGGTTCGTCAATCGCAGCCCGCAGCAATTGGTAAACAAAGTGTGGTCTGGTGGTATGTAGTGGGGGAGCACAGGAAGGGGGGAGGGCAGGGGGGCAGCGTGGCGCATGCGCCGAGTTGGCAGCGCTCAGCGGGCTGCGCCTGCGTTCAACTCAGGGTCATTATGCTCGCAATCATAGAGCGCGAAGCGATAAATTATTTTAGAATTTAAGGAAAATACTTTATTGACATCTTACCACCACCGAAAGGAATCTACAAGATTATCATAACTTTTTAAATGCACATCAAAAATGAATAAAATGTTGACACTTTTAAATTCTTAGACATCCTATCTAATATTATAAATACTCGTAAGGCCGTTCCTATGTATTGTAAATTGGAAAACAGTGCCTTTGAACTTAAGTACCTACGTAATCTGGGTGTGCGAGCGGTGCTCAGAGACTCTTTTATCACGTTTTTATTAACTCGCTTTCTTGTCTGTCTGTTTGTTTGGTCCGAATCTTGCAACCCATTTTTGGAGCACTTGCTGTCATTCGATTGTGCTGAAATTTGGTACACTTATGTAACCTTAATGACAATGCAATATAATGGTATCATGGAGCTGGTCTGATGATGGAGCCGGAAGGTGACCATAGGAACTCCTTAAATATACAACATAATCTCGTTGGGTTTGGGCTCGTTGGATTTGTCTTGACAAGATCTTAAGTCAGACGTGATATCCAGGGTCTCATGATGGATCTGGAAGGTGGCCATAGGAACTCCTCAAATACACAACATAACCTCGTCGTGTATGGGCTCGTTGGATTTGTCTTGACAAGATCTTTACTCACACGTGATGTCCAGGGTCTAGTGATAAAGCTGGAAGGTAATCTCAACGTAACAACATAATCTAGTCGTGCTTGGGATTTTTAGTCTTAGCAATTTAGTCCTACGTGATGTTCAGGGTATCTTGCAAAATTTTACTACTAAAAAGCAATAAATTATTATTAAAGTAAAAATATTTTTTAACATAAGTAAAACGTATTTAACGCACTAAAAGTATAAAATATTTTTGATAGTGATTTTTATTGGTACTCGCTCTAACGTTAAAAGTGGCCACTTTTGGCAGTTACGGCTTATTTGACTTATTGATTATATTTAGGACTATAAAACAGTAAATAAAATATATTTATAACCCTTCTATTGTCGTTAAACACATAATAATTTCGATCAGTCACTGACAATAAGTAAATATTTCAATTAGTGGCGCTACTGTTGCTTATGTTTAACCTTAAAACGAAAAACGTGGGGTGCATGGAAAATCTTAAAGCATGAATACGTCCACAACCGTGTTTCTCAAAAGATTATAGATTCATAGCCCCTTATAAAAATTCATAGAATATTTATAGTTGTGATTTTTATTGGTGTTGTACAAGAGTACAACACCAATAAAAATCACAATCAAAATTATTTTATACTTTTTAAAGCGTTAAATACGTGGTTATGTTAAAAATATTTTTCACCTCTCCACCTCTGAAAGTTGGCTTTTGATGCCCGAAAACAGGGCCGAAAATAGCTTATTCATTTCAAGACATGCAAACCATTTTCATGTCTAGAGAGGAAAATTCGTTTGAATTTCGAACATTATCTTACGCAGGAAAAAAGTTTTCGTATATCCGCGCGTAAAATAATTGACGTGTGCCCAGTGGCGTATTTACTATATGGACAAGAGGGACCATGGTCCCGGGGCGGCAAGCTGAAAGGGGCGGCTGAAGCCGCCCCTTGTAGTTTGGTTTAGGCGCCTTTCATAATTGTTACGTACCTATAATTTATTTATTTACTCCGAACATATCCTTTTCCATTGCCCTGTGCATGACGTTGAGCCTTTTTATGAGGCTCAATATAAGTGATCACGTCTCTGATCCGTATGCACTGCAGTATTTAATGATGTCATCCTACGGAATTCAAAAATATGTTTTTGATCACACGCATCGTGAAAACTTTAAAAAAAAATAGGGCCGACGACCGACCTCCTATTGTCAATGCTTTAAATTACATTGGTGTCATTATACTTTGGATTTATATTTTTTATATATGGGGTGGTAAAACTTATTGGCCCGGGGCGCCAAACTTATAAATACGCCACTGCGTGTGCCATATTTTATGTTATAGATTTTAATTTTAAATACAATTTTGGAACGCACCCTAAAAAAGCATAACCTAAAAGTTTGTTTATTGTCTTGGTTGTTTATTTTTATCTTAGTACCTGGGCGACCGTGCGAGCTTAGCTCGTGCCATCTCTTGGAAAACTTTCGGACCACGAAAAAATATATATCAAATTTTTATTTCTGTCATTTTTGTATTTAAATAACTAAATAAAAAAAAATATACATTAAAATAATCGAACCTCTGACCTTCGATTTCAATTGTCTCGCGGTTCCCCAACAGAGCTATCGTGTAGTGGTAAACGGTGGCGAAATTACCTATCTCTTTTAATGATATGGCGTACCAATTCTTTTAAGCCTAAAAACACGGGGAAATCCCGTTTTACTAAAAATGAAACCGATTTATCGCCCTCGAATCCCCCTATATGCAAAATTTCATCGAAATCGTTGCAGCCGTTCCTGAGATTCTTATTATATATAAATATATATACAAGAATTGCTCGTTTAAAGTATTAGATCAACTAAAAATTAAAAAGTATTATGATAAAATACAGTAATTAAGTCTTAACTTATAGAATTATATCGAAAATAAGAGAACTCTTGTACATTTTTAAGTAATATTTACGTAGGCAAGTAAATAAATAGTTAATGATTTCCTTGCCGGAACAGGTGAAAAATAAAGTGTTGGGTTTGAGAGGAATCTTATTCTCACCCCGAACCTTAGAATCCCTCGCGAGCTTCAAGAGTCTATAGACTCCTTCGCATGCTTTGGATTCAACATCAGTTCTCTGTGGAAAAATCATCATTCGTCTCTTACCCAACAAATAACTATTTCACATGATTCTCGCACGTTGTCAGACCTCATATTATACGAGTAACCACCGTGACGCTTCGCACGCTAATATTATGACCGTTATTCTAGTTAAACGTCGGTCAAACTTTCAATTAAAGCGCGTAAAGTTGCTAATTTTTGAGATAAAGCTACGAATTAGTAAAAAATATTGATGGTAAACAATACTGTTTTTAATTACCATAAGTTTTAATTGATTGATTTGGTAGGGAAAGACAAAATTTTGACATTTTAGGATAAAAAAAAATCACTTGATGAATAAATCATCATCAACAGCTCATATACGTCCCCACCGAGAGGCTATTTCAGGACAATTTCGATATTCGTGTTTTTAAAATAAGAATACGAAATACTTACTGTTTTTTATTTCCATCACAGACTAAGGTCCTTTATATTATTATTAATAATGAAATTTAAGTAAGTGAGTAAGTAACATTTGATTTAAGTTAGATAAAGTAACAAAAAAAAGTTAAATGTTGTTATGTTGTGTTGTTGTTTGTTAAATAACATTTCTTACCTGATAAATCCGTGTTTATTACCCGGAAGTATTTTATTGTAGCCAGACATTGGTTTCGATGTAGTCATGCCAAAGGGTAATTTTAAACTGATTTCTTACACCACGGAAACATAATTTAATTTTCCTGTCGTGCCCCTCAAATTCGCTAATTTATTAGTCGTTCCATTTCAATTATCAAGTATTATAAGCCAACAATTTACATGTTCATACCCACTAGGGTGTTTCATTTTGTAAGGCAAAAAAATAAATTCAAAAATGTTGCTGACTTTGCTCGCATTCCGAGTCTCAGTGATATGAAAGATAAATGTAATACCAAATTTTGAGCAGATTGGGTGATATATAGAGGTTGCGTTGATCACTTTTGTAAAATTAAGAAAAAATACGATTTTTTCACAATTAATTACTTTTATTTGGAAAACTAAGAATTACCCACTTAAAATAATATAACTGAACACTTAAGATAAGTAAACCATGTGTTTTATTAATCAAATTAGTACGACGCAATTCTTTCTTTTGATTGCTTATAGTGATCAATTTTGTTGTTCGTCCTTTAGCGATAAGTTAAACTATATTTTATCAAAGCAATTTCTCTTTCTGCAGTATCATTGACCACCTTAAGAGCATTCACTTGGGTTCTCAGGGAGTCATTGCAATATTCAACTACGTTGTGAATCCTAAATAATTCAAAGAACAAAATGGTTCAGGTCTTTTCAAACAAAATCTTTTTTTTTCCTTCTGAACGTTTCAGTTCCTTTTTTTTCGCACGCAGATATAGTTTCAATTTTTTTATCATATTTCCTCTAACATTCTGGGTAATTCGTTCATCCAAAAAAAGCCAATCCCATGTTTGTTTCTGACAGATTCCAAAGATGTCACTTAATAGATGTAAGTGCACTTTTTTGAAGTCTACATCTGGGTAATTGCTCAGAAGCTGTAGCATGTCAAGAACATTTTTTTGAGCTCATCGGCTTACAGTTGCCTCGTGCCAAAAGCGAGCATATAAGAGTTCAATTATCCTTAGACCATTTTCCAACTAGAGTAAAGGACAATTTAGGACAATTTTAAGTTCCTACGTAATATATTGCTTCTGCCATCCACCTTGTTTGATGCAAGTCCCTGGAATCCTGAAACTAAAATCGTTTTCAGTCCAACCATTTAGGCTCAACCGCTCAGGAGAGATGTAATAACTCTTTGCAGTCTTCTCCGGGATGACTTCCGTACTTTAAGACTTGTTGTTCTTCTAAGAATCCTTGAATAGAACATTCTTCATAACATTATCGTGTATGATTTCTTACTAAGTGAAGTCCACATACATGATAATTAGAAATAAAAATACATGAATAGAGCACTTCAATATAAGTTTATGAGAAAAAAGTGACCAATGTATGCAACCCCTAAACATCGTCGAATCTTCTCGTTTACGCTACAAAGACTCGGGTGGAGAGCAAAGTCATACGAAAATTACACCTTTGGAAAAATGAAACACCCTAATACCCACTCACGAAATGTCAACTTTTGCCTTCGTAGTAGTTTGAGACTAGTCACTACATAATATAACAAGTAATAAAATAAGTAAGCAGGTATGTCTAAATATAATATCACATTAAGTTACATGTTATGCTCCCATTTAATGCTACGTTGACTGACGTCGGTGACGGCAGCGTATCAATCTTATGGAAGGAAACTGGTCAGGGCTGCACTAAAAATTCCCATGGGTTTCCGTAGCGGTTGCTGTACTCGACCGACACGCGACGTCTTCATCGTTAGTCCTGACCTGTTGGCGTAACACTAGTGTGACCTCCCTCAGTACTTTATCATAGCCTGGGTGAATGAATGAAGCTTAGGATCAAAACGTAAGATGGCGTTGATTTTTTGGAGTTTTGGTACTTTTCTTGTGCGGCCCGTCGTTTGTCGTGGTAATATTTGCTATGAGAATAGAAGTAGTTTTTTTTGTGTAGTTACAACTGCCTTTTGAGTGATGGCGATGACATCATCTTAATTAACTTAAAATTTCATCCAAACCATTAGAACCGTTTTTTAGAAACTATAAAGATATAGAATTGAATTGTTCGCTTAAAGTGTAGTATTCATCATCAACGGCCCGTTACAGTCCACTGCTGGACTATGAGCCTCCTCCACTTAAGTGGAGGGTTTTGCCATAATCTCCACGCATAGCAGGCGGGTTGGAGATCGCAGATTAAAAGGTTACTGTATCAGAGAGCGCTGCTGCCCGTTCTCTGTTCAATGTGTAGTCCCTAAGTCACCTCTTACGACACCCACGGGAAGAGTAGGGGTTGGTGACAAATGTATTTCTGCCACCACCACACGGCTATTAAAGTGTGGTATTATGTTCTTAATATCGTATTGGCTACACGCCTAGTTTGCAGTTAACATGCCTGCTGCGATGCGATGTTAAGTTTTGGAAAATCATAGCGTAGCTTTCTTTAATTTCTCCTTTTTTAAATAAAATACGAGATATTCTCATAATAAATGACCCTGCCTGACTGAACAGAATAATGTAGATTATAAAAAAACTGCTCAAGTACGGTAAATGGCTTTTTACGACACAGTTTACTGCAATCGTAAGTACAATTTTTGAGCTATTTATTGAAAAAGCAAAGTAAAAAAACTGGCATGCTGGCTGAGAAGCAACGAATATTCAGTATTCGGCCTCTTCGGCCATTTTTTCGGTGTTCGGTATTCGGCATGGTTTTTTGTGGGACTTGCAACAAGCCTTTGACAAAGTGTAGCACAATGGATTGCTCTTCAAATTAAGACAGTCTATACCGCATACACTCTACTCTACTAAAGTCCTACCTTGAAGGAAGGCTGTTCAGAGTCAGAGCCAATAATGCCTACTCGAAACTCTATGAAATGCAAGCTGGCGGACCTCGGGGGTCTGTGCTAGGACCAGTATTATATAGACATACGAGGGCTGATTGATAAGTTTCCGAAACGACAAAGAAAAACTTTAAAAATCTATTTAAAATAAATTTATTTCTCAACGTAGTTTCCTTCTACCTCGATGCTTTTAGTCCAGCGCTTCTCCAATGCCGTTACACCAGTTTGATAAAATGTTTTCTCCAACCCCTCAAAATACTCGTCCACGGCAACAATGACTTCTTCATTTGATGAAAATCTCTGGCCACCTAACCATTTCTTCAGGTTTGGGAATAAGTGGAAGTCACACGGGGCCAGATCCGGGGAATAGGGTGGATGCGGTAGCAATTCGAACCGCAATTCATGGAGTTTGGCGACTGCAACCATTGACGTGTGTGCAGGTGCGTTGTCATGGTGGAACAAAACTTTTTTCTTGGCCAAATGTGGTCGTTTTTTCTGGATTTCTTCACTTAATTTTTGCAGCAAGCTTGCGTAGTACTCTCCATTTATTGTTTTTCCTTTTTGCAGATAATCCACTAAAATAATCCCTCGAGCATCCCAAAAAACAGTCGCCATCACTTTGCCGGCCGACAAAACCGTTTTTGCTTTCTTCGGCGCAGGTCTTCCGCTCTCAGTCCACTGCTTAGATTGTTCTTTTGTCTCGGGAGTATAATGATGTATCCAGGTTTCATCGACTGTTACATAACGCCGCGAAAACTCGTTAGGATCTCGGTTAAACAGCGCCAAACACTCCGATGAATCGTCCACTCGACGTTGCTTTTGGTCAACAGTGAGCAAACGCGGCACCCATCGCGCGCAAAGCTTTTTCATTCCCAAATGTTGGTGCAAAATATTAAAAACGCGTTCAGATGAAATGCTCACCATCTCTGCTATCTCTCGCAACTTCAAGCGCCGATCATTCAATACAATTTTGTGAATTTTTTTGATTATGTCCGGATTCGTGACTTCATTTGGACGGCCAGACCTGTGGGCGTCTTCGCAGCTCTGTCTTCCACGTTTAAAATCAGTTACCCAGGTGTGAATTGTACTCAATGCAGGAGCAGAATTACCTAAAACACTGTCTAGCTTGGTTTTAATCTGGGTTGCTGTTTTCTGTTTTAAAACGTAAAACTTTATCACCGCACGAATTTCGTTTCTTTCCATTGTTAAGAAAATTTACGACAGAGAAAGTTCTACGTCCTATCAAACAAATTCCACCAGTTCGATTAAATTCAAATTTGGCGTTCTATTTTCAAAAAGATGCCAAAATATAATGTAATATTTTTTTTTGCGTATCATTTTTTTAAGTTCGTCGTTTCGGCCAGTTATCAATCAGCCCAGGTACCAAACACGGATTATATAACGACAGCCACGTAGGCTGATGATACAGCAGTACTTGCCAGTAATGAAGATCCGCAGCAGGCATCCAACCAGCTACAAATTCGCCTTGACAAATTAAAAGAGTGGTTTGATAAGTGGAAAATAAAAACAAGTACTGCCAAATCACAACAATTAACATTCACCCTTTGCCAGGGCAACTGCGCGCCTGTAGCTATGGGACAAGAGATACTACCACATGTGGAATCAGTAAAATACCTAGGCGTGCACCTTTATGGGAAACTAACTTTGAGACATCATATACAACAAAAGAGATGCTTCGACTCTAAGAACACGCAGTCTTGAATGGCTCATTAACTCACGTTCCAGACTTAGCTTGGAAATAAACTTCTTTTATACAAAACCATTTTGAAGCGTATATGGACATATAGTATTGAAATGTGGGTATCAGCTAACAACTCCAATGTTGAGATACTCCAAAGATATCAAAACAGTATCTTGAAAAATATATGCCAAGCACCCTGGTTTATTAAGACTTCGGAACTCCATGAATATGTACAAATTCCAACGGTCAAGGAGGTGATCCAAAAGCATAAAGACAGCTACCGAATAAGGCTTGAAACACATGTGAACCCACTAGCAGCACATCTTTTGGAAAGGAGCAACATCAGCAGGAGACTAAAAAGAAAATCCATCAGAATCTTAAAAAATATAAAGTAGGCTAGCCCTAAACCCCTGGAATGCTAATTCCAGCGTATAATACGACCGAGTTTAGTAACACTCTATCAATCGAATTCGAATTTGATTTTTAGTCTACAGTCATTCATGCCGCCGCGTGAGATAATGTGCTGTTTAAAAAAAAAAAAACAATTTATTTCAGACTGTGTCCGTCCATATGTTTTTGTTAGTAAAACTTAAAAAATAAAATAAAATTATGTTAGTAAATGACAAATTAAAAAATCAATACAAAACTTAAAACTTTAAAATACAAATTTAAAATATTCAAATCAATAAAAATAATAATAATAAAAAAAAAAAATATATGTAACTTAATAATAATAATAAATCTAATTCAAATACCTCCCACCCACTGGAACGCCGGGCACAAGGACATGCGCTCGAACCCAGTGTTGCAGTAGGGGGCAGTCCACCTTGTCACCGAGGACCCTCAGGATGGAGTTGGTGCTCCCGCGCGCCCGCCGCATCAGCGAGGCAATGCGGCGTCGCAGCACAGCGTGGAAACCATCTGTTAAACGTTAACGTAAAAAAAAAATGTTTTTCTTCTTCTTGTTCTAGAAGTCTGTAGATATTCTAACAAATTATCGAGTAATCTGCAAAATAAAAGAATGTATCTGTTCCCACCCCACGGGGAGGTGTGCCAGACGACGGGTATCGGCGCGCGCGGGCCTTGCCAGTTGAGAGGTTACAAAAATTTACTAAAAGGAGTGGACCATAATGAGGGCTACAGAATCAATAGATTATAATTACCAATGGGTAATATTTCTTGCGATCGGTCTTCCGACCATAAGCAAGAGTTCCTGAGTACATAGTGATTTCCTGAGTCACTATGTACTCAGGAACTCTTGCTTATGGTCGGAAGACCGATCGCAAGAAGCAGAAAAATAAGAAAAAAAATCTGGTTTAATATCTGAAATAAAATGTATTAAGTACCTACTTATCATGTTTGACCCTTCATAATCTCGGGACCAAGGTGTCACGGACCTTTGAAAGGCGTGCGTCATTATTAATTTTGAAAAATCTAAAAACAACAGAAACGAATTCATCAATACAATTTTCTGTGCCACATTTTTTGTGACACTGAGTTTCTCTAATCAACTAATACGAGGGCTGATTGATAAGTTTCCGAAACGACAAAGAAAAACTTTAAAAATCTATTTAAAATAAATTTATTTCTCAACTTAGTTTCCTTCTACCTCGATGCATTTAGTCCAGCGCTTCTCCAAAGCCGTTACACCAGTTTGATAAAATGTTTTCTCCAACCCCTCAAAATACTCGTCCACGGCAACAATGACTTCTTCATTTGATGAAAATCTCTGGCCACCTAACCATTTCTTCAGGTTTGGGAATAAGTGGAAGTCACACGGGGCCAGATCCGGGGAATAGGGTGGATGCGGTAGCAATTCGAACCGCAATTCATGGAGTTTGGCGACTGCAACCATTGACGTGTGTGCAGGTGCGTTGTCATGGTGGAACAAAACTTTTTTCTTGGCCAAATGTGGTAGTTTTTTCTGGATTTCTTCACTTAATTTTTGCAGCAAGCTTGTGTAGTACTCTCCATTTATTGTTTTTCCTTTTTGCAGATAATCCACTAAAATAATCCCTCGAGCATCCCAAAAAACAGTCGCCATCACTTTGCCGGCCGACGAAACCGTTTTTGCTTTCTTCGGCGCAGGTCTTCCGCTCTCAGTCCACTGCTTAGATTGTTCTTTTGTCTCGGGAGTATAATGATGTATCCAGGTTTCATCGACTGTTACATAACGCCGCGAAAACTCGTTAGGATCTCGGTTAAACAGCGCCAAACACTCCGATGAATCGTCCACTCGACGTTGCTTTTGGTCAACAGTGAGCAAACGCGGCACCCATCGCGCGCAAAGCTTTTTCATTCCCAAATGTTGGTGCAAAATATTAAAAACGCGTTCAGATGAAATGCTCACCATCTCTGCTATCTCTCGCAACTTCAAGCGCCGATCATTCAATACAATTTTGTGAATTTTTTTGATCATGTCCGGATTCGTGACTTCATTTGGACGGCCAGACCTGTGGGCGTCTTCGCAGCTCTGTCTTCCACGTTTAAAATCAGTTACCCAGGTGTGAATTGTACTCAATGCAGGAGCAGAATTACCTAAAACACTGTCTAGCTTGGTTTTAATCTGGGTTGCTGTTTTCTGTTTTAAAACGTAAAACTTTATCACTGCACGAATTTCGTTTCTTTCCAATGTTAAGAAAATTTACGACAGAGAAAGTTCTACGTCCTATCAAACAAATTCCACCAGTTCGATTAAATTCAAATTTGGCGTTCTATTTTCAAAAAGATGCCAAAATATAATGTAATATTTTTTTTTTGCGTATCATTTTTTTAAGTTCGTCGTTTCGGCCAGTTATCAATCAGCCCAGGTACTAAGAGCATGGGCTGTTATGGGGGAAGGTTAATGTAAAACAAACTGTTATTTATTATTATTACCATTTTATTCTTTTTATTAATATTTGCTTAATCTAAAATAATAATCAATATTTATTTTACATAATATAATGGTGTGTTCAAATATTTTATATTATGAATATCACAAAATTCGAAGGAGGCGACGATTCCACGTTAATATAGATACAATGTAAAAATATAAAAGTAACCTAAGTAGGGCGCCACAAGCGCAGGCGAGGAGCGCAATCGATTGCGCAGCGCTCACGGCGCCCTCACCCGACGGTCCTCCGACGGCACGCACAGATTAAAGCTAGTGAGTGAGAAGAAGGAGCCGACACCGCCCGGCGCCGGCGGAGGAGCGGGGCGCAGGACTAGTGTAGATCAGCGCTGGAACAGCGGGTTGGGGAAGTCAGGCGGGTGTGGCAGGGGTGCCGGCGGGGGACGCGCGCGACGCCACGCCACCAGCCAGCACGCCACGGCGGCCGCCACGGCGACCAACGCCAGCAGCGCGGTCAGCGCCAGCGCCACGGCGAGCCCGGCCGCCGACACGCACACCTCACCGCCAGACGGTCCGCTCGCGCTATCAGACGAACCGTCTCGTTGTCGAGCTACTCTGGACGGATCTCGCCGCTCCAGCGTTAAGATCTGGTTAGACTCGACCGTCACCTCCTCTCGAAGTTGTCCTTCGTTGCCCGATAGTGGGCCATTCGGGTCGATTACTTCTCGTTTCCTACGCTTTCCAAAAGCGTCGAAACCACGGCAGTTGACCTGCGCAAAATAGATAAGTATAAAGTTATATGTAATAACTACGAGTAAAACATTATATGTGTATTCTTAACAGAGAAACAAGTTAAGCTAGGTAAAAGAAAAAAATCTTACTGGTTGACATTTTCCGAAACAGACTCGGATGTTGCACTGGAATCTTATGTTATCACTGCTAGGGAACTTGAAGGCGTTGAAGGAGGCGCGCAGAGCGCTACCATCTTCGCTACGCTCCCATTCCCCAAAGATGGCGGCATCGGTGGCACATCCATCTGCATCTGTTACTGTATATTCGTTCTCAACATTTGTAGCCACTTCGCTGGTTTTTGCGATACAGCTCCGTGCGAAGCCACCGTAGATGCCTGAAAAATAAATTATTTAACTATTTAGAATTGTTACATTTATAAATAAGTAGATTATTTGTTGCATTGTCCATAGTGTCACATGTATTATTATATATTAAAACTTACTGGAGGGCTGTACGTCAACTTGTAGAACGAGGTTCTCTCCAATCTCGGCGGAGCTGACTTCATCTCCGGTTCGAGACACGATTCGCATTGAGCACGTGGGCGGCGGTCCTGTATTGGCAATGGTGCCAGCTGTTGTCAGCATAGACACGTTGAACGCGAGTGTCACGTTCTGTTCGCCCGTTTGATAAATACATCTAATGTGGAAAGCTTTAGCATTTGACGTCACTAATTTAGGATGTTTCTGCATAACCAGCACAAAGCTTGCTAGCCCCTGTAAATCAAAGATACACATTTTTATTAATTGTTTTCCTAGAACTGTTTTAGACATGAAATAAAAATAATTCTTTATGTACATCGGTGGGGAGAGCGTCGTCGGTGGTCTAGTGGTTAGGGCCGCTGCCTCCCGTCCGGGAGACGCGGGTTCGATCCTCACCACTTACAAATGTGTTTCCGAATTTCGAATTCCGTTTATTCGATGCTCTTACGGTGAAGGAAAACGTCGAGATGAAACCTGCACACTCCTGCGAATAAATTCAAAGGTTGTGTGTGATGTCGACAAACCCGCACTGGGTCAGCGTGGTTGACTAAGGCCTAATCGCCCTATTTCAGGGTAGGCTCGGGCCCCTTGGTGGGGACGTATATGAGTTGTTGATGATGATGACATCGGTTGGGACATAAATATGAGCTGTCGATGATGAATTCAATACTTACATTAACATGTACGAGACCACAGTCTCCGAAGTGTACTGTAAAATCAACGGGAATCTCCTGATTTTCTGGAGTATGTACTACACGTCTACAACGTTCGTCCTTGCTGTAGCCTTTCACATACAATACGCCGTTGAAATCCTTAATTTTAAGACTGACACTAACTCCATCTGCTAGGCAGTGCACCTGCATTTCTGGTGGAGGGAAGTCAGTACGGTAGTTTGTATCAGGAGGAGTTGCATTACAATGGATTCTAGGGTTGCCAATATATCCAGTGATACACGTGCAATGAGATCTGTGCCCAGAGGCTTCACATTTAGCGTATAAGCCGCATGGTTCCGCTTTGCAAGCGTCAACACACGTTCCATTTATGCAGCGTTCACTATCATCGCATTCGTCATCTGTACGACATCCTGCCAATACGCAAATATCTCCCCGTAGAGTGTAACCGCGTTCTAAGTCACAAATGCATCGGCCTCGGTGGTCTACTACACGGCCTTCCTCCTCTGAGCACGGTATACATTCTCCATTTGCATCTACGCCTTGGCCTAGTATGCATCTCGCAGTTGGTGCTGGAAAAGAAAACGAACAATATGTATACAAATTGGTTATTATTATCATTTAAATTAAAGTTGGTGTGTAGATTCATAAAGATATACGTACGTTTGTTAGGTGTGCATCCAGTTAGAGCGTTTCCTGTGTACCCTGGTATACATTCACATACCATAGTTCTTACTGGTAACGTATCGACGACCTTGCAATCAGCGTTAACTCCGCAAGGTTTAATCTCCAGGCAAGGTTTTACACACTTAGCATCTAAACAAGCTGTACCTGATGGACAGTCTACATCGGTACTACATAGTGGTTTGTTCGTTCTCTCGCATCCCTTGTCAGTGCTCTCATAACCCGGAGGACAAACACAGTGTACTTCATGATGATGTACTCGGCATTCTGCCGGTTCATTACAGATCGTTTCTTTACATGGCTCTACGCATTTAGAGTTTACACATGCTTTCTCCAAAGGACAGTCAGAATTTGCACGACATGCTATAGGCGTACAAGCGATTGAAGGATGTCCTAAAGTGCCAATTTTGCAACGACAAGACGCGCGATGTTCTGCTCCGAAACATTCTGCTGATTCTCCGCAAATCTCCTGATCGACAGAACAAGCTGGTACACAGCGGTTGTTGACACATGTTTCGTCTTCAGAACATTGAGAGTCAGAACGACACAAAATTTCATAGCATCCGGTGCGAGCATCTCCTATGAAACCAGGTCGGCAAGCACATACGGGTTTATGACCCTGTATTTTGCAGTCTGTATTTGGACCACAATTGCATGGATTCTTACAAACTGATGTTATACAGGCATTATTATTGGAACAGTCATTGTCTATTTCACAAGATACTTCTTCAAAAACTGGTCGGCATATGCCTCCGCCGCTACTAATATATCCCGGTGGGCAAGTGCATATCATTGTCCGGACTGGCAAAGTGGGTGAAACTTCGCAACGTGCCGGAGTTGCGCATGGTCGTAGAGCAGTACAAGGATTTACACATTTCGATGATAGACATGCTTGTTTTGGTGAACAGTCAGCATCCTCATAACATTCTGCAGTGATTTCAGGTTTACATTCGATGTATGGACTTCCAGTATAACCTTTTTCGCATTTGCAAACAGCTAGATGATTTCGTGGTAAACAAATCGCATTTATACCACAGGTATTATCGAAGAAGCACGGGTTGATACATCTGTGAGCTCGGCATTGTTTATCTTTTGGACAGTCACCATTTGATCTGCATTCGATGGCATTGCAACCTCTATACGCATCTCCCTCGAAACCAGTATGGCAACGACAAAGAGCGCGGTTTCTTTCAACATAACATTCAGCGTTGGGTCCACACGTGTTGTTTAATAAGCAAGGGCTGATACAATGCCCATTGACACATGCTGCTTGTGATTCACATTCTAAATTAGACCGACATCCGACTATGCGACAATTACGATATGGATCCCCATTGAAACCTTCTTTGCAAGAACATACTGGACGATGATCACGAATAAAGCACTCTGCGTTTTCTCCACAGTTGCATGGATTTCGACAAATTCTGTTGACACAAGTTTCGTGATCACTGCAATCCTGGTCTGATGAACAACTAAGAGGTGGTAGTTGCGCGGGCTTACAAGCACCTCCTTCATCTGGAATATATCCATCTAGGCAGCGACAAACTAAGGTTCGGAATGGAATGCTGTCAGATACTGAACAACGTGCATTACCTGTACAAGGTTTTAGTTCACTGCAAGGTTCGCGACATACATCGTGAAGGCAGGCTTGACCGCTTGGGCAATCACCATCCATTCTACATTCTGGTTGTCCAATCAATTCGACTTTTTGACAGTTTACTAGAGCATCTCCTTGTGGTAGGGCTGCTGGGCATTTGCAGGAAGCGGCATGGTTACGTGCAAAGCACTCTGCATTAGCGGCGCAAGGATTCCTTCCGTCAGCTGAGCATGCGTTCTGACAGACTCCGCTTACGCACACGCTGTTATCATCACAGTCAGAATCTACTTCGCATTCAAATGATTGACATCTAGTATAAGGATTTCCGATAGTACCAGCAGGACAGCGGCAGTTCGGTCTATGTGATCTACCAAAACATTCAGCACTTATTGCGCAGGGAGCTTCTACTAGGCAAGGATTAACACAAGCTCCGTTATAACAGGTATCACTTTCAGGACAATCGGAATCCGAAGTACAGCCAACTAGAAAATAAAATTACATTAATATTACCTTACTTCCTCAAACCTCCAATAGATCTAATTTGTACTTGTTCAAAAATAATGTGTTTTACCTTTTACACAGCCTATGTATGGGTTTCCAGAATATCCACTTGAACAGAAGCAAACTGGATGGTGTTGAGCCACGTTGCATTCTGCGTTGATTCCACAAGCACATGGATCAGCACATTGAGTGTTCACACATGCTTGTGACAATGGACAGTCAGAATTTGCTTTGCAGCCAACTTGGATTACAGTTTCATCTGATGCTGAAAGTTGTGTTCAAACATTTATTAAGTAATTTATCTTAGTTTAAATAATATTATATATATTTTACATTCATGCTTTCTCATCTTCGTTCACATAATTTACTTACGAGGGATACACTGTACAGCGGCATCGCCTGAATATCCTCTCGGGCAAGAGCATTGTGCCTTGTGGTTGATGACACGGCATAAAGCACCAATGCCACATGAGTCTGAGCATGGATTCTGGCAAGTACGATCTACACAAGCACGTTCCGGTATACATTCTTCATCATTGTAGCATTCCAATATGGTGGGTTTTCTGGGTTCTGAAAGGATAATGTCGTAAGTATGGAATAACAATTGTGTAAATCGTTGGTCAAAATCATAATGTATAATTTATTCATTACATTTATTAAATAAAATAAAATTGTAATATGGTATTTACCTGTGTTACATTCAATTCTAGGATTTCCGTTGTAGCCTTCTGGACAAGTACATCGAGAGACGTGATCGATAGAATCACATATAGCATTATGTCCGCAAGGGTCTGCTCGGCATGCTTCCACGCAACTTCCGCGTCGACAAGTATGACTATTTGAGCAATCAGAGTCGATGGAACATTCTGCTTCCGGTGGGCCACGACAACCGCTGTCAGGTGCCACGCGTCCACCATCAGGACAAATGCAAGCAACAGCCCGAAGCGGTAATATGTCAACAGTTTTACAAATGAGGCCAACTTCACATGGGTTTCCGAGGCACAGATCACTACAACGTGCATTGATGCATGCTAATGGTGATGGACAGTCCGAATCAACAGTACATTCACTAGTGACTTGTGTAGTAGCACAACCGCGCGTGTATGGATCACCAGTTTGGCCAGGCACACATGTGCATATAGACCGGTGTTCCCTTGCGGTGCATAATGCGCCAGGGGCGCAGGTGTTATCCGAACACGCTGGCTGACAGACACGATTTAGACGGTCGCAAAGTTGATTATCATTACAGTCTTCATTGTAGTGACACACGGCTGAGATGCAAGCGACACGCGGATCTCCCTGTGTTCCCGGAGGACAGCGGCAAGTAGCAGCGTGTGCGACTACTTCGCAAATAGCATCACGTCCGCATGGAGAACCAAGAACACAAGGATCTTGACAGTATCTGTTGATGCAGCTTTTGTCGAATGGGCAGTTGTCGTCAGAAGTACACTCCGCTAAAACAACAATAATAACAAATTTAATCGATTACTTGTTTCAATAAGTACGCCCTCCCCGTAGCTTTTTATTGTGTTTTCCTGTATCTTACGGTTGCCTGGAAGAAATTGCTCCCTTAGTAATAAGACCTGTACACTATTAATTTAAACTGTATTTTTTCTGTTTGTTTCTTGTGTGCGTGCAATAAAGTATATTATTTTACTAAGTATTATATATTCCATACTATTCGAAAAAAGTTTCAAAACATTTTTTGATTTGAATTGAAGGATGTTGTTTTTTGAATAAGCAAGCTATAAGTATATAATAAAACTTACGTGTGTAACAGGCTCGCGCAGGATCGCCAGCGGTACCAGGTGGGCAGCGGCAGAGTGCGCGATGGTCGCTAGCCTCACACAATGCGCCGGAGCCGCAAGCGCCTGCACAAGCAGAGACACAGCGCTGGTTCACGCACGCTTCAGCTGCTCCACACTCTGAGTCTATTCTACACTCTGGTCCTGGAGCTCCTGTAAAAGTTAGTTTCGTGTTTATGATTACCTTAAGTACTAGGTACCTGGGCGAGCTCGTACAGTTTTCCAACATATGGCTATGTTGGAAAACTGTCGGGCTACGAAAAAATGTTATATAAGAAATTTAATTTCTTCATTTTTGTATTTAAATAACTAAATGGAAGAATAAAATTGGTAATAACAAATAAAAAAAGAAACATGAACAATTAAAAAAAAAACTGTCGAGATTCGAACTCAAGACTCAAAAACCAAAATAGACTTTGCAGACTCGCGGTTTCCCGACTGAGCTGTTGTGGCGTTACAATTAGCGGCGAAATTACATCTTTATTTTAATGTAATGGCGTAGGTATCAATTCTTTTAAGCCTGAAAACATGGTGTAATCCCGTTTTACTAAAAATGAAACCTAGCTAGATCGATTTATCGCCCCCGAAACCCTCTATAAGCAAAATTTCATCGAAATCGTTGCAGCCGCTCCCGAGATTCTTATTATATTATATATATACAAGAATTGCTCGTTTAAAGCTAAAATACCGATAGATAGATTTAGCTATAAAACCTATAATAAAAAAAAATCATTCAATTCAGGTATTGTGATTACTTCTAGAATCGCTGCTATCTGAAAGAAAGGTCGGTACTTAAATATAAATTTCTTCAATTTTTGTGTGTCCTTACCAGGTGTGCAGGCTATCTTTGGATCGCCCTTTAATGGTGGTACACATGTGCAGGCTGCACGGTGGTTGCTGGCGCGGCATTCTGCCCCGACGCCGCATGAACCAGTTCCGCAAACCGGTACGCAACGACCTTCAGAGCAACGCTCCTCATCCCCGCATTCGCTGTCTTCCCTGCATTCGCCTCCTAAACACGTATGAATGGTAAGTTTTTTTTTATTGTTATTGATTGTTATTTATGTCTGACATACATACCTACTTGGACTTTGGACGTATCGCTTTCATAAAATTTTAATGCAAGTAAATTTAGAAAAAGGAAACAGAAGCTTGAAGAAGTTGTCAGATATTTACATAGAAGATTGTGTAAATACATATTTACAAACGTGCTCAGTAATAAATGTAGGTAGGTAACTTAATAAAATACTCAAGATCTTGTTTTTTATTCTGCTTGGCATACCTATCCTGATAGGTTTGTTAAGTAATGTTTTGCGCTCCAGGGCACCTTAAATTTGGGGTCAACCAAAACTGCTATTTGAAAACACACCAGACAATTAGTTTAGTTTAAAAAATATATTAAAATTATCAAACATTTTATATTATACTTATATATAGTTCGGTAGATAACTTACGTGGGTTGCACTGTACGGAGGCATCTCCAGCAAGAGGTTTAGGACATTCGCACACCATCGTGCGGAAAGGTAGAGTATCCGCTACGCGACATACTGCGCGCAAGCCGCAAGAGGTTGGTTCACATGGATTTTTACAGCTTCCTTGAAGACAGGCAAGGCTGGGTCCACAATCAGCATCAGCTTCACACTCACTCGAGGTTTCAACTGCGTTACATAAATAAAAATTAGTACTCTGTAAGATACAGTATAATTTTGTTGCTCAAAAACATACAGCAATATTTTATTACCTTGGCGACATTCAATCTTTGGATTGCCTTCAGTTCCTCGTGGACATTCACAGGTAGTTGTATGTCGCACAACTGTACATAAAGCATTAAGTGCGCAGGCTCCTGGACATGGATTTTGACAAGTTCCTGTTCTGCACGATAACCACGAAGGGCAGTCTTCATCGATGGTACATTCGTCTCTATTACAACCTGTCCAAGGATTGCCGCGTGCGCCGCTGTTACATTCGCATGATGCCGTGTGACCGCGAGCGATACAGTGCGCATCATAACCGCAACGAACTCGCGAGCATACTTTTACACATGAACCACCTTCGCAACTTTCATCGTCTGGACAGTCATTGTTACTATGGCATTGAACTGAGTAACATCCTGTGTTCGCGTTTCCTTCATATCCAGGGAGACAAGCGCAAAGAGCTCTATGCTGCCTTGCTAAGCATCTTGCGTTAAGACCGCAGTTAGTAGGTCCGCACACAAGTACACAACGATTATCAACACAGGCGGCGTTGTCCGCACACTGGTCATCTCTTGTGCACTCTGGTTTCGGTGGTGGTGGAGTCGAAATAATTATTCGGTCACATCTAACGAATGGAGAACCAGTGTATCCAGCTGGGCATGAACACACAGCCGTGTGTCTTATTCCGGAACATATAGCGTTAAAGCCGCAAGCATTAATACATGGGTCAGCACACTTTCGGTTAATACATGCTCGATCTCCAGTACAGTCGTCGTTAACTATACATTCAGGGTACTTGCAGGATCCATCACGACATGTACCATGTGGTCTACAAGGATTTGGATCGCAACGGTCGTATTCAACTGGCATAAATGAAGGCATTTTGGCTCTGCAGTCAAGGAATGGATCCCCTGTTGTAGACGGCGGACAAGAGCAAATCGGTGCATGGTCATAAACTCGACACACAGCTCCGTTCCCACAGGCCCCAATACAGGGATTTATACATTTGTTTCTTACACAGGCACGATCTCGTGGACACTCGGAGCTCACTATACATTCAGGTCGGCAACCAATAGTAGCGGCGTCACCACTTGTTCCAGTCGGACATGAACAAACTGCTTTGTTGCCAGACTCAGTACAGATGGCGCCTGGACCGCAAGGTGATGGAGTACATGGTGGTGCTATAAATTAAGAATAAAATAGTCGTTATAATGTAGCATGAATTTTTGTTTGGTATTATGCCTAAAGAATAAAATAATAACTGAAAATACCATACTTACATGACAATATAATATCGCACCGAGAGAATGCATTTCCT
The DNA here is from genome assembly GCA_951230895.1 of Carpatolechia fugitivella. NCBI lineage: Eukaryota > Metazoa > Arthropoda > Insecta > Lepidoptera > Gelechiidae > Carpatolechia > Carpatolechia fugitivella. The sequence goes on from OX579650.1 coordinate 8,715,412, forward strand.
CTGGTACCAGAAGGACAAGAGCAGAGTGGTATATGATTGACGGTTTCGCAATCTGCTCCTATACCGCACGTGTCCTCACAGGGATTGCGGCAGTGCAAGCGAATACACGCACGTGATGGATGACAATCAGAGTCAGCCAGACATTCAGGACGGCAACCGGAGTAGGGATCTCCATGTAGCCCATGCTCACATTCGCAAGAAGCGCCTGTTCCCCTGGTGCGACAGATAGCGCCAGGGCCACAAGGAGATGGAGTGCACGGGTCATCATTGGGCGGTTTGTTGTCTGTAAAGTAAGCAAAACTATCAAGTTGATGCAAATTTACTTGACATGACAGGGTAGCAAAACTGTAAGCGCTTTCTTTCGAGAAGCGATGGTTCTATTTCGCATTTTAATACGTTTGAACAACGGCGCCCCTAGTTTCGCTAGTAAAACCCATGCCTAAGCTTTAAAAGCGAAAACATAAGTTTGCCTTGTTCATGGTTTTCTTCACATCTTCTTACTATTTAGCAACATAGTCTCTTTTGTTTTAAATAAAGTAAAATAAAATTAAATATATAAGCAATCCTTTTTTATCTGTCTTACGCATATGTTCGATGGGTTGACATGCTGATATTGGGTTTCCTGTTGTTCCTGGAAGACACTCGCACCGTGGTTCATGTGCTACTGATGTACACTGAGCAGCAAGTCCACAGGCGCCAGGACACGGATCAACACAACGTCTGTTTATACAAGTTAAATGCCAGCTACAGTCGCTAGAGCTCAAACATTCGTAACGACAGAAAGGAGGAGTTCCGAAGAAATTTGGTTTGCAACGACATTGACTGTCGATACAATCTGCATTTGGTCCACATTTTTGGCAAGGGGTCTTCATCTTAGGCTCCGATTCGAGAGCTGTTTAAAAAAGAATTAAATAGAAATTGTTAGAAAGAGGCAAAATAACAATTAATTATGTATATAACTATACACTAGTTAGTATATATATACCTGGTAAACAACGTGTAAACGGATCGCCAACGTAGTTATTAGGGCAGGAACATATTGGTACGTGTAACCTAGTACGGCAGATGGCGTGCAAGCCACACGTGCCAAAACAAGGATCACGACATTTATTATTGCGACAAGCACGATCAGAAGGACACTCAGAGTCAGAACGACATTCAGGACGACAGCTTGGTGGTTCTGCAAACGATGGTGGCCTGCAGGAGCAGTGAGCAACATTCCCATCCGCGCGACATATACTATCAGGGCCACAAGGATTTGGTGTACATGGATCTGTCACTGTTGGTGCTGTTAATAAAAACAAGTTTAATTAATATTTCAACAACAACAACATAATGTTATCAAAGAGTGAATTTTTTTTTTATTACCTATAACAGTTCGACAAGCGATAAAAGGATCTCCTTGCAAAGGCGCTGGACACTCGCATATTGCTATATGATTATACACATTGCACACAGCTTGAACACCGCAAGCATTTTTGCATGGGTTGATGCATTTGTAATTGAAGCAAGCTAATTGTTTCGGACAGTCATTGTCACTTGTGCACTCTGGTCTGCATTCAAAAGCGGGGTTGCCTTGATATCCAGTAATACAGGAGCATGTTCCATTTGTACAGATAGCATTTGTACCGCAAGGTGATCTTCTGCAAGGATCCACATAATCAGGGACGGGCTCTGCAAAAAATATGCAGATATGTAATAAAATACTCCTAAATACTTCCTGCGAAAGATATTTCGTATTAGTGACATATTTACCATGTAAAACATAACAACCAACAAATGGATTTCCACTATAGCCAGTTATACAGGAGCAAATTGCAAGATGATTCATAGCTCTACAGTTAGTGTTTTCTCCACAGGATCCTATACATGGGTCTGAGCATTTTTCTCGTACACATGCCTTGTCCTTAGAGCAGTCTTCATTAATCGTACACTCAGGTCCACAGCGTGGTGGTATTCCAACGTATCCTTGAATGCAGCTGCACGTGGCTGATCCTCCAACATCTTTACAAGTGGCAAATGGACCACAAGGGCTCGGTTCACATGGAGTTTTTGTCGGGGTTATTACTTTCTCAGGTGTACATCTAATAAATGGATCTCCTTCATATCTAGGTAAACATGTGCAATATGGACTATGATGATGAACGCGACATTGCGCATTTTCACCACAGGTACCGACGCAAGGATCTATACATTTTTGTTTAATACACGCTTTGGTAAGAGTACATTCGGAGCTAGTGTAACATTCAGGCCTACAGTTTGGTGGCCTGCCGTCGTAATTTGGCAAGCATGTGCACATTGCCTGACTATTTACAAATTTGCATGAACTGTATGGACCGCATGGTGACGGATCACAAGGATTTGTGGGTATTTCTTGTCTCAATTCGCAATTGTCATAGGGATTTCCAGTATATCCAAATACACATGTGCATCTGGGTATATGATTTACGACTTGGCATTGAGCATTCAAACCGCAGAGACCTGGGCACGGGTCTTGGCATTTGTTATTAACACACGCTCGATTTTCTGGGCAATCTGAGTTGATAACACACTCTGGCCGGCAGACTTCATATGGGTTTCCGAAATATCCACTTAGGCAAGAACAGCTGCCTGCATTATTACGCTCCTGACATATAGCATTCAGTCCGCAAGGATTTGGCAAACATGGTTGTACAGATATTGATGGCTTTTGTGTGGGTATCTTTATAGGCACACATTGATCAAAAGAATCGCTTTGATACCCAGAGCGACAGTAACATTGTGGCGAGTGACTAACTACTCGACATTCAGCGTTATGTCCACACGCGCCTTCACATGGGTTGGAGCATTTACTGTTGATGCATGCTTTATCGAAACTGCATTCGCTGTTGGTTATACATTCTGGTCGGCAGTATGGTGGTGAACCTATGAAACCTGTTTCGCAGGAACATCTATGTGAATCGCCTAGAGATCTGCATATGGAATTAGGTCCACACGGTGATGGTTCACAAGGAGATCTATTTGATGGTGGTTCATCTGCAAAACACATGAAATGCAATTTGATTTGACTGACGCATACTAACAAAATAAGTAATTACTTAGGTAAAAAAAAAACTTACTTTGAACAATGTACGTGCAATGAGTGAATGGATCACCTGAGTATCCACTACGACAATAACAAATAGCTTTGTGATTGTGTACTCGACATTCAGAATTAATGCCACAGGAACCCAAGCACGGATCGATACATTTTTGATTTGAACATGCCATAAGACTTCTACAATCGGAGTCCACCAGACACTCTGGTCTACAAGATGGTGGTACGCCTATGAAGCCAATCAAACATGAACACATTGCTTGATCATTAAATGTGTGACATATGCTGTTTGGTCCACAAGGATTTGGCATACAAGGATTTCTGTTTACAGGTGGCTCTGAAATTAAATTAATCAGTTTATTTATGTATGTATTGCATGTAATATGTATCAGATTGATTTGTTTACCAACAGTGTTCGTAGCGTCAAAAGTATGATGTTGCGACTTTCCCTTTAGGCTTAAGTTACTTGTAAGCTTGGGCTCCTAACTCGTACTGTGTCGTATTGATACCAATTCACTATTTATTTTTATTTTTGTCGTTAACTGCTGCAGTATTGTTAGGAGTCCAACTATTTTCAGCACATAGAAGTTTGTTATTGGCATTTAGTATTGTTTTTTTTTTTGTTGAATTTGTAAAAATTTTTGCTGTTATCTTCCCAAATAATTTAAAATAAAATAAGTATTTTAACAGTTTGAAAATTAACAGCAATCAATGCAAACTCAAGTAAACTAACACACGAGCGAGGCTTTCTTTTTAAATACTGAGTAGAAAGCTTTCGCTGTACTTATACGATACTAAATAAATAAGTTACCTCTTAGTGGTGTACATAATAAAAATGCATTTCCCGTCATGTTTGATGGACAGCTACACATTGGTACGTGATTGAAAACTTCACACAGAGCGCCTTGGCCACATATATTGAGGCATGGATTAATGCACTTGTTATTTATGCAAGCTAAGTTTGTTGCACAGTCGGAATTGTGAGTACATTCTGGTCTACAACTAAGGTAAGGATTGCCAAAGTAATCTTGATTACATGTGCATACACCGTTGTTGCAATTAGCATTGGCTCCACATGGACTAGGATTGCAATTGTCATAAATCGGTGGGATGGGTTCTGGAATTTAAAGAATCATGAAGTAAAACATATATATCTTGCTTTTTTAAATTAATGGACATGGTTTGAATGATGTTTACCTATATTTTCTAACACATAGCAATTTTGGAATGGATTCCCTGTGTAGCCTTCTCTACAACTACATATTGCAGCGTGCTGATGAACATGGCATTCTGTTTGTAATCCACAGGCTCCCACGCATGGATCTTGACACTTTTGGTTCATACAAGCTTTAGTGCTGGGACAATCAGAATTCACTATGCACTCAGCTCTACAGTTAGGTGGAGATCCTATATAATTCTCCAAACAAGTGCATGAGGGCACTTGGTTTACAGCTTGGCATAGAGAGTTTGGCCCACATGGAGATGGTATGCATGGGTTCACGGGTGTTGACGGCTCTGCAAAAAATATAAACGTAATGAGTAAATAATTTTATTCAGATATACATATTTTTTTTATTTATCTGTAGGTTAATAATATGTGTAATTATTTTACTCACTCTGTACGATAACACATCGAATAAATGGTTCTCCTTCGTAACCGTTTCGGCAAGAACATATTGGAGCGTGGTTCACTACTCTGCAGTCAGCATTTTGACCGCAAACATTAACACACGGGTCAATACACTTTTGTCTCACGCAGCTCTCAGTTACATCGCATTCTGAGTTCACAGTGCACTCTGGGCGACAATTTGGTGGGGATCCAAAGAATTCTGGCATACACGAACAGGATGCCACTCCATTATTATCTTTACAAATAGCGTTGCTTCCGCATAAATTTGGCAAACAAGGATTTTGTGGAATTCGCTCTGAAAAAAGGGGTATTTTATATTTATCTTAGCAAAAGATGTACTAACGGCTCCTTAAAAATATGATGCTCTAAACGTCTACCAGACAAACTCTGTATCTTTGAGTGGCACACGAATAGACAGACGAAAAAAGGGTGCTGCGTAAAGAAAAAGTTATTTTACTTTAAAAAGGTATAGGTAGGCCTTTCTGCCGCGATTAGCGTTCTTAATGTTAAAGTGCCCAGCCGCGTATGTGATGTACCTGCGTAGTAATACCGAAAAATATAAACAAGGAAATTAAATTAAATATTTCTTACCAGGTTCGTTGATAATAATGTTACAAAATTGGTATGGGTTTCCAGTGTAGCCTGGTGCACAGTTGCATTTTGGTATATGATTCAAAACCTGACATACTGCTGTCGAGCCACACACTCCTGGGCAGGGATCTTCACATTTGTTTCTTTGACAAGCTTTGTTGTAAGGACAATCAGTGTTCACAACACATTCAGGTCGACATGACTCGTATGGATTTCCAAAGTAATCTGGTTCACATAGGCATGCTGCGGCGCCATTTCTTGAAACTTTACAGCGAGCATTAGCTCCACATGGGGTAGGGTTACATGGATCCAGTGATTCTACGGCTTGAGTTAAGAGATAGCAAGATGTAAATGGATCTCCCGTGTAACCTTGTTGACATGAACACATTGGACTATGTAACCGTACGATACAAACGGTGTTTACTCCACATGATCCCGGGCACGGATCTTTGCATTTGTAATTTATACATGCTCTATTTGATGGACAGTCATTACTAGTTGTACATTCGCGACGACATTGCGGCGGAGTTCCTTCAAATGTTGGCTGACACGAACACGCGTATTTATTGCCATCTGATGTAGGTGTACACAAACTATTTAGTCCACATGGGTTGGGTACACAAGGGTTAGCAGGTGGTTCATCGGCAGGTTGAACTAAAGACAAACATAGCAATATACTTATAAATAATAATAATAAAAATTCTTTATTGATCTAAAAGTGCATTACATGTGAGCTTGGAACCCTGTAGCCTGTGCTAGTTGGATAACTGTGTTACAGGCTACAGTGACTTCCCCTTATTTAATTAGAACATAATCTGGCACTAGTATAGTTTTACATAAACAGAAAAGTAGTAAGGCAAACAAGTAGCTTAAGATCATTCTAGTTCCGAGTAATTCTTCAAATATACAATGAGTACATAAAATCCATCAGGGTGTGTGTGTGTGTGTTTGTGTGTGTGCAGGTGGGGGGTGTGAGTATACATGTAGCGAGGGAGGGAGAGAAGCCAGCCCTACGCAGTAAATGCTTGGGATTGGAAGACCCCTGGCCTCACTCCCTCTCTCTCCAGTGTGTGAAGTATGTGTGTGATTGCGAGACCAGGTGGGAGGGGGGACGGAAGCTAGCCCTACGCAGTGATTGCTTGGGATCAGGAAAGCCACTAGCTACTCGACCCTTTCTCCTTAACTATTTATTATTATTTACACAAGTAAATGTTTGTTATATGTACGTATAACAAGTTAAGTTGATGGTTATAATGTACTTGTGTAAATAAGAGATAGAAATAATAGTCGATTTTATGACAAGGGCGCAAAGTAATATTATTATGGCGAAGCCGCTATTTTGAATGCATGAGGGATTCAAAGTACATCGCTCGAGGAAAAAATATTTGCGACCGAGTTATACATTTTACTTTTCATCCCCTCCATAAGAAAAATATTACAAAATATTACTAGCTACCACTCATAAATAATGCTTAACATATTGTTAAAATATTGTAAGCAAAACTTAACAAACTAAATGATGATCCGTCAACCCGACACATAATGTTGACGAAAGGACGTAGTTCGAGAAATTTTCACCTGTTACAGTAGAATTGGACAACTACGGAACTTTACAATTTGCTTGGCCCGACACGTGCTTGACCGGTTATTTTTAATTCAGCCGTGCCACCCGTCGTCGTTGTACCGATCAGCAAAACTATAAGCTAATATTCATGTACCAAATTTAAAGCCCTTTTTCGCCCGTGGGATTCTTAGACCGCACTTATTTGCGAATCAATCTACACTTTTTAAAAGAGATCTAAAATTTGTTAAAAAGTAACAAAAATTACATTATAATTATGTGACTGTAGTACTTACCGTAACAATGTGTGAATGGAGATCCTGTGTATCGCGGAGGACAGCTACATATTGGATTATGATTGTTTACATTGCAGATGGCATTATGTCCACACGAACCAGGGCAAGGATCTTGACATTTTCGGTTAATACACGCCAAAGCCGGAGAACAGTCGGTATTCTGTATACATTCTGGTCGACAATTTGGTGGATTACCAATAAATCCTCCGACACATGCGCATATTGCTTGACTATTGATCTCTCTACATATGCTATTTGGTCCACACGGAGATGGAACACAAGGTCTGTTTGCAGGTTCTGAAAACATAATTATAGTTTATTAGTAACAATCATCATAAATATTATAATAATAAATGTTTTTTCTATCTTTCTTTCTTCAATATCGTAAAAAAATAAGTTGAAGTACTTACGTTCAGTTGCAATACATTGCGTAAAGGCATCACCACTCATACCCCTTGGACAACTACAAACGGCAACGTGGTTGTAAACGTTACATTCTGCATTCAGACCGCACATATCTCTACAGGGATTGACACATTTTGAGCGTAAGCATGCTTTCTCTAGTGGACAATCAGTGCTTAGTACACATTCAGGTCGGCAACCTAAGTAAGGATCACCGTGATATTCTAGCAAACAAGAGCATACTCCGTTATTGCACTCAGCGTTGGACCCACATGGTGATGGATTACACGGGTCTAGAGGTTGTGGTGGTTCTGTAATAAAATGAAATATAAAATCACATCACACTAATTATAGAAATGTGAAAATATATTTGGATGTTTGTTCCGCCTTCACGCTTAAAGTACTCCATGGATTTAGATGAAATTTAGAATGGAGATAGTTTGTAACCTGGATTAACATATAGGATACTTTTTACGAGAAAATCCTATATAACGCGAGCAGGCGGACCGCTAGTAAAACATAAAGATGCATATTATAGCTTATCTGCAGCAATATAGATAAAATACAAAATATTCATTACCTTGGAGCTTAATATTACACTCAGAGAACGGATCGCCCTGATATCCTACTTGACAAGAGCAGATCGGCACATGGTTCACCACGTTACAAATAGCGTTCAAGCCACAGGAACCTCTGCATGGGTCTTGACATTTCATATTCATACAGGCTTTGTCATTACTGCAATCTGTGTTTACTATGCACTCTGATTTACAATTCGGTGGACTTCCTAAGTACCCCACTAGACAAGAACACGAAGGAATCCCTCCAACATCTCGACATTCAGCGTTTAATCCACAAGGAGAAGGAATACATGGATTTGTCGGTATCATTACTGGGGGAGTTGGTTCTGGCAATACATAGCAAATAGAAAATGGATCACCGGTGTAACCTTGTGTACATGTACAAATTGGGCTATGTCTGATGACTCTACATTCGGTATTTTTGCCACAAGATTTCGGACATGGTGAAACACACTTAAGTTGTTCACAAACTTTGTCCATTGGACATTCTGAACTTGTGCTACACTCTGGACGACATAAAGGAGGTGATCCCAGATATCCTTGCAAACATGTGCATGTAGCCACGTTATTCTGAGACTTGCATTGACTGTTGGGACCACAAGGAGATGGGTTGCATGGATCACTAATTTCAGCTGGAAACAAACACAACAATTTAATAAATTATTTTGTCAGCTTACTTATTTGTTACTCGCTCATTTACTGCTCTACCAAGCCTAACAGAATATGCTTATTTTTATAATAAATACGTAACTTAATAATATTATATTACTAAAATCTGTGATTAATACTTACATTGAGCTTTGAAAGTGCAGATTCTGTACGGATCTCCATAATATTGATCAGGGCAAAAGCAACTTGGATTATGATTAATAACATTGCACAACGCATTTATACCACAGGTCCCAGGACACGGGTCGAAACACTTATTTTGACGACAAGCCATATTGGAAGGACAGTCTGAGTTGAGTGTACATTCTGGTTTACAAGCTTCATAAGGATTCCCGAAGTAACCTGTCAGACATATGCATGAGCCCGCATTATTCAATTCTTTACATTCAGCATTCGCACCACACGGCGAGGGAACACAAGGCGTAGGGCGTTCCTGAACTGTTGGCTCCATTTGCACGTTACAGTACAGGAATGGATCGCCAGTGAAACCGTTCAGGCATAAGCAAATTGGGGTATGGCTTACAACTCTGCATATTGCATTTACACCACACGAACCAGGGCAAGGATCCCGACATTTTCTGTTTATGCATGCCATGTTTTGGGCGCAATCTGTATTGCTAGTACATTCTGGACGGCAATTTGGTGGTGTTCCGATAAATTCAGGTAAGCATCTGCAATCTGCATTGTCTCCATTTTCAGTACATTGTGAATTAAGTCCACATGGTGAAGGTAAGCATGGATTTATTTTAGGCGGCGAAGAAAGGGCTAGAACAAAAGCAGAATTATAAAAAAAAATGCAGTTATATAAATTCTAAGTAGGTATTTCTATTTGTCACGGATATTATACTATACTCTGCAATAAGGGTCTAGCCTACAAGGCAATTTTGGCGTTAAGTAATGTTTATATTTATTTCACCATAATTATTTTTTATTTGTACTTACGTATTGGTTGGCAAATTGAAAACGGATCTCCAGAATATCCGGATAGGCACGTACATATAGGACTGTGATTAACAACTATACACTGCGTATTGCGACCACAAGCTCCTGGACATGGATCTATGCATTTTTGATTTGAACAGGCTTGGTTTAATTTGCAATCGGAACTAACAGCGCACTCAGGCCGACAATTTGGAGGATTTCCGAAATAACCAGACACACAAACACAAACAGCATGGCCGTTTATCTCCCTGCACTGACTGTTAGGTCCGCAAGGTGTTGGCTCACATAAATTAACGGGCGGTGACTCTGAGAAGAGAAAATAAAAAATAATAATAAAAAATAAAAATTGAAAAATGCATACAAGTCTTATTTTAAATATAATAAATACCAATTATTTGTGTGCAGTAAACAAAAGGTGACCCCGTGAATCCTCTTGGACAAGAGCACATTGGAATATGATTGATTACTTCACACAGAGCTTCTGTCCCACATGTTCCAGTACAAGGATCTTGACATTTGTTTCGTATACATGCTTTGTCTCGAGAACAGTCAGAGTTTAAAACACATTCTGGCTTGCAAGCAAAGTAAGGGTCTCCTTGATATTCTGGCAAGCAAGAACATATGCCTTCTCGGCATATTGCGTTAGTACCACAAGGCGACGGTGAACAAGGGTTTACAGGCTCCAAATCTGAAACATTGTTCTTGGTTATCAATAATGCGACATTTGAAATTACCTATTTATTAACGCCACTATAAAATTATAACGTACCTTGAAGCATTATTCGGCAACCACTGAACGGATCTCCGGTGTAACCCGGTAAACACGAACAGATGGGTAAGTGGTTGTTGACAATACACTGAGCATTATTTCCACATGCTCCAGCACATGGATCAGCACACTTATTGTTAATGCATGCCATCACAGCATTACAGTCGGAGTTGACAGTACATTCAAGCCTGCATCGTGGTGGTGAGCCGATGAAATTTGAGAAACAAGAACATCGAGCTGTACCTCCGTATTCTTGGCATTGTGAATTTGGTCCACAAGGTGACGGCACGCAAGGATTTACGTCTTGAAGTGGCGGTGAGATTGCTGTTGGTACTAAAAAGTGATAAAATTATAATGAATATTCATATATCTATTGGGTTTGGGAACAAAACAAGTTTCTATGACATTGAAATAAATCATTACCTGGTAGACAATTACTGAAAGGATCACCCGTGAAGCGATCCGGGCATGAACAAATCGGATTGTGTGAAATCACTCTACAATTAGCGTTTGTTCCACATTGGTTTACACAAGGATCAGAGCATTTTCGATTCATACATGATTTATCCGAAGGACACTCGCTATTAATAGTGCACTCTGGACGACAGTTTGGAGGAATACCCATAAAATCTGGCATACAACTGCATACCGCCTGAGAATTCAGCTCGCGACATTGGCTATTGGGGCCACACGGCGATGGAGTACAAGGTGCTGGTTTTGACACATCTGAGAAAAAATATTTGATGCTTATAAATTGGTACAACATTATAAAAAGAAATATTTTACAATAATATTTTAAAAATAATTACCTTCAGTTTTTTCTACGCAGTATGAATATGCGTTGCCCGTGAATCCTGGACGGCAGTAACACGATGGAAGATGATTGATAACCTGACAGATCCCATTAGGGGCACATACTCCAGGACACGGGTCCTTACATTTATTTTGTACACATGCTAACATAGGTGGGCAGTCGCTATTTATTACACATTCTGGTCGGCAACCGTCGTATGGATTTCCTGTGTATCCTTCTATACATCTACAAGAACCGGCGCTATTTCTTTCAATACATTCAGCGTTGAGTCCACAAGGCGACGGGTCGCATGGTGAACTGTACTCCACGATAGCATCTGTAATTTTTACAAGATTCAAATAAGTAATTTCGTAAGATTTCGTTTAATTTAAATCGCATGTAATGTTTACTCCTCTCGTCTCGTGCTACTTACCTTTTACAGGATTACATGAAACTAGAGGATCACCGGTTTGTCCAAAAGAACACGTGCATACTAATGCGTGGCTGATAACTTTACAGTCTGCATTATAGCCACAGCTACCAGGGCATGGATCTTTACATCTCTGATTTACACAAGCCATATTGCTTGGACATTCAGAATTACTAACGCACTCTGGGCGGCAGTTTGGCGGTGATCCCGTATAATCTGTTTGACAAGTACACGATGGCGATTCTCCAATTACTTTACAAACAGAATATGGCCCACACGGTGAAGGCGTGCAAGGATTTATATTAAGCGGCGGCATTACAACTGAAATAAAACAAATTATCTTTAAGAATCTTTCTCTTTCCTGCCCTTGCAACGTCACCTGGGGTCAGCACAAAAATATTTATTTCGAGACCAAGTGTTTTACGACAGGCCCAGGCGAATCCCAACTTTCCGATTAGTTAGGGAATAAAATAAGAAATAGAATATGAAAAATATGTAAATATGCCGTACTTTATGAGTAGAATAGAACAGTAGAAAGGAAAGCATTTATTCACAACACACAGAAACAATTAATGATTGGAAAATAAGTACACAATTATCTCACTAATATTATAAATGAGAAAATATATTTGGATGTTTGTTCCACCTTCACGCTTAAAGTACTCGACGGATTTGGATGAAATTTGGAATGAAGATAGAATGCTTTTCACAGAAAAAAGTCTTATTCCCACGGAAAAATTAAGATTAAGCCGAACGCGAGCTTAGCCGCGGGCGGCGTACCGCTAGTCTATCTATATAATAAAAATGAATTGCGGTTCGTTAGTCTCGCTAAAACTCGAGAACGGCTGAACCGATTTGGCTAATTTTAGTCTTGAAATATTCGTGGAAGTCCAGGGAAGGTTTAAACGGTAAAAAAATATGGGTAGGGTAGGTGTAGGGTAGGTGTTGGGTAGGTGTAGGGTAGGTGTAGGGAAAAATGGCAGGACAACATCTGCCGGGTCAGCTAGTATAAAATAAATATTGAGTGAGTGAGTAGTATAAAATAAAAATCCAACTCGGCTGGGCAGCGTTCGGGAAATTGCGGCATGTCTTATCGTCTATTATCTAATAATTTAAACGAACAATTTTTGTATAATAATAATTTATATCAACGAATTATATTGTAGTTCGTTGCGTGGGGCATACTGAAAGTCTCTGGATCTGGCCTCTTACAATAAAGGAATAAAAATTAAAAATTATGGAACTCTTTGGGAACATGTTACTTTTTAATTTGCGAGACTGTCATTTGTTTTTTCATTGTAACGTCCTTTGAAAATTGTGTGTCGCTATCAAAATGAATTTAACTCGTGAATATTTTCGATCAATAATTTTCTATGATTTTCGTTGTGACTTAAGTCAACAAGAGAGTTTCCAGATACTTCAATTGGCATTTGGTGATAAAGTACCATGTCGCAGCTCTGTGTATTCGTGATTTGGATAATTTAGATTTCGACGTGATCATCTCCATGACGAGGTACGTGAAGGTCGGCCGGCGACTGCGGTTACAGACTCTAATATTGATACCGACGACAACTTATTGAAACTGACAAAAAAAAATTGCCAGCTAATTCGTGCTTTGTTAGGCATTGGAATGAGCCAAGTGCAAAACATTTTAGATGCGCAACTGAAGGTTCGGAAGCTTTGCACTCGATGGATACCGCGTGACTTAACGGAGGACCAGAAACGACTGCGTGTCCAATGGTGCCTTAAAATCATAAAAAATGTTTAACGGAGGACAGTCATTGGCTGTCTATAATATCGTGACAGACAGGTGACAAACCTGGGTGGGAGAAAAAGCTAGTCGGCAGAGTGGGTGTTTCCTTTTGAAGATTTGCTGACGAAATTTAAGAAAATTCAAAGCATTGGTAAAAAAAGTGGTTGCTTCAATGAGACATTACAATACAGTATCGCTTGAAGATTAAAGGAGAGTGACTACAGATTGGTACGTCAACACTTTCTTGCCCAGAATCCTGGAAAAAGCTCGCGAAAAGCGTCCTCGAAGCAATGTTCTCTTTCACTACGATAACGCATCCTCACATTCCGCTAAGGTAACAAAAGCCTATTTGAAGGCTTTAAATATGGAACTGATGACGCATCCGACTCGCACCCTCCGACTTTGTTTCCAAAAATTAAAGACAAACTTAGAGGCACACCTTTTACGAGCCCTGAATCGGCGGTGAATGCGTTCCATGAAGCCATTGAAGAGATCCCTAAAGAAGACTGGTCCAACTGCTTGTACAGTGGTAACGAGTGCATAAATGCATTAATTGCACGGAAATATACTTTAAAAAACAATAAATGTATCGTAAGTCTTATATCTAATCTTATTTATCAGAATCCAGAATTTTTCAGTATGCCCTAAGTATACTTATATATATAATGAGAATCTCGGAAACGGCTGCAACGATCTTCGCGTAACATTAGCTCAGTAGTCGGTCGGGAAACCGCGTGACTTTAAAGGCTATGGTATCGAGTTCGACTTAAGTAACTTTTTTTTTGTTAAGTTTTTTTATTATTACTTACTTTTTATTTTTTCATTAAATTCTTTTAATAAAAAAAATGTATTAGAGAAATCGAAATTTCTATATATTTTTTCTTAGACCGAAAGTTCCCCAACAGATGGCTTTTCAACACACATAGTGGCGAAATGCGAACATTGTTTTTTGTTATGAGTTCAAAAACTAGATGTTCCACGAGCAAAACTCGGTCGCCCATTTACTAACAGTGTGTATTGACAGTGATGACCTATGGCACGGAGACGTGGTCGCTAATTATTGGTCTCATGAACAAACTCAGAGTTGCTCAGCGTGCGAAGGAGAGAACTGTGCTCGGAGTCTCACTACAAGATCGAATCAGAAATGAGGAGATACTTAGAAAGACCAATGTCATCGGCATAGCTTTCAGGATAAACAAGTTTAAATGGCAATGGGCAGGCCATATAGCTCGACGAACCGATAACTGATGGGGAAGAAAGGTTCTCGAATGGCAACCACAGGCCCGAAGGCGTATTGTTGGACGGCTTCCCACAAGGTGGATAGATGACTTGGTGAAAGTTGCTGGGTGCCAGTGTGGATGCAAGTAGCGCAGGATCATTCACGTTGTAAACCTATGTGGACTTTTTCGGGCTGAGATGATGATGATGTTAAATTATGTAGATTATATTGAGGCAAAAAATCCTTAGGCGACTCTTACGACATCAACAGAAAGATATAGGTTGGCCTTATTCTAAGGAATATACTTTGAATTTACCATTATTAAGATAATATTTACCTATTGGACTGCACCGTGAAAATGGATCTCCGCTATATTGTTGTGGACATGAACATATGGGATTATGATTAATCACTTCACATTTCGCGCCATAGCCACATGTTCCCAAGCAAGGATTTATACATTTATGATTATCGCAGGCTTCATTTAGCGGGCACTCTGCGCTTATAGCACATTCAGGTCGACAAGACGGTGGGCTGCCGATAAATGTTGGTAAACAGGAACAAACCGCTTGATTATTACTCGTTCGGCACTGGCTGTTGGGGCCACACGGACTAGGATTACATGGCACAATTAAGGAAACTGAAAAAAAAAAATATAATTGAGTAAAGCATTCTAAAAAATAACAGGCATATTGCTAAAAAAAACATTACTTACTCTCTACTCGATTACATTCAAAGAAAGCATTTCCGGACGTGCCTTCGGGACAAGAACACATCGGTATATGATTGTAGACATTACATTGAGCGGTTGGTGAGCATGTGCCTGGGCAAGGGTTCATACATTTATTGCGAATGCATGCTTTATCCATAGTGCAATCGTTACTGTTTATACATTCTGGTTTACAGCCAAAGTACGGGTCACCAAAGTAGTCGTTTAGGCATGTGCATATTCCGTTTCTACATTGAGAATTAAATCCACATGGAGATGGGTTACAAGGATCAAGTGGATGTTCGTCTAAAACAAAATTGTCGACTTGTTTATAACATATACTTATTAGAAAAATAAACAATTAAGGAAAAAATAAAAGAGTATCATACCTTCTATAGGTTGTAATACGATACAGTTGGTAAACGGGTCACCTGTGAAACCTTGTGAACACGAGCATGCTGGGGAGTGATTAAAAACAGTACACACAGCATTTTGACCACAACTGCCTGGACAAGGATCTTGACATTTCATATTCATACAAGCCAAATTTGCTGGGCAGTCCTGATTAATAACACATTCGGGCTTGCAATTAGGTGGTAGCCCCAAATAGTTTGGCATACAAGTACAAGACGGGAAACCATTGACATCACGACACATCGCATTACTGCCGCAAGGACTTGGTAGGCATGGGTCGTTAATTTCTGGAATGTTCTGAACCGGTGCTGTAATAAAATATGCACATTAGCATAATTTTAATATTTAACTTATTTATTATTATGTAGTTGTGGTTTCCTTATCACCACTTAAATATTATACTTACGTTGTGGATAACAGCGTGTGAATGGGTCTCCTATGTAATTTGATAAACATGAGCAAACAGGACTATGGTTTATCACTCTACAGTTGGTATTAGATCCACAATGACCAGGGCAGGGATCAGAGCATTTTTGATTAATGCAAGCTTTGTTGCTAGCGCATTCGGAGCTGACAGCACATTCAGGTCGACATCCAGGAGGAACACCAATGTAATTAGGCATGCAGGAACAAACACTTTGACCGTTTGTTGGGCGACATATGCTATTTGCTCCACAAGGATTTGGTACACATGGTGTTATGAGATCCGGCTGAGGCTCTATAATTAAGTAAATGAAAATACAAGTTAATGACAATACTGGCTGTTTACTAAGTATATGTTTTATCAAAGAATAACATTAAACTAGTAGTAGAGATTAGAATAATAATTTTAATGAATGTAACAATAAGAAAATTCTGTTGATTGCTAGATTAATCACATGGTAAACAAAGTAATTATGTTTATTTTTTAAATGGTTAAATAACTAATTTATTTTCAACAAAGAACAACATATTGTTTTTATTAGAAAATAATTGTTTATCCCAAGGTATTAAAAACAGAAAATATGCAGAAACACAAACATGATACAAGACTGGAAAATAAAATGCATTACGTGAAAACCATTAATATCCGTTACAAAATCAAAATGATATAATAGTAGATTGTTGCAAAGGGTGAAAGCGATCAATTACACCTGAAGTATTTTGGCGCACGAGCGTCGTGAGGGCGCTTATTGCGTGAGGGTGGAATTGATCAGTTTCCCACGAGGTAAACACTCTGCTTTTCATCTCGATTGTGAGGAAAGTAAAAAAAGAAAAAAAAACAGTAGTAAAAAATAACATCATACATACGCGCCAAATTAGCACTAATTACCTAACCTAACCTCACCCTAATTAACACAAACTTGCTGCACATTGAGTTTTGATATTCAATCACAAGCCTAAACCAACTTATTTTTACTTTTTCTTGGTTAAAATAAACATAAATAACAAATTAATTTATAAAAACATTGATAACTTAAGACTAAAGATAACAATAACTTTTTCATCTGCATTTTTTCCTGCCTTTTTTAAGGTGCGCGTTTGTGTAATTTTGGCTAAAAGTTAAAAGAATATATATTTTTTGTGATTTTATTATCTTTTTATTGTTATTTCTAGGTAAATACGTGAATTTCGCATTAATCTAAGAGGTAAATTCAAGCAATTTGTTTTCTCAAGTTTTAATTGTAGAATTATATAGGCTGTCTATTCCTTTGCGATTTATTGTGCGCAACTTTATATTCAAATAAAGGTTTGAATTTCAAAGTTACTTACACCTCGTCGGACTTACATCTTTTCTTTGGGGTCATCAGAGCATGAGAGATGAAAAATTCATTTACTCATTAACAATACAGTCATTGTGTTTGAAATAATATCTTGAAAACTATGAGATATGTATGAGCGATTAAAGTTTGCATTCTTGTACTTTTTATGGTAGTCGTGGCATCTCCCCATTTTGTCAATTAAAAACGTCTAAGTATAACTTCGTATTTTTAAAGGTATTATTATTAAAGGTGGTTTAACTACACGATTTGCCAAACAATAAAGCTGTTTAACAACAAATAAAAAATATACATGCATGCCCTATTATACTAAAGTTGACACAATTTATTTATTTTTCATTTATTTTCTCTATTATAAATGTTTGTGGTACTTACCGTTATTTAAGAGGCATCTGCGATACGGGTCTCCGGTATACGCTGGAGGACACGAACAGGTTGGCAAATGATTGACTACAACACAACTCGCTAAAGAACCACAAGTGCCTGGACACGGATCTTGACATTTATTTCGGATGCATGCTTTGTTTGGTGTACAATCCGTATTTACTGTACACTCAGGTCGGCATCCTTCGTATGGGTTTCCAATATACTCTGGTATACAACTGCAAGATCCAGCTCTATTTTGTTCTTTGCATACCGCGTTGGCACCACAAGGTGAAGGTTCACAAGGTGTAGTTCTTTCAGGTGGGTTATCTTGTATTACATTGCAGAACGAGAACGGGTCACCAGTAAATCCACTTCCACAAAAGCACATTGGTGTGTGACTAATAGTTTTGCATTGTGCGTTGAGACCACAGACGCCTATACATGGGTCTATGCATTTTTGATTAACGCAAGCTTGGTTCGATTGACATTCACTGTTACTGGAGCATTCTGGTCTGCAATAGGGTGGTGAGCCAAAGAAATTTGCCATACAGGTACATGAAGGTGTTCCTAATATTTCTTTACATATAGAATTAGAACCACACGGCGATGGTGTGCATGGTGACATATCATCAATCGGAGGTCCTGTAAAAAAATAAATTGTTCATTTTCAAATGTGTATGTTGTATAGTATAATTGTATTGTTGTATTGTAAGTGCTTCAAATAGATAAGATTTGCCAGTAATGCAGAACATAAAAATAACCGGTCAAGTACGATCAGTATCCTCTGAGGTTCTACACCTTGGAGTAAAACGAATTAAGTTACTAGGTATATTAATTCTGTAGTTACGTTTAAGATCTCGTATTGTATATAGGTAATTTTTTATGCAGATTTCAAATAAGTATAATAGAAACATCAAAGTCATCGAATTACAGATGATCAGTAATATTTTTTCTATATTGTTATAAAAATGATAATCGTAACGAGTATTTATTGGAAGCTAAAATTACTTACTGAATAATACGCATCTGATAAATGGATCACCAGTGTATGAAGATGGACAAATACATATCGGATTGTGTTTCACAACATCACATTTCGCGTCAACGCCACAGGATCCTATGCAGGGGTTTATGCATTTTTGGTTACTGCAAGCTTTGTTTGGTGGGCAATCAGAACTAACTACACATTCGGGTCTGCATAATGGAGGGCTGCCAAAATATCCAGGCACACAAGTACAAACTGCTTGTCCATTTACTTCTCTGCATTGACTGTTTGGACCACAAGGCGAAGGGAGACAGGGATTTGTCACCACTGGCACTGAAAATTGGTAAAAATTAAGCGTAATATTTACCGTTTGTTACAACAGACATATAACTGGTCTCTACTTTATTTAGGTTAGTTACCTCGAATAAGTTCACAGTTATAAAACGCATTGCCGGTCATTCCTTGAGCACAGCTGCACATGGGTATATGATTAACGACATCACAATTTGCGTTTGGAGCACAAGTTCCTTTACAAGGATCGACACATTTATTTTTTACGCATGCTTGATTTCGTGGACAGTCCGTACTTAAAACACATTCTGGTCTACACCCGACATAAGGGTCTCCTTGATGTTCCTCAATACAATAACATGAACCATCTCGGCAGACAGCATTAATGCCACAGGGCGACGGATTGCATTTATTAGCTATAATGTCAGCTTCTAGAACGAAAACGAATAAGGGTATTAGATTTTTTAATTTTAAAGTGTAAATTATTTCAATATCAAGGGCATAGTACGAACCTGGTGGTTTCGGCGTGCACAAACTAAATGCATCACCAGTATATCCTACCGGACAAGTGCACATTGGAGTATGACGGGAAACTGCACATAAAGCGCCAATGCCACATGAACCCGGACATGGGTCGCGACATTTTTGCTGTACACAGGCCTGAGAAGTTGGACATTCAGCATTTATTGTACATTCCGGTCGACAATTTGGTGGACTTCCCATGTAGTTAGGCATGCAAGAGCATGACGGTATGTTGTTAACTTCTTGGCATATTGAATTCGGTCCACACGGTGAAGGAACACATGGATTTTTATACGGTTCTAGTTCAGCGTTGGCTACTGGTGCTGTAATGTAAAATTAATTGATTTGAAAGAACCTCTATTTTAGAGTATTGTTAAAGTAAAACAATCTAGTGTATAACGTATCTAAATGTGTACAAGTACACGAAGTAGTGACTTACGTGGTAATGGATTGCATCTAGTAAAGGGATCGCCCGTATATTGCAGTTTACATAAACAAATAGGACTGTGATTATTAATTCTACAGTTCGCGTTTATTCCACACGCATTAGGACATGGGTCTTCACACCTCTGATTTATGCAGGCCTTATCTCTTGGACATTCAGTGCTCATGACGCATTCTGGGTGACAACCTGGTGGTGTCCCTATGTAATTTGGCAGGCATGAACAGACTGCTTGTCCATTTGTTTCTCTGCATCGACTATTTGGGCCACAAGGAGTTGGTTGGCAGACGTTGATTGTAACTTCCGTAATTTCTGTAAGAAGAAATGATATTTATTAAGTGTTTATAATAGGATTTATTTGTTTGCAAGTAGGAAATAAAGTAACTTACGTTCTGGACTACAATAGCGGAATGGATCGCCTGTATAACCACGTTGACATGAACAAGAAGGAGCATGATTAACCACTTGACAAAATGCATTTGGTGCACAAGCTCCTGGACATGGGTCTTGACATTTGTTTTGTAGGCATGCTTTATTCGCTGGACAGTCAGTGTTTATTATACATTCAGGTCTACAACCTTCATATGGATTCCCTTGATGGTCTGGCAAACATGTGCATGATCCTGCGCCATTTAATTCTTTACAAACAGCATTTGCACCACAAGGAGATGGTTGACACGGTGTTGAAATATCCGCTTCTATTGGCATTTGGTAGCACTCAAAAAATGGATTTCCTGTGTACTCCGCCATACACGAACAAGATGGAGAATGGCTTATGACGTGACAGTTTGCATTGATACCACACGAATCAACACATGGATCTATACATTTATGATTAATACACGCACGGTGAGTTGAACACTCAGAATTACTGATACATTCCGGTTTACAATAAGGCGGAGAGCCAACAAATCCACTCAAACATGAGCATGAAGGTGAGCCTGAGGTTTCTTTGCAAACAGAGTTTGGACCACATGGAGACGGCACACATGGATTTACCTGCTCTGGTATAAATTCTTGTATAATACATCTTACGAATGGATTTCCTGTGTATGATGGTGGACAAGAACAGATAGGATTGTGATTTATGACTTGACATTTTGCTTCAATACCGCATGTTCCTTTACAAGGATCGGTACATTTCCTATTGCTACAAGCTTGACTTGGTGCACAGTCACTGCTAACAATACATTCTGGTCTACAAGAAGGAGGGCTTCCTATAAATCCTATAAGGCACGAACAGACTGCCTGACTGTTTATATTGCGGCATTGACTGTTAGGTCCGCAGGGACTCGGTTGACACGGCTGAGGGTTTTCAACTGAAAGAACAGAAAATATTTTATAACCACTAATTAATTAATTTTAATAAAATAAAATTATGATTATATAACAAAAGTATACCTTCTAGAACAGAGCATTGTACGAAAGCATTTCCTGTCATCTGTTCTGGACATCTACACATAGGAACATGAGTAATTACTTCACATATTGCGTTGTTTGCACAAACTCCACTATTGCAAGGGTTCACACATTTTTTACGAAAACAAGCTTTATTTTGTGGACAATCGGTACTTAATACACATTCGGGCCTGCATTCAAAGTAAGGATCTCCTTGATATTCAGGTAGACACGTGCAATCACCTTTGTTACATACTGCGTTAGCACCACATGGTGACGGGTTACAAGGGTTGATTTCATCTTGTGGTTCTGAAACGAAAAAACAAAACAAATAGGTATCTTCCTATTAAGTAAAATAATAATTTCTGTTAGAATTGCCCATAAAAAATACCTTGTAGTTTACACTCGGTGAAAGCATCTCCAATGTAATTGTCGAAACATGTACATATAGGCATGTGATTTTTTACAAAGCATTGAGCGTTTATACCACACGATCCGGGACATGGATCTTGGCACTTTTGATTTATACACGCCATATTACTGGGACAATCAGCACTTATTGTACACTCTGGGCGACATCCAGGAGGAGCGCCTATGTAGTTAGGCAGGCATTTACAGGATGGAATGTTGCCAATATCTCTGCATTCACTGAATGGACCGCATGGTGATGGTAGACATGGGTTTTGTGGTAGCTCTGCTTGCAATGGAGCTAACATCAAGTAACATCTACTAAATGGATCTCCTGTATATCGTTCCATACAGGAACAAATTGGACTATGATTGATTACTTGGCATTGTGCGTTCTGTCCACATTGGCCTACGCAAGGATCGCTACATTTCTGAACTATACAAGCTTTATTTGCTGGACATTCGGCACTAACGATGCATTCTGGTCTACAATTTGGAGGTGAACTGCGATAACCAGGCACACAACTACAAATGGCTTGATCGTTTACTACTTTACAAACACTATTTGGTCCACACGGTGACGGAGAACAAGGATTTGTCGGTGGTTCAAATTCTGTAAAAAAAGTTAGGTGTCATATATCTCATAATGCAACAGCATGATTCGAAGGTTTACCAATTATTTCTTCATAGATTATTCTTGAAGAAAATATAATTTAATAATATGAAATGAACTAACAAGTAAAAGTACATAAAAACAAACTTACGTTGCAAGACGCAGTATTGGAATGGGTTTCCTGTGTAACCCTGAACACATGTGCAAATAGGTGCATGATTCACAGTCTGACACTGAGCATTAACGGCACATGTGCCTGGGCAAGGGTCTTGGCATTTATTTTGTTGACATACTCTGTTCGATGGACAATCCGTATTGACAGTACATTCTGGTCGGCAGCCTTCGTAAGGATTTCCAAAGTATCCAGGTGAACATGCACAAGAACCTGCATTATTTCGTTCTGTGCAAATAGTATTGCTACCACATGGGGACGGTGTACAAGGTGTTGGTCGTTCCTGTGGGACGTATTGTTGTGGGCTGCATGATACGAATGGATCACCAATATATCCAGGTGGACACATACAGTTTGGAGTATGACTGACTACGCGGCACAGAGCGCTGGTACTGCAAGCACCAACACAAGGATCTCCACATTGATTTTTGATACAAGCCATATCGTTTGGACATTCGCTGTTTGTTACGCATTCTGGCCGACAATTTGGTGGACTTCCTATGAACTGGGGCATACATGAGCAAGTAGGCGAGTCGTTAAGAGACTGACAAACTGCATTAGGTCCACAAGGTGACGGTGAACAGGGGTTTATTTGTGGTGGTATTTCTAAAGCTGAAAATATAAATAAGTTTAAGTTTCAGTTAAGTAACAGTAATAAAGAAGCTAAGTAGGTATGTACGTAAAATCTAAATCACTTACGTTTTGGTATACATCTTGTAAACGGATCACCAGTATAACCATAAGGACATGAACATATGGGATTGTGGTTCACCACATTACATAAGGAACCAATACCACAGGCTCCATTACACGAATCAATACATTTGTAATTATTACAAGCTTTATTTAAAGGGCATTCTGCGCTTGTAGTACATTCAGGTCTGCAAGTTGGCGGGTTTCCTGAGTAGCTAGGTAAACATGAACACACTGCTACGTTATTAATTTCTCGACACTGGCTGTTTGGTCCGCATGGAGTAGGGTTGCAAGGATTAACTGGTGGTGAAGCTACAATAAAAAAAAAATTAAAACGTGAAAAAACAAATGTTCAATTTTCAAAATAAATGTTGTTGATTCTTGTTGAAATGATTCATCATAAAAATTGTTAATGCGAATATAATTTTTACCTTGAATAGGATTACAAGACACAAACGAATTGCCGGTAAATCCTGCAGGACAGCTACACATTGGTATATGATTAATTACTTCACATAATGCATTGGCACCGCAAGTATCAGGACATGGCTTTACGCATTTTTTTTTAACACAGATCTGATCTCTCTGACAGTCTGAACTAACTGTACATTCTGGGCGACAAGCAATATAAGGGTCGCCGTGATATTCTGGTATACACGTACAGTCTCCGTTGTTACATAGAGCATTAGATCCACAGGGAGAGGGATTACATAAGTCTTGAGGAGCTGGTTCTGAAAGTAAGATAAGTTATTGCTAAGATATTTGTTTTTCCGTTGTGGTAACAACTTACTGTTTTTTTTTTGTTAAACCTACCTTGCAATGGTTCAAGTATACATTGAGTGAACGGGTCACCCGTAAATCCTTCAAGACAAGTGCAAATTGAGACGTGTTGAATTACGGAGCAAAGCGAATTTTGTCCACATGAACCTGGACATGGATCTTTGCATTTTTCATTAATGCATGCCATAGAACTGACACAATCTTGGTTTGTAGTACATTCTGGTCGACAATTTGGTGGACTTCCAAAGTAACCTGGTAAGCACGAGCATGAAGCTTGTCCATCAAAATTACGGCACATAGCGTTTGAACCACAAGGTGATGGCAGACAAGGGTCTCTCATTTCAAGCATACTATGATGTACCGTTGGTTTGTAGTAACACCTCGTAAATGGATCTCCAGTAAATCCAGCTGGACAGCTACATATAGGATTATGATTAAATACTCTGCATTCGGCTCGTTGACCGCAAGGTCCAGGGCACGGATTTATGCACTTTTGGTTCAAACATCCTTTGTCAACAGGACAATCTGAATTAAGTAAACATTCAGGTTTGCATGCTGGGGGTTGTCCAATATAATTAGGAAGACAGCTACACACTGCTTGATTGTTTATCTCACGACATTGGCTGTTAGGACCACATGGGTTCGGATGACAGATGTTTTGTAGAATTGTATCTTGCGCTAAAAATAAAAGAAATAGGTAAGTAGATCAGGTAATGATAATACCTACCGTAGATTCATTATTATTTAAGTATACGTTATACTTACGAGATATTGGAATACAACGACGATATGCATCACCCGAGTAACCCGTGATGCACATGCAATTTGGAGCGTGATTAATTGTGGAACATTCTGCATTTACTCCACAAGTTCCTGGGCAAGGATCTTGACATTTATTTCCAATGCACGCTCTATTTCCAGGACAATCAGAGTTGGATACGCATTCAGGACGGCAACCTTCATAAGGGTTTCCAAAATATCCGTCTCCGCAAGTACAAGATCCTATATTGTTTTTTTCTTTGCAAACTGCATTTGGTCCACAAGGTGATGGTGTACACGGATGAAGCACTTCTGTAGGAGATTGTAATATGCACTGCGAGAATGGGTCACCTACATATCCTTGGAGACAAACACACATAGCTGAATGACTAACAACATGACATTCAGCATTTGCTCCACATGCCCTAGTGCATGGATCTTGACACTTTTGGTATACACAAGCCAACTGTGGCGAACATTCACTATTGCTTATACATTCTGGTC
Organism: Carpatolechia fugitivella; assembly: GCA_951230895.1. NCBI lineage: Eukaryota > Metazoa > Arthropoda > Insecta > Lepidoptera > Gelechiidae > Carpatolechia > Carpatolechia fugitivella. The sequence continues at coordinate 8,740,940 of OX579650.1, forward strand.
TACAATAAGGCGGTTGACCTTTGAATTCTGGCATGCAAGTACATGAAGGATTTCCGTTGACATCTTGGCATATTGAATTGGGTCCACAAGGCGATGGTTGACAAGAGTTCACTTCAATAGGTGGTGCATCTAAAATTTAAATTATGATTAGGACATCGGTCGAAAAGAAAAGTAGGTACATTAGTGACAAAGAATAATTAAATTGTTTGTGGTCACACAGATTAAATTGTGGTGATCTTATATTTATAGGTATAATCTTAAGGAAAAATCGTGAAATAATTTTGGTATAGGTAAGGCCAATCTGTAAAAATAAATTCTAGACATCAGAGCCAAGAGCCGGTTATGTATAGCTAATTATTGTCAAAATCACTTATCGACAGATTCTTACTTGGTTTTTCATCCTCTTCCATTCCAAGTTTCATAATTAATTCTTATGCCATCAAAAACATAACTTGTAAAAAAACCAAGTCTCGCACGCAACTTAGTCTACCGTAAAAAGTTGTGAGATCCATGTAATACCAAGTCGGTTAATTTGTTCAGTCCCTCTTAAGAGTCCTTCTGTCTTAAGTTATTACGTAATTAGCTCACCTAACAACATCTTATAGTGACCAGATCAATATTAAAAATCTCTTATGTTTTAAATAAATACATAGATTGAACACAATGTATCTCACAAGTAATACATTATTATATTAAATTTGATTGTTTAGTGCGATTGCCAAGTCAATCTATGTATTTATCGCATGAAAACATAATGTATCTCACAATTAATACATTATTATATTAAATTTGATTGTTTAGTGCGATTGCCAAGTCAATCTATGTATTTATTTAAACCATAAGAGATTTTTAATATTGATCTGGTCACTATAAGATGTTGTTAGGTGAGCTAATTACGTAATAACTTAAGACAGAAGGACTCTTAAGTAGGGACTGAATAAATTAACCGACTTGGTATTACATGGATCTCACAACTTTTTACGGTAGACTAAGTTGCGTGCGAGACTTGGTTTTTTTACAAGTTATGTTTTTGATGGCATCTCATTTCTTTTTGTAGATCGCATGAAAACACAATGTAAAAATGCACACCTACGCTCCACCGACCCTACACCTAACCTACACCTAACCTACACCTACCCTATACCTACCCTATACCTACCCTACACCTATCCAACACCTATCCAACACCTACCCTACACCTACCCTACACCTACCCTACACCTACCCTGCACCTCTTATTCAATTATATTCCATTATACAGGTACACTGATTCATTTACTGCAAATGTAACTTTGTAATCCTATATAATGCCCCAAGATTTATATGGGATTACAAAGTTATCTAGCAAATGATGTATCTAGAAAACTGGGCCGAAATTGCAAAATGTTTTAGTTTTTCCTTGGTTTATACACTAAACACTAATTCCATTCTAAATTTGAAGCTTCTATGTCTGCTAGAAGTGCCTTAGAGTTTTGATGATCGGTCAGTCAGCAGTGAGTGACAAAATTAAGAAACTTTGACTAGTTATAATTCATAAACTACTGGTTCAAATTGATTGAAATTTGAAATATACCGTATTTATACAATGCCTGCTTGGTTACTGAAAACTCAGGCTTCTAGTTTTATCCACAACGAAGTTATAGGGGGGTCGAAAATGGCCTGAACTGCTTCGAGAAAAGTATGGTACGGCCGTGCCGCTTTTTTGCTCGACTTGGCGGGGGCACTGCCGTGCCCCCAGATATAGCATTTTTTTAGGTTTTTTTTTCTTATTTTCAGTTTTAAACATTTTCAGCGGGGAAGCGTCGTGAAATAAATACCGACTTTTTTTTTATTGCAAAAACAAAATGAGAAAGCAATTGCCAGTGCGACCTTGTTTTTCCGATAATCGGCCGAATTAAAGATTTATTACACTCGACAGCAAAGAATCCAGTGAATTTAATTTGTGTTTAATAGACAAATAAATACTCCTTGAAAAAATTAATAAAATGTATTTGTTACATAAAGAAAAAATATGCCCTCCTCATCTTATAAAAAAAATTAGAAATTCGCAATTATTTTCTACAGCTTATGTTTGTTAATTGTTATTTTAACACGTTTTTATTAACTCGCTTTCTTGTCTGTCTGTTTGTTTGTTTGTGGGTTTGTTCGGTCCGAATCTTGCAACTCATTTTTGGAGCACTTGCTGTCATTCGATTGTGCTGAAATTTGGTACAGTTATGTAACCCCGGTGACAATGCAATATTATGATACCATGGAGCTGGCCTGGTGATGGAGCCGGAAGGTGGCTATAGGAACTCCTAAAATACACAACACAAACTTGTCGTGTTTGGGCTCGTTGGATTTGTCTTGACAAGACCTTTAGATATACGTGATGTTCAGGGTCTCATGATGGAGCCGGAAGGTGGCCATAGGAACTCCTAAAAAACACAACATAACCTCGACGTGTTTGGGTTCGTTGGATTTGTTTTGACAAGATCTTTTATAAAACGTGATGTCCAGGGTCTCATGATGGAGCCGAAAAGTGGCCATAGAAACTCCTAAAATACACAATACAACCTCGTCGTGTTTGGGCTCGTTGAATTTGTCTTGACAAGATCTTTAGTCATAAGTAATGTCCAGGGTCTCATGATGGAGCCGGAAGATGGCCGCTGTATTTCCTCAAATACTCAACATAACCTAGTCGTGTTTTGGCCCGTTGGATTCGTCTTGACTAGATCTTTAGTCCGCTAGACAAAAAAGCACAAAATCATTTTAAAGTAAAAAACCTTTTTTAACTACACGTTTTAACGCACTAAAAATATAAAATAATGTTTATTGAGATTTTTATTGGAGTAGTACTCTTGTAGGACTTAATGGATTTTGAAGTATAACCGTGTTTCTCAAGAAACTATAGATTAGAATTTAGCCCCTTTATAAAAAATACATAGACACTTCTAGGCGAGGCGAGCATGGTCCATCTTTCACCTTATAATCAATTTCTATCAGCTAGAACAATGGTCAATAAAATATATGCTAATAATAACTATTAAAATTGTAGGTTTTCAAGGCATAACACAACAACCCTGGCACTAATAAGAATTAGAAGACATTTATTCATATGTTATGTATCAATAAGTAGTACAGACGGACATGAAAATAAGTAAGACACGTTTTTCGTTTTAAGTCCTACAAGAGTACTACACCAATAAAAATCTCAATAAAATATATTTTATACTTTTTAGTGCGTTAAAACGTGTTGTTAAAAAATATTTTTTACTTTATAATTATTTATTTTGCCATTTTTGATGAAATAAGTTAACAACAACCAAGAAGTCTTATTGCTATCATTTAAAGTGTATTGTTTAATTGTGTTCATATGACCCGGATTAATTGCTGTTGGATTCATGCTTTGCATGCTCTACCCTTTGGATGGCATAGCTCCTCCAAAAGTAAGGCGAGAAGTAGCTTGTACGGTAGAGAAGAACAAACAAGAAGAAGACCCTAGACACCCACTGCACGACTACGTAACTCCCACTGGGCAGGAGCCGTCACAGCTTTTTGAGGTCTACTTCTGGCACTATTTGGGATCCGAAATCGGCAAGAGAGCAATTGTGGCGTGCAAAATTCCCAGCACCACCAGACTTTATTACAGCTGCGGAATCTCTGCCACCTGGACATCAACTGCAGTGGTCGACATAGAAGTCGCTAAATCGCTTGCGTACCCAGGTTGGCCGCTGCAGAGAAAACTTGGCTAGATGGGGTTTCATAGACCAGACGCATAACCACTGGGGTTGTGGAGCCCCGTCCCAAAGCATGGAACACTTGCTTGCACTTGTACTAAGGAAGACCTAAATTTGGCAACGCCTAGCGCCATAGCAAAGTACTGGGCCGAGAAAATATGAGTTTTTGTCATTGATACGAAGAGAAGAAGAAGATTGCTGTTGAGTTATTTACTTTTATAGCTATAGTTGTTACGGTCCCTTTTGGTTCATATCCAAAAATGTGGAAGAGTACGAGCCGCTTTGCACAGTGATAGTAGAGACCAAAATGAGCAATTTTAGTCGAGGCCTTTTTCAATTCATCCTTTGGGAACAGAGATGGCGCCACTTGTTCTTTTAAAAAATAATAATTCTAAAACCTGAACGGATCGTTCGATTTTGATGATTAAGGTGTCAATCGAAAGGTAATGAATTATTTTATTATAAAAAAAATAATTAAGCAGCTAGAAATGATAATTATTTCAGTAATGAAAAAAAAAATTAAAAAAAATCAGTATTTATGTAATCTTATGAAAAAAATATATGAGCGTGGTATATTTTTATTCATTTATTATGTTACACAATGAATTGCACGTTTAATAAAACCGCATAATAATATCTTTCAAATTTCCAAAGTTATTGAACAATACATTACACGGTGCCATGCCGGTGCGATGCTGCCGCCACATGTGTAATTTCAATACTTTAACTAGTCTTAGGGCTTAGCAAAATGAAACTGCACTTGCGGCAGATTACAAGCCGCTTTACACAGTGATACTAGGGACCAATATGAATGATTTCATTCGAGGAAATGAAAATTTTATCCACTTGAATTCAAGATGGCGGACCTTTTCCAAAATAGCGGCTGCATAATTTAAAAAAATTATAGACCCAAAACGGCTGCACCGATTTTTATGATTGGGTTGTCAATCAATTCGTATTAAAACGTCTAATCTAAAAAAAATATACCATTTAATAAATTAAAGATGGCGGCCAAATATTAAGAAAATAGTGTAAATTTCCAATGATTTTTTTCGTTCTAGTGAAAATAACAACTGAATATCCTATGATATGGTCACATTTTTTTTATTTATGTAAAACCTGATATTATTATCTACAAAATAAAATTGACAATCCGTCCAGTAGTTTTTGAACTATACGCATTACAAAAGAAGCGCGTGGTTTTGAAAGCCTTCATGTCACGTGATGTGATGCATCGTAAAATCAAAACGAGTGCAATAATTTCAGCATTTTTCATTACAGATGATTCGTATTTAATCCTGTATTTTCTAACGTTTGTGAAAACGGGCTAAGTGCGAGTTGGACTCGCCCATAAAGGGTTTCGTACCACTACACACATAAACTGTTTATGTTTTGGTCACAAGTGTCACAACTTACTAAAACGTCATTCTGAATCAACGTTTTCAGTTATTTTTTTTATGAAGTTATCAATATGTGGCTTTTATTATGTATAAATCTCAAATTCTTACAGGCCCCCGTAACAAAAAGACAACTTTGATGGCCCCCTTTTCTTTATTTTTAGACGTAAAAAAAAGCAGAAAAATACATTTGTATTATATATATATATATATATAACTACATAATAAAAACTTATAATCACTAACCAAACTTAGGTATTTAGGTACTCCTCTTTATTATTCGTCCGATGTGCTTAAACTGAAAGAGAAAATTCATATGAAATCAGAACAAAATATAACTAATATAATTTATAATAACTTTTCGTTTTTGCAGCTGCCTTTGCATTCGCTGCATTGCACTGTGCAGGGCAGACCCACCCGCCGACATGTGCAGCGCATTGTTTCGCAGCCTTTTTTACAGCCGCAATTACCCAAATATGATAACTCACGCCATATATATCACTGCGGGCTTCAGACCACTGCGGTACCCAGCTATCGTTCAACCTCTTCCAACCCCAAGAGGTTGGCAATAGCACAAAGGCATCATCAAGCGTTAGAGCATTGCCTCGTGGCCTGCTTGATACACGACATGGAGCGCGTGTTTTTGTAATGCTGCCGATGTTGGTGGGATGCTGGTTACTAGTTTATTTTTGGTAGCAAATAATTATTTGCGTACCAAGTTCACTGACGAATGTGCTCTTTGCGGATCATATAGGTAGCAAATGAACTTTTCCAGCATAGCCATTATTACTGCAGATAGACTTTGTAATGGCTATGATATTTCTTTCAAAACCGGTGTTAATTCAGGGTGTGACAACCACGTTTTAAAGCACGACTTCTTTCCTTGTTCTGATTTCATATGAATTTTCTCTTCTTTCAGTTTAAGCACATCGGACGAATAATAAAGAGGAGTACTAATAAATACCTAAGTTTGGTTAGTGATTATAAGTTTTTATTATGTAGTTCTATATATATATATATAATACATATGTATTTTTATGCTTTTATTACGTCTAAAATAAAGAAAAGGGGGCCCTGCTAATTGTCATCCAAATTTGTTGAATTACACATTAATTCCATACGCGACCACTGACAAATGTCAAATGCGTGTTTAGTAGAGTTCCCGCAGACGCGAGGCGCCAGGCGGCGTTGCGGAGTTCGCGATTGCCCGCGAGTCCAATGACCCCGGCACACCAGCGCATATTTATTCTTAAATATCTCTCTAACTATACAAGATATTGATATGCGGTTTTTTGTAATAACCGCTCATTGAATTGCGTAATATAATATATAAATAAAAATGTACCCTTTTCATACATTTTTTTTCCACAAAATTACATAAAAACGAAAAAAAAAATATACTTTTTCAAAAATGAAGATGTTTACTAGCTGCTTAATTTTTTTTTATATAATAAATCAATTCATTACCTTTCGATTGACACCTTAATCATCAAAATCGAACGATCCATTCAAGTATTAATTTTTTTTTTTTTAAAGAACAAGTGGCGCCATCTCTTTTCCCAAAGGATGAATCAGAAAAAGCCTCGACCAAAATTGCTCATTTTGGTCTCTACTATCACTGTGCAAAGCGGCTCGTACTCTTCCAAAACTGCAGCATTTTTATCGTATTTATTATAACTATTTAAGAATATTTGTATTGTATTGTATTGTATTGTGTTATTTAAAAAAATGCACGTCTTGTAAAATATTAACAGACATTGTAATTTTTAGGGTTCCGTAATAAAAATGGTGGTTTAAAGTTTCGCCATGTCCATCTGTCTGTCTGTCTGTCCACCCGTCCCCGGCTTACACTCATAAAATGTATCTATACACTTGTACAAGTAAGGAATTTCAACGTTACTTGGTGAAACACCATGATATTATTAATTGAAAACAAATATTTTTTGCTCTCCTATAAAGTTGTAAAACGTCTTATATGACATCCTACCGTGACTCTGATGTTCAGAAATATTATATACCTATAAAAAATATTTCTACTGTGTATAATTTTATCCTTATAAATTTCCTTCTTTATTGTTTGCGTTGTAAGATCGAAAATAGACCTCACAAACCTTGGTTTCACCGTTAGAGAGCCGCCATGGCTTCATATTATAATCACTTCTTAAATTACATAACGTAGTTGGTAATTTTGTCTATCTCTAGTACGAACTTGGCTAATGTAGTTTATTCTAAGTATTTTTATTATTTTAATCACTTACTTGTAATGAAGATACAGGAGACAAATGGGTCACCTGTGTGAGCTGGAGGACATGCACAAATCGGATTGTGGTTAACTACTTCACAAGTAGCTCTCACTCCACACACACCAATACATGGATTAATGCATTTTTGTTGCATGCAGGCTTGATTTTGAGGACATTCTGCATTGACTACACATTCAGGTCTACAAGCTGGAGGCACGCCGAGGTAATTTGGTAAACATGAACAAACGGCCTGGTTGTTTATTTCGCGGCATTGGCTGTTTGGCCCGCATACTGCGGTACCGCATGGTTTTGCGATTGGGGATGCTGTAGACAAAGGAAACTGATTAATATTTATGCTTTTTTATTCTTAATGTAAACCAACATTTATTTACGTACCTCGAATAGGATTGCAAATAACAAAAGCATTTCCGGTAAAACCATGATTACAACTACACATCGGAATGTGGTTGACAACTTGACAGATTGAATTTTGCCCACAAGCGCCATTGCAAGGATCAACACATTTTCTTTGAACACACGCTTTATTTTGTTCACAATCTGTACTAAATACACATTCTGGACGGCAATTGAAATAAGGGTCACCGTGATATTCTGGCTGACACTGGCATTGGCCATTAACACACTCGGCATTTGGACCACATCTTATGTTTGCACAAGCATCCATTATATTCGGTTCTATCTGTAACGGTTTCGGTTTGCAACTTGTGAACGGATCTCCTATATATCCTTCAATACACGTGCAAATTGGTATATGGTTCATCACGTTACATAAGGCTGACACTCCGCAAGAACCTGGACAAGGGTCTTGACATTTTGAGTTAATACATGCTTGATTACTTGAACAGTCTGAGTGTATGATGCATTCAGGTCTGCAATTTGGCGGGCTTCCTATAAATTTAGGGAAACACGAGCATGATGGGCTATGACCAACGATCCTGCATTCGGCATTGAGTCCACAAGGAGATGGTATGCAAGGGTTTATATTTTCTTGTGGAGGTTCATCTGCAAAATAAAAGACGTATTATTTATTTTATTACGTACAAGTCTTTTATGTATGGTCGGTGATAGTGATGAAGTAAACTTACATTGTATCGGTGAACAAATTGTAAATGGATCTCCCGTATGTGACGCTTTACATGAACATATTGGACTATGGTTTACAACTTTACAATTAGCTTTGACACCACAGGGTTTAGGGCATGGATTCACACATTTATTATTCAAGCATGCTTTTTCGGATGAACATTCGGAACTGATCAAACATTCAGGTCGACAGTTTGGTGGAGAGCCCACGTATTCTGACAAACACGAGCATACAGCCTGACCGTTTACGGATTTACATCGACTGTTGGGACCACATGGTGATGGATGGCATGGGTCCAAAGACATCAGTACTTGTAGATCTGATTCTAAAACGAAAAAAAAACACGTATATAATAATAGAACAAACAAATATCATTATTGTGGTATACAGGTACTTTATGTAAAGCGGTAGGTATTTATGTTACCTTGATAAACACAATATCTGAATGGATCTCCGGTGTAGCCATTTCTGCATGTACACAAAGGAGAGTGACTGACAACTTGACAATCTGCGTTAGTTCCACAACTTCCAGGACATGGGTCCTCGCATTTATTGTTTATACAAGCTTTATTTGGAACACAATCGGTGTTAACTACACATTGTGGTCTGCAACCATCATATGGATTACCAATGTACTCTTCAATGCAACTGCAAGATCCAGCATTGTTCCTTTCCTTGCATATGGCATTTGCACCACAAGGTGAAGGCGAGCATGGTGTTTTTAAGGGTTCGGATTGTATAGATGTTTGAGTGCAATCTAAGAATGGATCTCCAGTAAATCCATACGGACATAGACAAATAGGTGAGTGACTGACGACTTTGCATTCCGCATTCGAGCCACATGCTCCTTCACAAGGATTTTTGCATTTCATGTTTATACATGAAAGATGTGACGAACATTCTTCATTGCTACTACATTCTGGTCTACAGTAAGGAGGTTGGCCGAAAAATCCTTGTGAACAAATGCATGACGGTGCTTCATTAATTTCTTGGCATATTGAATTTGGTCCACATGGTGAAGGTACACACGGATTCAAAGGTTCTTGTGGGCGTTCAGCTAAAAAAAGCATCATCAATATAAGTTATAGGTATTAATTTTGCAAATATCGCTTTTGAAACAATAATGGTGGCGTGGCGTGAAGAAAAAAAATACTTACGGAGGTTGAAGCATCTAGAAAATGGATCACCGGAATAAAGTGCTGGGCAAGAACATATTGGATTGTGATTTACAACTTTACATTCTGCATTCACACCACATGTCCCTACACATGGATTTACGCAGCGCTGATTGCTACATGCTTGATTCAATGGACATTCAGCACTTATGGTGCATTCAGGATGACAAGCTGGCGGTATTCCGATCATATTTGGGACACAAGAACAAATAGCCTGGCTGTTTACTTCTCTGCACTGACTGTTGGGCCCACATGGAGAAGGTTCACAAGGATTTACAAAAACTGCGTCTGAAAATGAGTATATTTCAAAATTACACAATCTATCATCGTTTCTTAAAGATGTTTTGTAATTCATGTTAATTTTGTAAGGTTATTACCTAAAATGGGTCGGCATTCAACAAATGCGTTACCAGTCATCCTTTCAGGACAGCTGCACATCGGTATGTGATTTAGTACGTTACAAATAGCTGTTGAAGCACAAGTGCCTAGACATGGGTCCTTGCATTTGTTCGCTATACATGCTTTACTGCGATCACACTCAGAACTTTGTACACATTCCGGTCTACAACCAGAATATGGATCTCCTTGAAATTCGGGATGGCATGAGCATACTCCTTTGAAGCACTGTGCATTGGCTCCGCATGGCGATGAATTGCATGGGTCGTCTTGAACTATAAAACATAAAGTATATCTTAAGTACCTAAGATACAAAATAATTATGTTGGTGTAACGTTTTTAAGGTCACGAAAATCAAATTTATTACCTTTGGGTGGCACAGGTGTACATAATGTAAATGCATTTCCAGTAAAACCTTCCATACATGTGCAAACAGAGACATGTGTAATGACCTGACAATTTGCATTAATTCCACAAGAACCTGGACAAGGGTCTCTACACTTTTGATTCATGCACGCTAAGTTGCTTGAACAATCTTCGTTTATTGTGCATTCTGGCCTGCAGTTAGGCGGGCTGCCTTCGAAATTCGATAAACATGTGCAAGATGGTGTTCCCCGAAAGTTTCGACATTCTGCATTAGGTCCACAAGGTGAAGGCATGCAAGGATCTCTTTCAGGTTGTGGCAAAGCTGGAGCTAAAATTTAAAGTAAAACGTTAATAATCATAGTATCATAATACGAGTATGTTATTATACGTGTTTTTAATATTATTATAATTACTTACATGAGATAATGTAACATTTAGAGAATGGATCTCCAGTGTATGTTACTAGACACGTACAAATGGGACTGTGATTGATAACTTTACAGTCAGTATTCAGGCCACAAGGACCTGGGCACGGCGAAACACATTTTTGGTTTCTGCAAGCTTTATCTGCGGAACACTCGGCGCTTACAACACATTCTGGCCTACAATTTGGAGGAGAACCCTGATATTCAGGTAGGCAAGAACATACACTTTGGCCGTTCGAAACACGACATTGACTGTTAGGACCACATGGTGTCGGTTGACATGGATTAGACGGCAGTTGTTCATTTTCTAAAAAATAAAAATATTGTGATAAATCCATGGCTGTCTGAATTTTTAAGTATTAATAGAAAAATAAAAAGTATTACTTGTAATAATAATTGAGCTGAAAATTTTACTCACGTTTTGTTATGCACTGTCGGAACGGATCGCCTGTGTACTCAGATTGGCATGTACATAATGGTGAATGATTCACCACTTGACAATCAGCATTTGCTGCACATGTCCCTGGGCATGGATCGATACATTTATTTCTTGTACATGCTTTATTGCTTGGGCAATCGGAATTGACAAGGCATTCTGGACGGCAAGCTTCATATGGGTTTCCAGAATATCCGTCTATGCATATGCATGCACCAGCACCGTTTAGCTCTTTACATTTGGCATTTAATCCACAAGGAGACGGGGTGCACGGTGACAAATTTTCGTATGACGAAAGAGCGTTAATAGTGCACTGCACAGATGCATCGCCTGTGAAACCCTGGGGACAGAGGCATGTTGGAGTATGGCTAACAACACGACACTCTGCATTTGTACCACACGCTTGAACACATGGGTTCTGGCATTTTCGATTTATGCAAGCCATCTGAGGTGCACATTCACTGTTTGCTATACATTCTGGACGGCAATTTGGAGGAGATCCAATGAATTCAGACATACATTGACAGGATGGAACTTCACTATTTGTTGGTTGGCAAATAGAGTTCGGACCACATGGAGATGGTTGACATGGGTTTACTGGCGTTGTTGGTGTATCAAGTGCTAAAAGATAATAATTTAACAAATTATAGTTGTTTTAGATAAGTGAATAATGAAGTAGTAGCGTTTAGGTTTATATGAATTATTAATGTCGCACAAAATCGTAACGCAAATTAAAACTGAAAGTATATTATGCAGTTTGACTTACGCATAAAGATGCATCTTGTAAAAGGATCTCCTGTTAAGCCTGAAGGACAACTACATATAGGGTTGTGATTTATAACTTGGCATTTAGCTACTACACCACAGGTTCCCAGGCATGGATTTATACATTTCTGGTTGCTGCAAGCTTTGTCAAGTGGACAATCAGAGCTCGAAACGCATTCTGGGCGACATGACGGTGGCGCCCCTCGATATTCCGGAAGGCACGAGCACACTGCTTGCTGGTTGTAATCTCTACATTGGCTGTTTGGTCCACACGGGCTAGGCTGACATGGGTTTGATTGTATTGCATCTGTAAAATATTATGATTGTCAAAGAAATGGAGTCATATTTTATTAATATTGTATTTAAAAAAATATAACCCTTAAAAAGATTAATTCACCTCTTACAGGACTGCATTCTAAAAATGCATTTCCTGTCATCCTCGCAGGACATGTACACACAGCCATATGTGCAATGACTTCACAATGTGCATTAGTGCCACATGTATTAATGCATGGGTTCACACAGCGATTTCTAACACAAGTTTTGTCTAACGGGCAATCAGAACTTATAGTGCACTCAGGTCGACATCCGAAGTATGGATCACCATTGTATTCCGGTAAGCACGTGCAAATGCCTTCTTTGCATACTGCATTAGCCCCGCACGGAGATGGGTTGCAGAGATTTATTGGAGTTGTTTCTATAGAATGGAAAAAAAGCTATTTAAAACATCAAATTTTATAACAAACAACTTACGTAATAGTTAAATAAACCTGAATAATATAATGTAATAACATGCTATGATAAGAAGATATTTACTCGTATCATCATAACTATATTAGGTCTATCAATCACTACATTTCTACGTTAAGTGAAACATACCTGCTTGTGGTTTTAAGAAACAACTGCTAAATGGATCTCCGGTATAACCATCCAAACAATTGCATATAGCTAAATGTGCCTGTACTCTACATTCAGCGTTAATGCCACATGAACCAAGACACGGGTTCATACATTTCTCATTAATACAAGCTTTGTTATTTGAACAGTCGGTGTTGATTGTACATTCTGGTCGACAGTTTGGTGGGCTGCCTATGTATTGTGGTAAACAGGAGCAAGAAGGTGAACCATTAACTTCTCGACACTGTGAGAATGGTCCACATGGCGAGGGCAAGCAAGGGTTTGTAGGTACAGATACAACCTCAGCCACTGGAAAGTTTTATTAAAGTATTAGTTTTAGTATACAAAAGTAATAATTTTAATTATAAGGCTCATAAAAAATACATTACAATATGTTCATTACCTGGAATATTGTAACATTTATTGAATGGATCACCAGTGTATTGAGATCGACATGTGCAAATTGGACTATGGTTAATAACTTTGCACTCTGCGTTTAATCCGCAAACACCATCACAAGGGTTTTTACACTTTTGTCGTACACAAGCTTGTTGCTGACTGCACTCAGAACTGACAACACATTCAGGTCTGCAAGCAGGCGGTGTACCGATAAAATCTGATTTGCAGGTGCATATTGCTTGATTGTTGGATTCCTTGCAGATACTGTTTGGCCCGCATGGCGTTGGTATGCACGGGTCTTTGTTTATTGTAGGTATATCTAAAAAAATAGGTATACATACATGTATTAAAGACGTGTAAATTATTCGAAAAAAATGTTTTCACATGAACATAGGAAATAATAATTCATTACCTTGTTGTTGTTCGTAACAGTTTTGATATGGACTTCCAGTCAAGCCCGGCAGACATTCACATGTTGGAGTATGGTTTATGACATTACATACAGCATTAAGCCCGCATATGTTTGCACAAGGATTTTTACATTTATTTTGAATACAAGCCAGATTAGCAGCGCAGTCTGAATTGACTGAACACTCAGGGCGACATCCTTCATACGGATTTCCAATATAATCCGGTAAGCAAACGCAAGAGCCGGCTCCTCTTAATTCTTTACATACAGCATTAGATCCACAAGGTGAGGGCGCGCAGGGTGTTAGTGGAACATCCATGATTATACATCCTCTAAATGCATCTCCGGTATATCCAGGTGGACATAAACATTGTGGAGTATGGCTGACAACTCTACACTCTGCTCCCGAGCCACATAATCCAGCGCAAGGATCTTTACATTTATTGTTAATACATGCCTGTTCATTAGAACATTCAGTATTAGATATGCATTCAGGGCGACAGTTTGGCGGGCTTTCTCTAAAGCCATCAACACACGCGCATGATGGAGAGCCACCTATTTCTTTACATATTGAGTTCGGACCACAAGGTGAAGGTTTGCAGGGATTAATATAGGGCGGTGGTTGTGTATCTGTTACAAAACATTAGAAACATATTTGGTAAAATGTATTAAGTATAAATTCATCCTAAGAATAATCATAATAAAAATATTCCTACCTTCAATAACACATCTGCTAAATGGATCTCCTGTATGACCAACGGGACATGAACATATGGGATTATGGTTAATGACTTGACATTGAGCGCCAGTGCCACAATTTCCTTTGCAAGGGTTAACACAACGTTGGTTAGAACAGGCTTTATTCAAAGCACATTCTGCACTAGAAATGCACTCTGGCCTGCATGTTGGTGGTGCTCCTATATATTCAGGCAAACAGGAACAAATGGCTTGCCCATTGATATCCCGACATTGACTGTTGGGTCCACATGGCGTAGGATTACAAGGATTGATGACGTCGTTTACAATAATTGGTCTGCATTCTATAAATGCGTTTCCTGAGTAACCTTGCTGGCAAGTACACATTGGTATATGATTGAAAATATTGCAAATAGCATTTCTTCCACAAGTGTTTACGCAAGGATCAGTACATTTATTTCTGACGCACGCTTTGTTTCGTGGACAGTCAGTGCTAACTAAACATTCCGGTCTGCAGCCGATATAAGGGTCACCTTGATATTCAGGTAAGCACGTACATATGCCGTTATTGCAATTCGTATTCGGTCCACATGGAGATGGATTACAAGGTTCAAGATCAAATAATTGTTCTGAAAAAAAAAAGAAAAAAAGTGGATATCGGATTTAAGTAATGTTATGGATAATTATTATTTTCCAGATCTATTACCTTCGTCTTTTATTGGATTGCACTGGCTAAATGGATCCCCATTGTAGTTTTCTAAACAGCTACATTGCGCGATATGATTAAATACTGAACATTGTGCATTTCTTCCACATGCACCTAAACATGGATCTCTACACTTTTCGTTAATGCAAGCTTGATTACTAGGACATTCAGAATTAATAATGCATTCTGGTCTACAATTAGGTGGACTTCCCACGTATCCCTGTTTGCAAGCACACGACGGTGTACTACCAATGTTTTTGCAATCCGAATACAATCCACACGGTGACGGTAAACAAGGATCTCCAGGTGTATTTTGTGGAGGCAAGGATGCTGAAAATATTTTTAGGTTTAATATAACAGTTATTAATTTCTGTAATACACAAGTTAATCAATCATGCAAAATACTAAACTCTTACTTTTAATAGGATAGCATCTTGTAAAAGGATTTCCCGTTAGTCCTTGTTTGCACACACAAATAGGACTATGATTGATAACATTACAGTTGGCACTTTCGCCGCAAGCTCCAATACATGGGTTAACACATCTTTGATTTGTGCATGCTTGATCTGTAGGGCACTCAGTGCTAACCACACATTCGGGCCGGCAATTTGGCGGCAAACCGATGAAAGACGGTGAACAGGAGCACACTGCTTGTCGATTTACTTCTTTACACTGACTGTTCGGTCCGCATGGTGAAGGATTACATGGGTTTGATTCCACAATTACAGCTAAAAAGTAATAAATTTAAATATAATTTGTAATACATTTTAATAAATTATAGTAATTGATGCTTGCTTATACTTACGTTCTTGCATGATCGTGCAAAAACTGAAAGGATTTCCTGTATATGCTGGTTGACATACGCAGGTAGGCATATGATTATTCACTGAACATAACGCATTTGATCCACATGTACCAGGACATGGATCTACGCATTTCATTCTAGAACATGCTCGATTAAGTGGACAATCTGAATTAACGACACATTCGGGTCGACAACCTTCGTACGGATTACCAGAATATCCGTCCAAACACTGGCAAGAGCCTACACCTTTTTGTTCTCTACATATTGCGTTTGATCCACAAGGACTTGGGTGACATGGAGTTAGCACTTCGTTTGATGTCATTAACGGTTGAGGGCTACAATATGAAAATGGATCTCCTGTATACCCCGCTTGACAAATACACATAGGAGCGTGGCTGACAACCCTGCATTCTGCATTGGAACCGCATACACTAACACATGGATCAGTGCATTTATTGTTCACGCAAGCTCGGTTATAGTCACATTCACTGTTGCTTATACATTCTGGTCGGCAGTTAGGAGGTGATCCCTTGTAATTTGGCAAACAAGCACACAATGGACCATCGCCAATTACTTTACATATAGAATGCGACCCACAAGGGGATGGTTCACATGGGTTAATTTGTATGGGTTTATTCACTGCAAAATAAATAAAAATAAAGCTGTAGTTAAATAATAAAGACCTAAAATAATCAGTCAAAACTTTGAAATAACAGTAAAACTATTCGTGAAATTACTTACCTATGACAGTGCACCTAACAAATGGATCGCCCGTGAAAGATGGTGGACATGTACATATAGGATTATGATTGATGACGTCACAAACTGCTGCTATTCCACATGCTCCTATACACGGATTTACACATTTTTGATTGTTGCAGGCTTCTTTGAAGGAACATTCAAGACTGACGACGCATTCTGGTCGACAAGTTGGTGGACTGCCGCGATAACCAGGTACGCATGAGCAAACAGCCTGTCCATTAGATTCTCTGCACTGACTGTTTGGTCCACATGGTGATGGATTACATGGATTTGTTATAGACACTATAAAGAAAATAAAATATGTGATTAAACTACCATAATTTTAACTAGAAATTTACTTAAAAAAAAACGGAAATTATACCTGCTACAGGTCGGCATTCCACAAATGCATTGCCACCCATACCCTTTTGGCACGTGCACATGGGTATGTGGTTTATAACTTCGCAAATTGCATTCACGCCACAAGTATTAATGCATGGGTTGATGCACTTGTTTCGCTGACAACCTTTATTGTTTGGACAATCTGTGTTGTAGACACATTCTGGTCGACAACCTAAATTTGGATCCCCGTGATAACCCTTTATGCAAGAACAGATGCCATTGTTACAAGCAGTATTTGGACCGCAGGGGCTTGGTCTACATGGATCAGTCGGAGCTGCTGGAGTAGTATCTATAAATTTCAAACAAAGTATGCAAAGTGTTATGATATTTTTTTTAATACCAATATTACTAGTATTTGAAACTTATTTTTACAAAACTAGATATTTTCTAAAACCTAGCTGGTAATAATTTGTTTCTTTATGGGAGTGGGAGCGTTATTTGAATACTTTCTTAAAATATAAGTAAATATATATACACTACTATAATATAGAGATGTAATATACATTATACACTATATACATACACAATATATTATATACTTATAATTAATAGATGAAACTACAAGTAGGTACACAACAAAAAAAATTACCTTCGTATGGTTTTTGTAAACACTGCCTGAACGGATCACCAGTAAATTCCTCAGGACATAAACAAACTGGCACATGGTTGTTCACAAAGCACTTTGCGTACAAACCACATGAGCCTTCACAAGGATCTCTACATTTTTCAGAAATGCATGCTTGGTTGCTTGAACAATCTGAGTGCACTACGCATTCTGGCTTGCAATACGGTGGCGACCCCACATATTGCGGTTGACATGAACATGATGCTAATCCGTTAACATTTCGACATTCTGCATATAGTCCACAAGGTGAAGGCATACAAGGATCAGAGGGTTCGGCTGTGCTTGGCAAAGTTTCTAGAAGGGAACAAAGAAAATAATTTAGAATTTTGGAATTCAACTTTTTATTACGTACATTTTTTATTTTTTTATTTATTAGGATATGAATTTATTTATATGAAAAATACAAATTTTCTGCCCGCTATTTCGTTAGAAACTGCTTTTACTTTGAGGACGACGGAGTTATATACAAACTTACGGAGTTTGATACTTACCTTACCCCAACCTTTTTCCATACTGTCCTTCATATTTCTAGACCTACCTATAGGTATATATCGGTTTTTGGTCTCTATCAGTCAGTCAGTTTTTCCGTATATACAGAAGATTATTTATTATGAAAGACATACTTAGTATACTTACGCAATACTAGTGTGCACGATGTAAAAGGGTTTCCCGAATATCCAGGTCTACACGAGCACACTGGGCTGTGATTTATCACTCTGCATTCAGTGTTCTGGCCACAAGGTTTGGGACATGGATTTAGGCACCGCTGGTTAATGCAAGCTCTGTTTGTTTTACAATCAGAATTCACCACACATTCGGGTCTACAATTTGGTGGTGACCCAATATAGTTAGTCATACAAGAACATACTGGTTGACTATTTACTTCTTTGCAAATTGCATTAACCCCGCAAGGTGATGGATTGCATATGTTAATAATCGATACATCATAATCTGTAAGACAATTTGCAATTAAATATGAGACTGTTTTTTTTTTGAAGTAGAAAAAAATTATGTTTTTTTTTATAAGATTACTTACCATGTATTAACGAACACATCGACATAGGGTTTCCAGAATAGCCGATTTTGCAATTACAAGATGGTTTGTGATTTGTCACAAAACAGTCTGCATTATAGCCACATACACCTGGACATGGATCTATGCACTTGTTCCTATTACAAGCCAATGATAACGTGCAGTCCGAATCTGCTAAACATTCCGGTCTACAGCTTTGATATGGGTCACCAAAATAATCGGACAAGCAAGTGCAAGACCCAGCATTTCCTTGTACTTTACATTCTGCATTCGCGCCACAAGGCGAAGGTTCGCAAGGATTTAAGGATTCGATTTTCGGAGGAGCTGAAATGTATTAAAATAAAATGATAAAATCAACTTACCGATTGATATGTGACAGTCACCGTAGAAGCACTTACTTGGTCCGAAGCGTTAGTCGAAGCTTGCTGGGCTCGGCGTCGTTTAGTGACCTCCTTAATCCGGCGACAGCGTCACTATCGCTAGCGCACCGTCCAAAGCGCCCGTCACGGCAGACGGCCCAAGCTTACTGTAAGTGCTAGGTTATCTCCGCGTGCTCCGAACTCAAGCAAAGGCATTAATTTCACATGAATAGTTATTTATTTCAATATGTTACGCCCTTCTGAAAGCGCTTGAAATCTAATCCATTAAAATCGTAACTTCACCCTCCTTATCCGAAGGCTTATGTTTAAAGCTTCTGAAATGATACCGAAATAGTGCTATCACCTGTAAACCAAGCGATGGGCATGGTCATCACTCAATTTCAAAATAAAAGCATAATTACGGTACCATTTGTTTTACATTAGTAAACCGTGTGAGGCGTGATTTGATATTTTCTTTTACAATAAGCACATCTGGCCTGAATTATCACGCTTTGCAAAGCAGAGGGTTAGATGCATAAATTATATTTTCACATCTAAAACGTACATTTTCATATTTTTTGTAATCCTGGTAATCTGTATTGTCTTGTGACTGGATTGGTATGGACAGACAAAATAAATGAAAAACAGTCTTCTTACCTTTAGGCCTAGAGCAACCCTGGAATGGATCGCCTTCAAGACCTGGTTCACAGGCACATGTAGCACGGTGATCCACTACAGAGCAAATGGCATGTTGACCGCACGCTTGCACACACGGGTTGGTGCATCGTAGAGCGACACAAGCCAGGGTAGCTGGGCACTCTGCGCTGATACTACACTCAGGACGACAATTCGGGGGAGTTCCGATAAATCCTGGTTGGCAGCTACATGCGGGTGTTTCTCCTGACTTAACGCAAATCGAATTTGGTCCGCATGGTGATGGTTGACAAGGGTCGCTAGGCTCCTTTGGAAGTTCTAAAACGTGGTATTTTTTGCATTAGATGGGTTTTTCATTTAACTGTTAGCTAATACACAAAATAATATTTCTTTTTGAATTATAAAGTACATACATTCATTCATACATATGATCACGCTTCTATCTCTGAAGGGGTGAACAGAGCTTTAGCGGGCTCCCAAGGAGCACACATTAAAACCACTTTATAAAGTAGGTAAGTTTAATATCAATACACATACCCGGTTTCGGATAACAAAACGAGAAGGGGTCCCCAGTGTAGCCCTCGTTGCAGGTGCATATAGGTGAATGGGCTGTCACTTGGCACCTAGCACCTCGACCGCAAGCGCCTTCGCAGGGATCGCGACATCTCCGATCTATACAGGCTAATTGCAATTTGCATTCAGAGCTAACAAGGCATTCTGGACGACATGACGGAGGGGATCCGATGTGGCCTGGACGACATGAACAAGCCGCGGCACCGTTTGCGCTCACTGTACATTCGCTGTATGGCCCACAAGGTGAAGGAGAGCAGGGTGATACAGGAGTGTCATCTGAGAAAAATATAGGGAATTAAACTTTCATAATAACGTGTACAATCTTAGTAAACATGAAAAACTTTCTTGATAATTAGATGATTTTCGACTGAATATATTATAATTACCTCTTTCTTTTATCTGAGTACAATACGAGAATGGATCTCCAGATGTCCCAGCAGGACAAGTACATGATGGGATATGATTATTGACCGAGCAAGTAGCACTAGTTCCACAGGCACCCGGACATGGGTCAAGACATTTTCCTCCTTGACATGCTTTAGTTGGTGAACACTCGCCGTTAGTACTACACTCTAAGCGGCATCCTACATAAGGATCGCCAAAGTGACCAGCGGTACACGAGCATGCACCTGCATCGCAAATGGCGTTGCTGCCACATGGAGATGGGTTGCACAGATCCGGGAAAGGTGTTGGTGTTACTGAAAAATATTAGAACATAAAACATCTAATAGTAGACTAAATTTAAAACACACTTAAAACCCTTTTTTTATTTAATGTGAATAGAAATCCAAAATAAAAATTGTTGTAAGTTCTTGACAGAACTCCATTTTAATAACTTTCTGTAAAAAAATCTGTATTTACTCTACTTCATTTAACTACTGGCTCTGTAAGCTGCGAGAGACCTTGCTAGTCTTTACATTTCTTGTGAGTTGATGTTACCGCTTTTTTTTATCGGTTCTGAAATGTGACCTGTAGAGGAAATCAGCCCCAGCGGTAGATTTTTTAAGCTGACAACCCCCATAACTCCGTAATTAAAAAAAAAACAAAAACTGATTCGACAAAAAAAAACTATATATTTATCGAACCTGCTCACAAAATTTTACGAGGATCGGTTGACCTGTATAAGAGAACAAACAGACAGATGGACATGCAAAAGCAATTTTGGCCAAGCTGAAACGGAGACGCTTCGCGCTCGCTCGGTCAAAATTGTTACATCATCATTCATCATCAGGCTGCGGAGATTATAATTAAAAGAAAACACGAAAATAATCAAAAGACGACTGCTGACGTTATGCTGCTGATGCGGTAGTCTAAAAACAAATAATTTTAAATAAAAAACTTTGAAGGAAAAATCTGTTTGTTTTTTACTCAAAATTATTAAACTACTCTTAATATTGTGAATCTACGAAGTAGAGAAAAAGAAGAAAAATCTAACTAATAAATTATAAATAAACGAAAATTAAAAATAGCATATTACTAGCCTCAAGAAATCCATACTATTCCATAAATATAACAATAAATATTTTAATTGTTTTAACTCTTCGGGTGTTAGTTTTCATACAATGATAATTTTCTGCATACATATTTTCCAAATAAGGTTGTCTGTACTGTAAATATGTACTCACCCAACACTTCCAAACATTGTATGAATGGATCTCCTGATAATCCAGATGGACAGCTGCAAATGGGGATATGATCGTGCACTCGACACTCTGCTCTAACTCCACAAGATCCTTCGCATGGATTTCTACATTTCTCAGCTATACAAGCTTGATGTGATGGACAATCTGTGTTTACAAGACATTCAGGATGACAGTTAGGCGGAGCACCTGTATATCCATCTATACAAGAACAAGACGGAATTCCATTAATTGCACGACATTCACTGTAAGCCCCGCATGGATTTGGTTGACAAGGCTGTAATGGTCGATCCACAGGTTCGTATTGTATTGGATTTTCAAGACATCTCGTAAACGGATCGCCACTTGTACCTGCTGGACAACTGCACAGGGGGCTATGATTGACAACTTGACAATGAGCACCTGTACCACATGTTCCCATACAAGGGTCTGTACACCTTAGCCTATGACAAGCGCGATCTGAAGGACACTCAGAACTCACTGTACATTCAGGTCTGCAATCAGGAGGAGCACCTCTGTAATCAGGTAAACATTCGCATGATGCTAATCCGCCATTTTCTCTGCAAATACTATTCGGACCACATGGTGAAGGCTGGCATGGTCGGATGTCTTTCGGTGGTTCTTCTCTTATACATTGTACGAAGGGATTTCCTGTAAACCCTTTGATACATGCACAGCTAGGAACATGATTGATAACGGTGCACTCTGCATTAGTACCACATATACCAGGACAAGGGTCTGCACATTTATTTCTAATACACGTTTTGTCAGCAGAACAATCCGAACTCAAAACACATTCTGGACGACAACCTTCGTATGGATTTCCTTGGTATCCTTCTAAACAAGAGCATGAACCTGCTCCGTCACGTTGACTACATATGGCATTGGCGCCACAAGGTGACGGATCGCATGGTGATACAGGTAGTTCGTCCACTAAAAAGACATATTAAAAGTTAAAAATTTGAAAAACAATTGACAAAATATAATAAAATAATAATAATCATTTATTTCAGGCAAATAAAAAAAAATGTAACGGACCAAATCGCTATTTCTACCAACCAAAGTGGTAATATAGCGGACGCGGATTTGCGAGAGGGCAGAAGGCTCAGACCCCTAAAAATTTATGACAAAATTATTAATTTATTACCTTGCGGAACACATTGTAAGAAAGGATTTCCTGTGAATTTTTCTCTACAAGTACAAGATACTGTATGGCTGACGACGATACAATCAGCGTTTACTCCACATGAACCTGGGCATGGATCTATGCATTTGTTTCTTACGCATGCTTGATTCGAGGGGCAATCAGGATTGATGACACATTCTGGTCTACAGTTTGGTGGCTGTCCTATGTAATTATCTGCACATCTACAATTAGGTTTTCCATTTCTTTCGATACATATTGAATTAGGTCCACACGGAGAAGGATTGCAGGCGTCTATTGGCTCCGCAGGTGGTATATTGTCATAACAACTTTTAAATGGATCACCAGTTTGTCCTGGATTACAACTACAAATCGGGCTGTGATTGATGACTTCACACCGGGCACCTCCTCCGCAAGCATTAATGCAAGGATTAATGCACTTTTGATTTACACAAGCTTTAGTTGATGGGCATTCAGAGCTGACTACACATTCTGGTCTGCAAGCCGGAGGCGATCCTTGGAAACCTTCCATGCAAGCGCAGATTGCTGTATTGTCTGCATTCCTACAAATACTATTTGGACCACATGGAGATGGTTTGCATGGATCTCTTGAAGGCGGAAACTCCTTTTGTTCCATTATATGGCACTGAGTAAACGGATTTCCAGTGTAACCTGTTATACAAGAGCAAGTCGGAATATGGTTTATAACATCGCATTTAGCGTTTTGACCACAAACACCAGGGCATGGATCACGACATTTGTTTCTGAAACAGGCTTTATCTCTGGGACATTCTTGACTGCCCGTACATTCTGGCCTGCAAGATTCGTAAGGATTTCCGCTGTATTCTGGCAAACATGTACAGATTCCATTGTCGCATTGAGCATTTGGGCCGCAAGGGCTAGGATTGCATGGGTCTAGTGTTGGAGTAGTAGGCTCTGTAATAAAAACATTTTAATTTTAAATATATAACAAGAAAATACGACAGTACAGATACTACTTATTTTTGTATAAGTAATTTACCTTCTAATATCTGTGTACATCTAGAGAAAGGATCTCCAGTAAAACCTTCATTACACACGCAAACAGCAACATGGTTCATTACATGACAGTTAGCATCTACACCACATGATCCAGGGCAAGGATTGTCACATTTTTGTCTCACGCACGCCAAAGACGCTGGACATTCCGAGTTTATTGTACACTCGGGTCGGCAAGAGGGTGGAGATCCCACATAACCAGGCAGACATGAGCATGCAGGTCCACTCGATAACAGTTGACAACGTGAGTGTGGTCCACAAGGTGAAGGAGTACAAGATGGTGGACGTTCCGTTGTTACTTGAATAGCTACAAAGATAATAACAATATAATAGCTATATATCATAAAGTAAATTTAATTTAATATTTTACTTTTGTTTTTAAATAATAATCGTCTTTAATAAAATATCACATTTATATACTGTTTAACAATGTTTGTTATCTACTTACGATAGCATTGTGTAAATGGATCGCCAGTCATGCCTGCTGGGCATGTACATATTGGATTGTGATTCTTTACTAAGCAATGGGCTCGCAATCCACAAGTGTTGGGACAAGGATCATCACATTTTTGGTTTATACATGCTTTCGAATTGTCGCACTCGCTGTTTACTATGCACTGTGGTCTGCACGACGGGGGTGATCCAACGTAGTTAGGAAGGCAAGAACAAACTGCTTGCAAATTCACTTGTCTACATTGACTGTTTGGTCCGCAAGGCGTTGGCTCACAAGGATTCCTTGGAGTTGGAGCTAGAATTTTTTATTACGATTGTATAATATTTATTAATTTTACATTACAATATACCAATCAGCAATAGTTTCTATTCAAATTAGTTATTACTTACGTTCCACTAAAATTTGTTTACACTGGAAGAAAGGATCGCCAGAGTAACCTCTAGGGCAACTACAGACAGGCACATGATTTTCTACTGTACATTGAGCCATTTGACCGCAAGTTCTTGGACAAGGATCTATACACTTGAATCTTGTGCAAGCCAAATTAAAAGGACAGTCATCATTGCTTTCACATTCTCTTCGGCATCCTTGTTGACTGTAAGGGTCACCTTCATAACCTTCTGAGCATACACATGCTCCAGCTCCATTATGTTCTCTACATTCAGCGTTAGGTCCGCAAGGTGATGGTTGGCATGGGCTAGACGTTGGTGTCATTTCAGTTGCTATAAAAAAACAACAATGAAGAATATTAACAATACAATCTAAAAATAAACATTAAATTATCACAAGTCAGTTAATTGTTTATATATGTTACCAACCAGATAATATACTTACATGATATAAATATCTGAATACAGTTTCGTGAAGCATCACCAGTGAAACCTTGTTGACAACTGCATATCGGTTTATGGTTCACCGTTATACAGATAGCGTTAACTCCACATGTGTCCTGACATGGATCTGTACAGCGTTCATTCACACAAGCTGTATTGCTTGGACATTCAGCATCTATTGTACATTCTGGTCTACAGTTTGGTACTCTCCCGATGTAATTAGGCAAACAAGAACAAGCAGCTTGATTTCCAATTACTCGACATTCAGAATTTGGACCACAGGGAGATGGTACACATGGGTCAACTGGTACCATGGCTAAAAATAAGATAATTTCATTAAAATAAAATATTACTTTTTTATCGGTTAAGTACCTTGGAATTAAATGCAAAAAGTTTTTTTTATTTTAGTACTTGCTCATCTAAGTGTGCTTGTAATTTTTGTTTTTTAGGAGAAGGTTCTAGTTAGAGACATAACTCAACGGCTCCCATATTTTATACCATTGGTAGTTACTAAAGTAAACAACTGTGACTGATGGACAAACTTACAAAGTCGCACCAATAGGGTGTTTTTTACCATATTTTTTTTATAAGAAACTAATGATCATAATATTTTATGCTGAAACAAACCTTCTTCCGGGTTGCATCTAGTAAATGGATCACCAGTAAAACCGGGCGTACAGCTGCAGATAGGGTTGTGTGTAACTACTTGGCAGCGAGCATTAAGGCCACATGTATTAGGGCATGGATCTATGCACTTTTTGTTGACACAAGCCTTATCTTGTGGACACTCAGAACTGACAATACATTCAGGTCTGCAGGATGGAGGAGTTCCCACAAAACCACGCTCGCAAGTACATACGCTGTGTCCGTTTACGACCCGACAGAGACTATTAGGTCCGCAGGGTGAAGGACGGCACGGATCTTGTGGTTCTCTTTTATCTTGAATTACTAAAAATATAAGATTCAGTTAATAATTTTAGGTTAATTTTGATTCAACTAATGAAAGGTTGAATTTTTCCTTATCTATGACAACTCCCTACTTTTCAGTTTTTTTATACATTAAAAAGGCTTGCGTTTGAATTCTAACTTTCCCAATTTCCATAAAAAATGCTGATTTCGTTTTTCCTCATTATTTTAAATATTCTTTTTCCTCTCTATTATTTTACAAAATAACTTCGCTAAGTTAAACCATAGTTTTTATTGCTATTTTCGCTTGCTCATTTTTACGAGTATTTGGTGCTCCTACAAGATGTAAAGTGAAGAAAATAGGCTATCGTTGAAACTTACTATTAGATACTTAGATAGTCAAAACCAAACATACATTCTAGCTGAAGCATAGAATGAATGGGTCATACCTATCATCGAAAATTTAAAGCACAAAACAAGTTTTTGTTTCTACTAAGTTGCAGGGACTACGAGTAAGTCAGAAGAGACCAGATATATCGCGGAGAGACTAAATATTAATATTTGACTATAACATAATATAAAACGTAACTTACTATCTACTTCACATCTGACTAATGGATTGCCAGTATACCCAGAAAGACAGGTGCATGTCGGAGAATGATTGACAGTTCTACATTCGGCATTAATACCACACGTTCCTGGGCACGGGTCCTTGCATTTATTGTTGGAGCAAGCTTTGTTGCGATCACAGTCTGAGTTAGACACACATTCGGGACGACAGCCAGTGTATGGATCGCCGTAGTACTCTGGCAGACAAGAGCAAGATCCAACTCCATTTCTTTCCTTACAGAGAGCATTTGCGCCACATGGTGACGGATTGCACGGATTTGGTGGAGGGTCTGTAGAATCTGGAATACGCCAATTTTACATGAATACAGCATGAAATTTACATCGTTTTGTTCCCGCCGTGTAGTGATAGTACCCGTCAAACTGAACAACTTTTCACGAAAAAAAAAATCTGTGACAAAAAAATTTTTGGTGTCCATACAAAATGGGTCGGTCGGGAGTCTCACTTTGTATGGAGAGACTAAAAATTTTTTTGTCGCAGGAATTTTTTTTTTCGCGAAAATTTGTTCAGTTTGACGGGTACTATCACTACACGACGGGAACAAAACGATGTAAATTTCACGGTGTATAACAAACTATTTACATTAAGGTGGTTCAGCAGTACAATAAAACAACAAAAACTTACATTCTATTCTGGAACATCCACTGAATGGATCACCTGTGTAACCCGGAATACAATTACATAATGCTACGTGATTTGCTACAGAACATTCCGCATTGAAGCCGCAAGAACCCGGGCATGGATCTACACATTTCTCGTTTTGGCATGCAAGATTACCCGGGCATTCAGCATTGATAGAACATTCAGGTCTACAATTTGGTGCCACGCCAATATAGTTCGGTAAGCAAGAGCATGCAGGCGCTTCACCAACTACTTTACATTGAGAGTATGGTCCACACGGGGAAGGCAGACATGGGTTCCCTTTAGGCCCCTCATACATGGGTTCTAAGAAAGAAATCATAGAATAAGAGAGAGAATCACAATATAAGGCAGTAAAGAAACCAGAAATAGAATAGAATGAAAATGTATAAGAAATATCGATAGTCATGCAAATATACTTAGATAATTAATTTATATTTTTAAATAAAATTATATAATTTAAACACTTTAATTTATTGATATTATATTTATTAGGTTCCCTACGTATCTTACTTTGTTCTAATTGACAAACTACGAATGGATCTCCAGTAAATCCTGCTTTGCAGGTACAAATTGGATTATGATTTATGGTTTGGCATCTGGCATTGACACCACATGTTCCTGGACACGGATCTTTGCATTTTTGCTGTATACATGCTTGATGTTGAGGACAGTCCGTACTGATAACACATTCTGGTCTACACGTGGGAGGCGAACCAATACACCCTTCTTGACATGAGCAAACAGCATGTTCATCTACTTCTTTGCATATACTATATGATCCACATGGTGATGGCACACATGGATTAGTGTCCGCCACGGTTGCTAAAATTTAAATTATTATTTTTACAACTGATACATCAGTAATTTATTTATTTATTCTACTAATGTTGATTTTGATATATACTAACGTTGTCTTTGAGGATAACATGATATCACTGGGTTTCCTTCATAGTTTTCAATACAAAGGCACACTGGAGTGTGATGAGCAACGGTGCACTGTGCATTAATTCCGCACGCTCCTTGACAGGGATCTACACATTTGTTATTCGAGCATGCTTTATCACTCGAGCAGTCATTATTGGTAACGCATTCTGGACGACAGCCTAAATAGGGGTCTCCGAAATATCCTGGTTGACATGTGCAAGCTCCCGCAAAATTTCTTTCTGTGCATAAAGTATTTGGTCCACATGGCGAAGGGTTGCAAGGGTTCGTTTCATCTTCACTTGGAATTGTGACTAGATAAAAGAAAACACTCAGTAAGTACCTAATTGTAATTATAATAACAGATGTGATACCTCATTTAAACTTTCCAATCACTCACCAATAAAGTAGCAACCGCTGAATGGATCACCAGTATAACTTTCACGACAGTGACAAACGGCTTTATGATTAATAACAACACATTCAGCGTTTGATCCACATGAACCTTCACATGGGCTTGAACATTTTTCTCGAACACAAGCAAGATTACTGGGACATTCTTCGTCGTATATGCACTCAGGTCGACAGTTTGGCGCTCTTCCTATGTAACCGGGCTGGCAAGAACATGCGGGAGTTTCTCCTACCACACGACATTGTGAGTTGGGACCGCATGGTGACGGTATACAAGGATTACCCGATGGTTTAGGCTCAGGACCTAAAATATTAGGGACCCTTAGTACAATATAAAGCAATAAACTTAATTTATTCCGTTATAAAGCTCATCATTATTGTTACCTAGAGTGTTTCATTTGATTTAGTGGGTAAGTTTTCATTAGAATTATCATATTTTTTTATTTATTAGTTATTTTTAGCAATTGTAAGATTTTGTTAATTCAATACGTCTAAAACTCACGTCTTTCTACAGCACAGTGTACGAACGGATCACCCATGTAATTTCGTGGGCAACTACATAGAGCATTATGATTGACTACTGTACACTTTGCATTATTACCGCACGACCCCAGGCATGGATCAACGCACTTTTGATTGATGCAAGCCTTATTTGGCATACATTCACTGCTAACCATGCACTCTGGTCGACAAAACGGTGGTGAGCCAAAATATTCCTCTTGACATGAGCATATTGCATGTCCATCGATAGCTCGACACAAGCTATAAGGACCACAAGGTGATGGTAAGCATGGATTTACTGGTCTTTCAATAACACCTAAAAATGGTTTTAAAATATTATTAAAAACCTATCATTGCTATGTAGTATGAAATTATATGTGTAGAATACGATATAGTATTTGAACATACTTAAAACGTGGCACGATGTAAATGGATTTCCTTCATATCCAGGTAAACAAGCACATGATGGAGCATGATTATTAACGCGACATTCTGCGTTCATGCCGCAAACTCCTGGGCACGGATCTTTGCATTTGTTATTGATACAAGCTCTATCGCGGGGACAGTCGGAATTGAGAACACATTCTGGTCTACATTCAACATATGGATCTCCATAATAATCTGGAAGACAAGAGCATGATCCGGCTCCGTGTCTTTCTTTACATATAGCATTAGCTCCACATGGCGACCTTGAACATGGGTTTTCTACTTGTGGTTCGATAGCTATAAAAAATAAAGTGTTAATAGTCGAGTTTGGCTGATCCAATAAGATAAAGACATTGTGCATCTAAGTTCACTTACATGGCATAAATGAACATCCGGAGAAAGGATCTCCAGTATATCCCTGATCACAGGAGCAAATGGGTACATGTTTAACTACAGTGCAAGTAGCGTGAAATCCGCATGATCCAGGACAAGGATCCCTACATCTTTCTGATATACAAGCCAAGTTCCCGGGGCATTCAACGTCTATGACACATTCCGGCCTGCAATTTGGAGGTCTTCCCACGTAATTGTCTAAACATGAGCACACTGGCACGTTGTTAATTTCTTTGCATTGTGAGTTTGGACCACAAGGACTTGGTACGCAAACGTTAATTGGAATCATTGGCCCTGTGAGTGAAAAATACATTTTGTTTATATTCAAACTTGAACTTTAAGTAGAAATATAGATAGATCGAAATAAGAACAAATGAACTTACTTTCTTCTATGAAACACCTTACGAAAGGATCACCAGTGTGTCCATTCAAACAACTGCATATAGGGTTATGGTTCACAACTTGGCATTGAGCATTAACCCCGCACATTCCGGAACATGGGTCTTTACATTTCTGATTAATACACGCACGATCAGGTCGACAATCAGAACTAACAATACACTCCGGTCGGCAATTGGGGGGAGATCCGATACAAATATCCAGACATGTACAAACGGCATGTCCATTGAAAATACGACATTTACTATAAGGTCCACAAGGTGAAGGGTTACACGGATCCTCAGGTTCAGGTAATTCTAAAATAAATATATATGAAAGAGAAATATAAAAACAGAATAGAAACAGAAAAATAAAAAGAAAAGTAAAGAAAGAAGGTCTTACTCAGCATAGGAGTGCAAGCATGCAGAGGGTTTCCACTATATCCGGGCAAGCAGTAACATGATGGCGCATGACTTGTGACTCTACATTCCGCATTCTGACCACAAGTACCAGGACAGGGGTCTACACACTTATTGTTAAAACAGGAGTGGTCTGTGGTACAATCTGTGTTCATAACACATTCTGGTCGGCAGCCTAGGTAAGGATCCCCAAAGAATTCATCTACACAAGTACATGAACCAGCACCATTTCTCTCCCGACAAATGGCATTCGGCCCGCATGGCGATGGACTACAAGGCTGTGGTACGTCTCTTGGAGCTGAAAATTGTTGACTCAAAAAACATGCTATAAACTGTAACAGTATTTTACAACCCATATGATATGAAGAAGAAATAATATAACTTGTCATGCAAGTGCATTACATATTGTGAAATCTACATGCAACCTACGTTTACAATATTATTTGTTTAAACTTACCTTCGATTTCTCGATTGCATCCTGCGAATGGATCTCCAGTGTAGCCGTCGTCGCAGGAACAGATTGGCTGATGATTTTGCACCGTACAGCGCGCGTTGAAGCCGCATGATCCCGCGCAAGGGTTGACGCAAGTGCCAGAGAGACACGCTAGCGCAAGCGGGCAGTCTTGATTGATGACGCACTGCGGCCGGCAAGTGGGTGGCGCGCCCAGTGTGCCCGGTTCACAAGCACAAACTGCACGTTCATTCTCCGAACGACACACAGAATGAGGTCCGCATGGTGATGGCAGGCACTTGTCGGGCAGTGGGTCTACTATGGCTAGAAAAGAAAGATATTTTCAAAAGTTCCGAACTATTTCATTTTTTACTTATTTTATAAATTCATAAAATATATTTTTGTTATTGTTGAAAGCTAGTTACACTCGTATAGTAAATAGTTATATAAAACATACTTTACAATTTAAACATTTTCTAAACTTGCTTATTTTTCTGTTAGTCGTTGAACGCGGACTGAGTGAGCGTAGCAACTACGAAGCAGCTCTGCTACCAGTAAGTACCCTCAATGAAGAGGGTACAAATGCGAAAAGTAAGACTACGAGAAGGTAGTATTCAGACCGTAGTCCCACTCATCGCTTCCGCGTTTCTGCAACCGCGTTACGAGTCGCAGTATTATCTTAAGTCAACAATATTACTTAAATCTAAGAGAAGACGCTGTGGAAACTTATAAAATACGTAATAACTAATTTAATGAGCTATGCCTAGCATAATTCGATACCAAAATAGGCTCGCAACGATCGGTTAATGCTAGGTTTGGCAAAATCCGTACAATAAAATTTATACAAAACTGGTATTTCCCGGAAACGAGAAAAATAGGGAAAATATTAAATCGCTTCAAATTAATCGAATCGCCCGGCCGCGAATGCCAAATTTCGTACAAATTCAACTTGAGTACGCAATTAGAAACTAAAGGTAACAATCGAGAAAATCAATAAAAAACATCTAGAATAAACTTATAAACGTGGCAGAGACCTTCCCAAAGTATTACACGAATTTGAAAAATATTATTTTTGCAATTCATTTTGGGTACGAAAATAGAAACAATTTGAGTCGCACTTGTTCGACAAATCTAAGTAGGTAAAATTTAAAAATTAATAATATAGATCAAAATTGGCTATATTTGGACGGAAATAATTAGGACCATGCCGTGTGGTGACGGCAGAGTAGAATACATTTGTCACCAACCCCTACTTTTCCCGTGAGTGTCGTAAGAGGCGACTTAGGGACTATACATTGAACAGGGAACGGGCAGCAGCGCTCTCTGATACAATAACCTTTTAAGCGCGTTGATGTCTTTTGTATCACAGAAATTTAGCGATCGGTTTTAAAAAACTTCTCGATGAACAGGGCACTAAAAACTTCAGAACTAAAAAGATCTCTATAGTTAAAATATTTGCATCTTTTATTTAACTGTCATGTATGTTATATTTTTCTTTTTCATGTGTATGTGAATCTATTTGTATTAAATTTATAAAATAATTGTAAAATTCAAAACTGCCCGCGTTGATGTCTTTTATATGAAACAAATGTGATGTGTTAGCAAAATAACGAAAAACCTCTTGACGTACCAACGTCAGTCCATAAAACTAAACAACTTTTGTACCACAACTTTTTAAAATTCGCAAAAAGAAATAAATGTACTTTCATACATCAGCAGATCAGTTTGATGAAAAGTTTTTTTTTTTGAGATTTTGTGAAGCTTCTAGAACAAAAGTTGTTCAGTTTCATGGGCTGAGCTGAACCACCACCTGAGAGGTTTTATGTTATTTAGCTAACATGCTCGCGTTAATGTCTTTAATATGAAACTTTTGCAATCGATTTTAAAATAACAGCTATAAAAAACATTTAATGTACATTATTATGTAGAGATGCAGAGAATACCCATGCATGTTTTTTTTTTTAACTAAATTGTTCTTCTTTCAGTATGCCCTAAGTATAACAGATCAATGTTATTTCTACCCATTAATCCTTTATTCCTCTATCCTGCTTGGCGTCTATAATTTGTGTGAATATATATTTTATTTTTTTATTGTACATGGACACGGAGGGGTTTTAAGCTACCCTGTAAAATGACTTATTATTTAACTTACGTCTTCCAACGCATCTGATGAACGGGTCGCCTTGGGGTAGATTTTCAGGACAAGTACATATAGGGTTGTGCCCAATGACGTGGCATCGTGCGTCCAGTCCGCAACTGTTGATGCAAGGATCTCTGCATTTGAGGTTTATACACGCTCGGTTCGCTGGGCAGTCAGAGTTGACCGCGCACTCCGGCCGACACGCGGGCGGTGCACCTAGGTACCCGGCCCGGCAAGAACAGGCGGCGCGGTTGCTCACCACGTGGCACTCGCTGTTTGGCCCACAAGGTGACGGCTCACAGGGGTTCGAAACTGTCGCTGAAAATAATCCATTCATTTAACACAAACAAATTCTTAAAATACTAGTAATGCACTATAACTGTTATATATTTTTACTTACGGGGGCCATATACAGGGCGACAAGATGAGAAAGGATCTCCTTCGTAGCCTCTAAAACAGGTACAAACTGGAACATGGTTGGTGACTGTGCATTCAGCGTTAACGCCACATAAGTCTCTACATGGGTCTCGGCAATGATTGGATAAACAAGCCAAATTGTTGGAGCAGTCTGAATTTATGCTACATTCTGGTCTACAACCACCTGCATAAGGATTGCCAATGTTGGGTGGAATACACGAACAACGGGCTACATCGTTCATTACAGTACATACAGTGTTATCACCGCATGGTGATGGATTACAGGGTGTATTCGATTTAGACTCATCTTTTGGTATTGCCACGCATCCAATGAATGCATCTCCTCTGTATCCGTCAAGGCAACTGCATAATGGAGTGTGATTTATGATGTTACACTTAGCATTATTTCCACAAGCTCCAATGCATGGATCCACACATTTTTCATTAATACAAGCACGATTTGGTGGACACTCTTGACTAATTACACATTCAGGCCTGCAGTAGGGTGGAGAACCCGAATAATTCGGTTGACAAGAGCAAACTGGATGGTTTGATTTTATTTCACATACAGAATTAGGGCCACATGGGGAAGGAGTGCAAGGATTTTTGATCATAGGCCTCGGTTCGATTACCTCTGCACAAGCAATAAACGGATCGCCAGATTTTCCTAGCGGACAACTGCATATTGGATTGTGATTTACTACAATGCAATCCGCACCAACTCCACAACTACCTTGGCAAGGGTTTGCACACTTCTGGTTTACACATGTCTCAGTTTGAAGACAATCGGAGTTACTGACACATTCTGGTTGGCACATTGGAGCTACTCCTTTATAACCCGGCAAACATGAGCATACTGCAAATCCAGATTTGGACACTAGGCAGCGGCTGTATGGCCCACATGGTGATGGATCGCAGACTGACGGTGACGGGGTCAATATAGGTGTCGGTTGACATCTCACGTATGGGTCACCGGTTTGACCAACTGGACAGAAGCAAATGGCGTGATGGTTGGCAGTTTCACATTGAGCTCCAAGACCACATACATCTTTGCATGGATTTTCACATTTATTATTTAAACAGGCTAAATTAGGAGAGCAATCGCTATTAACAACGCATTCTGGTCGGCATGTGATAAAAGGATTTCCATAGAAATTGGGCAAACATTTACAAGTGAGTGCACCATTCAAATCTTCGCATCTAGCATTAGCGCCGCATTGTACGTTGTCGCATGTTTCGTGAACGACAGCTGAAAGGAAAACATAACATCAATTATAATAAAAATAAAAATAAATGAATTTTAATTTATTTAGTACTAAATTTAATTCTTACGTCTTGTAGTAGGCTTGCAATGTTCATACGGATTGCCCTCAAAACCGCTGATACAACGGCAAACAGGATCGTGATGATAAACTGAACATTCAGCGTTGATTCCGCAAGAACCCGGACATGGGTCCACGCACTTATTTCTGACACAAGATGTATCAAATCTGCAGTCTGAGTTTAACAGGCATTCTGGTCTGCATGCTGGATTATTTACAGCATTTGGACCAACACATGGGTCACAAATGGCAAACTGGTTCCCATATGAGTCACAAGGTGCATCTGGATCGCAGGGATTGGGTGTACAGGGCTGAAGAGTCGTGTTATCTGGTGTGATTATTATTGCTGCAATATAAATAACACGTATATATTTTGCATGTGCCTATTATAAATTTAAATAACCTGTATTTATAGATTATAATCGATTATTACTTACGTCTGTAAATGCATTGAATCAAGGGGTCTCCGATGTATCCATCACGACATAAGCACGATACGGTATGATCAGAGCATACACATTCTGCATTAATTCCACATACATTGTCAAAGGAACAAGGATCGACACATTTCTCATTTATACATGCTTCGTTTGAAAGACAATCCGAGTTCATTATACATTCTGGTTTACATTCAACGGTCGGATCACCGAAGTAATTAGGGGGACAAGAACACAGAGCTTTGTCTCCTACATCTTGACAAATCGCATTTATACCACACTGATTTTTACTACAAGGTCTTATATCTTTTGAATTTTCAGGTGGTAAACAACAGAGTAACGGATTTCCTATTAGACCTTCTTCACATACACACACGGGATGGTGAGATTCTACATGACATCTGGTATTTAAGCCACATGCTCCAGGGCAAGGATCTCGGCAAGTATAACCGATGCAGGCTTTATTTGGCGCGCATTCGTCGTCCACTTCGCATTCTCGTGAGTGGCAGCCATCTAAACCATACGGATCACCTGTTGAGCCTTCAGGACAGGTACAAGTAGATTGTCCATTATAATCAGTATTGCATATTGCTTGTGGACCACATGGATTCGGGATGCAAGGACTTCTTTGTAGTTGACATCCTACACGAGGATCTCCAACGTAGCCAACTTTACAGAAACACATTTCTGAACCACTGCTTACATAGCATTCTGCATACGGGCCACATGGACCTGGTTTGCAAAGGACATCGGGTGGCAGGTAAGGTGTATTGCATAACTTGAATGGATTCCCTATCGTATTTTCAGGACAATAACAAGAAGGAGTTCTATTAGGATCACACCGAGCTCCTGTTCCACAAGTATTAGGTTCACAAGGATTTCGAGCTTCCACACAACCTCGGACCGTATTTGGGCTTTCAATGTAACCGTCTAAACAAGTACATTTCGAGAATCCATTTGACAGTACTGTACATTGTGTATTCGGACCGCATGGTGATGGGTTACATGGATTGCTTGGCAATCTACATGGCTGTCGAGGTGGGTTTCCTTCATAATTCGGTAAACAGAAACATGCTGGTTTGCTGTTTACCAGTCTGCATCCTGAGTAAGGACCACACGGATTTGGCTCACACTCGTTACCTTCGGGAACTGAAAAAGAAAAGATGAATCAATTGTGCCTATATTATATTTTGTTACAATTTTAAATTACTGAGTTGCATCAATATTACTTACTGCAATTCTTGAAGGGATTTCCTGTTAAGCCTTTTGGACAGAAACAAATAGGACTACCGCTATCGTTTTCACAAAGTGCATTTGTACCACAAGGGTTTGGAATGCAAGGATTTGATGGTGGTTCGCAACCAAGTAATGGATTTCCGGTGTAGCCCTGAAGGCACTTGCAAGATGCGCGATGGTTGAGCACATCACAAATGGCATTGATGCCACAACGACAAGGAGATCCACATTTGCCGTTAATGCACGCTTCTGTATTTGCACATTCGTTATCTGATCTGCAACCTTGACCTACAATTAAATGCTCTATTAAGTGTTTTGCAATTCTAAGAATGGTTCCGATAGAATTTATGTACGGATAAGTTACGAATAATTTCACAATAACGCTGGCTGTAAATGTAAGTGGCTTTAAATTTACGAGCTTTCCTTTTTATACTGTAATGCAATAGTATGAGAAATATTGGAGATTATTCGGGATGTAACTCTCTAATCCTTAATTTGTTCGTCCGTCCTTTTTGCCTTTTAAAAAAAAATGCTTTTATAACATCGAATTCCAACTTTTTGAACGCATCGATAACCTACACAATTTTAAAGCGGACATGTAAAGACATCAAATTAAAAAAAAACTTAAATAGGACAGCAAAGCCCTTAGTTATCGTTCACACAAAATAATATAATTAATTCTTCTCCTCTCTTTTATCATTCATAAAAACTATAAAAGGATAGATGAATTTTACAAAGATTAGAGCATGACTACCCGAATTGAAGCCAATATAATCGTAAGTTAATTTTATTATAGTTTCATGAATATGCTTACTAAATGTTCATAATACTTTAAACGGTTTGTCTATCAAGGTAATATAACTTGACACATAATATTGTATTTTTTAAGAAAGTAGAGCAACCAAACAATCGAGGTCAGAGTGTGTAAATTCGTTTAATATTAAATATAAACGTTGAACACGATATCATTTCTTCTGTTTTTAGGGTTCTGTAGAAAACAAGGAACCCTTATAGTTTCGCCATGTCCGTCTGTCTGACTGACTACCCCATAGTATGAGGTGGTGGATAGGTTTTTAAAAATAATAGTGGTTTGCAGAAGCCATTTTGCGATGCTAGTGTACGTTTCAGAAATATTTTGTTTTAAAAGAAAAGTACAGAAGATATGAGTCCTGTGGAGTTTCTTCTGGCCGTTCTTCTCCACAGAGGGCGTACACTTGTAGTGAACGCCCCAACCAGGCACATACTTCTTTTGTCCTTTAACTAGCTAACTTTGACGTCGAAAATGATTTTGTTAAATCTTACTTCGAATAAAGACATTTTTATCTTTACCTTATCTGAAACCGTTGTATTTGGTAATGTGAAAATAATTCATGATAGTAGTGCATATTATGATGAATTTAAAATTAAAATTATCAACGTCAAGTAGGCTTTACGGTTAAGCGATTAAGCGACCAACTTATAAAATGTACTTGTACTATGTGGTTTCAGCGAATGCAAAAATGCATTGATTGCGAGGGAATTTTCTTTGAAAAACAATAAATGTATAGTAAGTCTTATATCTAGTCTTATATTTCATTCATTCATTCATTCATTTTATCAGAATCCAGAAACTTTTAGTATGCCTTGTACCTATACCTAGTTATAAAAAAAATTGTTGTTGAAAAAAGTTTTTTAAAACTGACTGGCTGACTGTACAGGAAGCTCATTCGCAAGAGGCCTTTCTATAGAGAATGTTTTGATTTTTATAATTTTACGTCCCCATAACCTAAATATTAAATCCTTACTTTGGTAACATCCAAGATATGCATTTCCTATAAAACCAGGATAACATTTACATTCCATGCGATGGTTGATTGGTATACACTCCGCATTTTCGCCACACTCGTTACCAGCACATGGATTGATGCATACCCTGTTCATCCTATCACACAATAACTCAGGAGGACAGTCTTCATTGTATTGACACACAGAGTCTGAAACCGTTACTAAAAGCAAAATATTTGTTAATACACAATTCCATAAATATAAAGTAATGTATATGACACCGTAAGATTGTGAACGCCGTTAGTTTATAATCTTACGATGTCAAACCGTAAAATTTTAAACAAAGGTGCAGAGTTCATAATCTGTCGGGTTTTATCACACGTTAAATTGTATATGATTGGTGTCAGTTCACAATTTTCCGTAAGTTTATAATATCGCGAGTAAGATTATAAACTAACGGCGTCGGCGTTGTTCACAATCTTACGGTGACATTATATAACCAATTTCTAATTTCAATAAGTAATTTTCTTACCTGGTTTACATCCAATATATCCATTTCCTTGATAACCATTTTCGCAACTGCAGTCGGAACCGTGATTCGTATTTATACATACCGCATTTAGTGCGCATGGATTGTGTATAGCACATGGCGGCTGACATGCATTATTTATACAAGCCTCAATCAATTGACAATCTTCGTTTCGAGTGCAACCAGCTGAGTAAAATTAAAGACGTATGTATTATACAATATACAAGTTATGAACGTGCATTTGAAAGAGAAAAAGAAAAAAGAAAAAGAAAATTATTATATTCAAAAGAAAAGATAAATTAATATATCTAAAT
Organism: Carpatolechia fugitivella; assembly: GCA_951230895.1. NCBI lineage: Eukaryota > Metazoa > Arthropoda > Insecta > Lepidoptera > Gelechiidae > Carpatolechia > Carpatolechia fugitivella. Next base: position 8,780,610 of record OX579650.1, read on the forward strand.
GTTGCAAGCCTTTTCATATGCTGAATGAATTAAATTTAATATCACTTGTCAGTCAACCTTTACCGTTAGATCAATTAGCTACGTACTATTTAGTGACAACTTAATAAATTAATTACCTAATTTGGTTACAGTTTCGACGAACAACATGATGATTTTTTAGGGTTCCGTAGTCAAAAAGGAACCATTATAGTTTCGCTATGTCTGTCTGTGAATGTTAACTGTCTTAAACAAGTAGGTCTTCTTCTTCAATTTTAAGAACTTTGCTCTTGTCGGTGAAGTAACCGCCATTTCTCTCAAAAAGTAGGTACTTAAGTAATATTGGACAACTAAGGAACCCTACACTTTGCGTGGCCCGACACGTGCTTGGCCGGTTATTTGTTAAATACTATCGGTTACAAAATTACCTTAGACGGTCAAGTACGCACATCTAGGCGCAAATGTCTCAGGTGTCTCTGTCACCGAACGTACGAGCAATAAATAAAACGAGAAACAACATCATGTTATCGGTCTTAAAGCTGATACAGTACAGGACACGTGCGTGTGCTACTGTGTACGTGTCGTAGATAAATTGTCAAATCAGCTGTTTTACAAAACGGATCTGTTTTATAAAACAATCCATCTGCGACATTGCACTGAAGTCTAAAAGGACATGTCACATGCCACTGCATGAAATTTATTTTATCTAAATTGAATTTATCTATTTAATAAGCCACGCACACGAGACTGCTATGTATCACTATTAAGGATGTAAATGATTTAGTAAGGTTGCTTACATATTTTAGGTGAACATTTAACAGCAGGATCTCCGTCATGTCCGGCGGGACACGAACACATAGGTCTTTGTTTTATTGGGTGGCATTTGGCTCCAGCACCACACACATTGTCAAACTCACAAGGGTTTTGACATAGGCCCATAAAACAGGCCTCCGTTTCTATACAATCTCGATCAGAATGACAGGGTTCTGGTGCTTTAGCTGTCCCAGGTGATTCTAGTATGTTACAGGTTACATTAGTTAGTATGTTACATTTTAAAGAGTGTTAAATTGTATTTATAACTACTTATTTACATCTGTTTTATTCCTTTTCTTAACAGTTTTATGTACATGAATGTTCATTTGTCCGATAAAATACCATTGAAATATATTTAAATATCAAAGTAATATTCTTAAAGACTGTCTTTTAGAAAGGTATGCGATGAAAATACTCAGATGCATACCTCTTACACAGGATTCCTCGTCAGCAACGTCACAAACACATACTGCGATGTGGTCGACCACTTTACAGGGAGTATTCTTTATACATGGATTCAGCAACACCTCACATGGATTTTGACAGACTCCTTTCATGCACGTTTTATCCGGTGGGCATTGTGAATTCACTTTACAGTTAGGGTAAATGTAGAGTTTATCAGTTGTCCTATAAGTCTCGGTCGAAGTTATATCTGTTGTAAGAGTCGAATCTGGCCAAGCAGTTATATTAACATCCTTTCTACGAAAGGACAAATTGTCCGTGGATGTGCTTAAATTTGGAGAAATAGTAGTTGTTCCTAATTTGTCTGCAATAGTAGTTTCCATATTTGCAATATATGTTTCTGTTGTAGTGGTAGTTTCAATAATACCTACATTTTCTGGAACTATCGTTGTTGTTTTTTCCTTGTTCGGATACGTCGTGATGTCGTTTGGTGCTTGTGTCTGTGTAAAAATTTCTGTCATAGAAGTTGACGTTTCCTGGAATGTGTTTTGATTTGTAGATTGTTTAAAATCTTTAGGTATAAATGTACTACTATTCATAAAAAATATAATATCATTTGTAGAGTTCTCAAGTTCTTTACTTGTTTCATATGTAAAATCTTGTGTTGAGCTTTTAGAATTTACAGGCGTAACACTATCTATAGTGGTTTTAGAATTTGTACCAGTTTTATATGTATTGTAAGATTTAGTAGATGCCGAACCTACTGTTGTATCTTGTCTTAGGTCTTGGAAATCTGTGCTTACGGTTGCTTCAGTAAAAGTTTCCGTTTTATATGTGTATTCTTGAGTTCTTTCTTTTTCTGTTGATATCTGAATTGTGTCAAGTTCTGTCGTATATGCTAATTTTGAGTTTACGGTTGTAACACTATCTATGGCGGTTTCAGAATTTGAGCTAGTTGTATATGTGTTGTAAGATTTAGTAAATGCTGAACCCGCTATTGTATCTGTTCTTACGTCTCGAAAATCTGTCCTTGTGGTTGCTTCAGTTAAAGTTTCTATTTCGGTGTATTCTTGAGCTTTCTCAGTTTCTGTTGATGTCTGAATTATGATATTTGTTGTCGTATGTGCTAATTTATGATTATTTAAATTTTGAGTAGTCTCACTAAAAATATTAGTACTAGTGGGTGCAGTAGAATCTGTTGTATAGAGATCATTGTTTACAAATTCTTCACGAACTGTTGTCTTAGATGTTGTTTGGGGTATATAAACAAAACCTTCTGTGATAAGCGATACATCTGTGGGCTCTGACGTTGACGGTATTTCGATAGAATAAGATGAAATATGGCTCTGAAGCGTAGCAGAGTCTATTACAGGAGTCAACAATTCGTTATATTGCACAGTTGGTTTAGTATTGTAAATTTTTGACAAATGTGTAAATTCTTCAATTGTTTGTGGTGTATTAGCTGAGGTTTCTGTAGTAGAAGAATCTTTAGTAATTTCTTCTATTTCTGAGGGTAAAGTTACGTTTTTATTTGGATCTAAAGGTAATAAAACGTCTTTTGACACCGGCGTTGTTTCAACTTTGTTTGTGGTCACATCGAGTTGAAGATCAAAGGGTGATGAATTTTCGATGGGCTCATTTTTATCTGATACTAGTAAAAATGACTCATCGTTAATTGTACTATCATAAAATGCCGTTGCATGATTTATATCAGTATTTATGTCAGTAGTGTGTTTTGTTTTAATTGTACTTGTCTCCGTAGTAGTAAAGAAATTGCTAGTAAAAGCAGTTTCGTTTCCATCCGAAATAATATTAGTTTGAAATATTGAATCAACAGTTACTCCATCGGTTTTAGAAATAGATTCAGTTGTATGTGCAAGTCTATGAGTGGTTTTATCAGGTATAATAGAATTCAATTTAATGGTTGTTTCAGCTTGTGCTGATGTTATATTTGATTCTTCAGATATAATTTTCGTAACGGTATTTGGTTCTATTACATTATTTTTAGTTTTTTCATCATTTTTATTATCTTCGTTCGGCAAATTATATATTTCGGTTGTTTCTTGTTTATTTATATGCCATAAAAGATTTTCGTTTTCTTCATACTTTTGAGTAGCTTCTGTTGGTAATTTTGTATTTAATGTTGTTTCTTTGTTTGTCTCTGTAGGAACGTCAAAAGATTCTTTTAAAAATTCAACCATTTTAATTGTACTTGATTCTGTGACAAATGACATTGTATGTGTATCGCCTACAGCCGTTTCAGTTTTATCGATACTTAGCTCAGTTACTGCGTCAGAATATTTTTTTGTGCTTTCAAGTTCCATTTGAGCTACAGTGAACTTATCCACGAATTTATTAGGAGTACTGTCATCGGTAGATACTAGTGGTTCAGTAGTAAATAACGCAACAGTATTAGTCGAAGTATCAATGGGTGCAATTGTTTGTAACGTGGATTTGACAAGTAATCCATCTGGTTCAGTAACATCGGACTCTGTAGAGTAAGTTCGAGATTCTAGTTCCCAATTTGACTGTGGAGTTGTAATATCTGGAATAGTCTGTGAATATATATCTGCTGTTGTTTTTTTATCACTTTTATTTATTGGTTCTGATGATTCAGTAGTTTTGTAATTAAAAACTACAGTAGAACTTGTTAAAATATTCGACTCATATGTGTATGTTTCTGTTATTAAATCATGAGGTGCGTTTTGTTTTTCCGTTGTAAATTCAACTGTATACCCACTAGGAGAGTCTGTTATAGTCGGCTTTAAGTTTTCTTCATCATTGTATGTATTTTTAGGAAGCGCTGTCAATATTTCAATATTATTTTCTGTACTCGTTGGCAAGCTTTCATAGTCCATAGTTGCGTCGGTAAATGGTAAAATTGTATAATGTGTTGTTTTCTTTGGGTTGTGTACGTACTTTATGCTTTCAGTTTCTGGTGAACTTTGAGTACTCTTAAATTCAGTATCTTTTGTAGAGATATCACCTGATGTGGTAGTGGTTTCTGTAAATTCGATATTTGATTTTTCAGTTGTTTCAATAGAAATTACGTCTGCTGCAGATGCTGTAGATGTACTATAATTTTTCTCAATGTTAATATTTGTTCTTTTATAAGGCGTAGTGGTAATAATAGCTTCTGTTGATACAAGGTTATAATCGGTTACAACTTGTGAGTTCAGATTAATTTTGGGACTAGTTGAAGGATTTTTATTATCATCATTTGTTTTCATACTATGTAATTCAAGTGTTTGAGTTGATAACGTACTTGTTTCCACTGTAATTTTGTCTAAGGGCCCGTATGTGTTCTCAGTTTTGCTTACATTTTTATACGCAGGTATTTGTAGTATATTTGAATCTGTGTAGTTATTAAGTTGTCTCTGATTTTCTGGATTTTTTGTGTTTTTGTTTTCAGAAGACGGTGTTGATGCAATCGTTTCATTTTTTACGTGAGGCTTGGCAGTACTTTCCGTGTGAATTGTACTACTGCTTTGGACAAGTTCATCTGATTCTAATGTTGAATGATAATCTATACTATCTTGAACTGTAATTGTTGTAATACTTTCTGTGCTGTCGTCATAGAGTGTATTTGTATTGGTGTTTGAATCAAGTATTGACGTGCTAATATTCGTCTCTGAAATACCTGCAGATATTTCTGTTGTATATTCTATGAAACTGTTTGATTGTAGTTCTGTGCTACTTTTACTGTCTTGATTTAATTGCTCGGAAAGAGTCGTCTGTGACATTTCAAGTTGAACTACTCCACTAACTGTTGTAAAGTTTTGAAAACTCTCAATTTCTGGTTGCTGAGTTGTTTGCATTGTAAGTATTGTAGATGTTACACTAGTTTCACTTTCTTGATAATTGATAGTGGCCTCAGTTGGTGTGGTTGAAATAAGGTCTAAACCTGAAATTTCGGTCGTATTTGTTAAATCTACATTGTTAGTATAGAGGTCGTGGTCAGTTGGTGTCGTAATATCAGTAGTGAATTCACTGTTTCCGTCCCACGTCGTGCTTGTTTTAGCATTATTGGAGTCTTTTTCTGTTAATAGGATATTTTTGGATTGGTCATCTGTTAATAGGAATATAATAAAAAAATCGTTAGTGAAGTTTAAATAACTTTTTAAATTATCATTTTTATATTCACATAAGGTATTCGAATAATATAAATACATACTCATGCTTGCTTTTATGAAAATAGAAAGTTTTTCACGAACATGCATTTGTATAAGAGAATCCATAGCCCAATGATAGAAGAATAAAATGAATAGTTTCAGAAAAAAAAGTAAGACGAGCTAGGCTTATTGATCGTGTAACAATTTATGTTATTTTTAGAAGGTACGTATTCCTTATAGTATGTAAATTTGACAAATGTTATTATGTAATTTTTAAAAAATCGTCGTTAAATAAAAAGTTTGACATACGGTCAATAAGCCTAAATCGAAGACTTGGACAATTTAACTTGTTTTGTCTTCATACAGATAAAGGTTGGTAGAGGCAATCATTGTGAAACTAAGTCTACACCCGAGTATTTATACAAGACTCAATTAATAACCGTGTACAGCTGTCCGGGTCTGTCGATGTAACATTGCCAGTTCTTTGTGGCGTTTTATCGGACAAATGGTACAATCACTATCATAGCAATAACCAGTTCATCTGGAGTTAGTTTTGCTATTTCACATGATATAAGAACCGCAGACTTGCTAGCATTAAAGTAGAAGTCCGCGATACGTCCATTATATGAATATGGCATGATATAAAGTAAAAGGTTGAGCAATGTCCTGTATGTGTTTCATCATAAATGATAATAGTTAGCTAAAACACAAAAGGCAACATAACAATTAGCGACGTTAAAACTATTATTTTATTAGCATCTTAGTTTTAGCATAAGTATCAATGCTAATGAAAGTGTTGTATGATACTCACTTTCCATGCAGGCCCCTGAGAATGGATCGCAAGGGACGCCAGGCCGACAATGTGGGCAGTTCGTGGTAGGCTGATTGCCTGAAAATACCAAAAAGTTGGAAACAATAGTTTTATGACAACATAAATTGTAAAGTGTATGATTGCCTTCTGATAATTTTTGGCAGTAAAAGGTAACTTATTTATAACGTAACTCTAAAGTCACTGTGTATCATATTAAGTAATACCAAAGAAACAAAAACAACTTATTCTTATTGTAGATTACGTACCTCTAACACAAGCGCAACCATCGCAGTACGTGTTGGGATACCTTGCGCAGTCTGATGACGTTTGACATTGACAAACTGCAATAATTAATTCGTTTTATAAATAATAATAATAATAATAGCCCCCTAAAACCCAACCTTACGTCCGTGCTGAATATCTAGCCACGTGGGGGGCGGACACGCATATTATTTAAACTTATGCGGCTAACAAGGTAATGGTAACAAAGCGATATGAAATGGTACACACAAGAAGTAAACGTCCCCAGGCGGGTCCCATTGCTAGTAGCAGTGGGGAATCCCGCTCCGAGCATTACAGTTCGGACTGCCCCTCGTACTCTGGGGGGGGGCAACATGTCGCAGTCTACCCAGCCTAAAACTGTTGTAGACCGAACATCACCTATCTCATCTACTTATAGCTTATTTCCGTCACCTAGTTCATCCCCTAACCCTTTTGAATACCCTATAAATTCTAAATCATCTACAGCGTCACCTGCGTCCATAGATGTTGAGCAAGAGGCCGAGTGCCTAGACCATGCTCCCACTTTGGGCAAAAACAAGCGTGCGCGTATTAAATTCACAGAAGAAATGAACATATTTATCTGGCGCACATGTTTACAGATAACTAAATTAGAAAAACATAACAAAAAGTTTTTGGGCTCATTACATAGACAATTTACAGAAAAAATTCCTGAAGTAAACATTACAAAAGAAAAAGTAGGATGTCAAAGAAGAGATATTTTAAACAAAAAATTGTTAACACTAGAAATGCTAGACGAGATTAAACGTGAAATTATTTCCAATTTAGAAGTACAAACTACTGCAGACAACAATAACCAGAAAAAATTATCTCAAAAAAAAAAATTAGCGTAATCAAACAGATAATCGTAGTTACAGACCACACATAAATTCAATACCTAACAATGCTGCGACTAACATGCGGCCTGCAATAACCAAAGCAGGTAAGGAAAGGCAGAGAATGCAATGGCCGGATGAAATTAATAGGGAACTCCTCAGATGTTATTACTTGGTTACTAATAATGAGACTAACCTTACAGGATATCGTGCACAGCTTCATAAAACATTTACAGAACTCCACCCAGATTTACAATTTATCTCAGAGCAACGCTTAGCAGATCAGATTAGAGTGATACATAGAAACAATAAAATATTACCGGCAGACAGAGATTCTATTAAGAGACAGGTAGAATTGGAAAATTTCACTCATGAAATACTGAAGATACAGATGTACATAGATAGCTCATTTCAACCACAACTTGAACATAATTATCAAATAGGTTCACATGATTTGTTCACACGTACATATGCAGAAGCTCTAACAAGTACTAATACACAACCAACTGATACTAGTCAAGCTCAGGAAAATAGTCAGAGTCATTGCTGTGCAACCCCACAAAGGGCTAAAGGTAATAGAAATGAAACCCAAACATCCAATGTAGAGTTAATAGATAGTAATAGTACATCTGTTATTAACACACGTGTAGGTGACAACAATAGCCATGAAATAGATGAAATTTTTAAAGATACACTGAATTATTTTCAAAACACACTGCCAACACAAAGAGACTTTATTCCAAAACAAAAAGCTTCTAAAAAACTTAGCATGATAGTAGAATACATAAACTATACAGTACTCCCAAAATATGTAAATATAGACTCAGATTTTACAACATATCAAACGGATACAGTGCAGCATGGACTGCAGCTAAAGTTAACGGTGCTAAAATAAACCTCCCTAAGAATTCAGATTCCTGCTGTAAACAACAGAGAAGAAGACCCAAGTGGCAAATCAGACTCGAAAAAAAAGTAAAAGACCTAAGAGCCAAAATATGAAGATTAACACAGTACATAAAAGGCAATAGATCCAAACGTATCGAAAAACATGTGCAAAACATTATAGAGGGGTACCAAGTACACACTACTCACGAAGAACCAAACAAAAAACTTACCGAATTCTTGAATACGCTTCGACAAAAATTAACAGTTGCCAGCAGTCGGCTTAAGAGGTATAAAATCTGTACGGATAGAAAGAACCAAAATAACCAATTTTCAGCAAACGAAAAGCAATTTTATAGGACACTCAGGAATTCAACTACAAACCATACACAATGTAACACCCGCACTAGTGCCGAAAGTAATATGCCAAAACCAGAAGAGCTACATAATTATTGGTCACAACTATGGGAAAACCCAGTAACACATAACCCTGAAGCCCAGTGGATAGAAGCTGAAAAAGTCACACTCGCAGCCGCTGAACCGATGGACTTCGAATATGTTTCAATTGAGATTTTCAAAAACGCTCTTAAGAAGTTGCACAACTGGAAAACTCCAGGTTCCGACAACATACACAACTTCTGGTATAAACGGTTTACATATCTCCACCCAGTTCTACATAATCATATCAATAATTTTATACAGCACCCCGAAACTATACCAGAATATATTACCAGTGGAACAACTTTCATGCTTCCAAAAGATCAGAATAACCTTGCTGACCCTGCAAAGTATAGGCCCATTACTTGTTTGCAAACTATCTACAAAATAATTACATCTTGTTTAACATCAGTCATATACTCTCACGTAGACAATAACAACATACTCACAGAGCAACAAAAAGGGTGTCGCAAATTTAGTCAAGGCTGTAAAGAGCAATTGACTATAGATGCGGTCATACTAGGACAAGTACAGAAGCAAAAGAAGGATTTATTTAGTATGTAAAGCTTATGATTCTGTTCCTCATTCTTGGTTGTTAGAAGTTCTTCACATCTATAAGGTATACCCAAGAATAATAACTTTTTTACAGAGTGCAATGTCCAAATGGACGACACGGCTTAAATTAATAACTCCCTTAGAAACAGTTCAGACTGAATCTATAAAATACAACGCGGCATATTTCAGGGTGATGCGCTGAGCCCGTTGTGGTTTTGCCTGGCCCTGAACCTGTTATCAAATGCTATAAATGCGTTAAACTTAGGTTACCCATTAGAATACCAAAACAACGAAACAGACCAACGGACTCACAAACAAAACTATAATTTAAATCACTTAATGTACATGGATGATATTAAATTATACGCCACTAATCAGGATGATCTAAGTACATTAGCTAATATAACAGAAATGTTCTCACTTGATATTTGCATGGAGTTTGGGATTGATAAATGCAAAATTAACTCAGTTAAAGCTGGACAAACATTTGAACACCAACATCAAATCAATCAAGACTAATTCATTACAAAGAAGTAAAAACAACCCTTACTCAACAGTTCAAGCATAGACTTAATTCTATTATGAGGACATATTTACACGGAAAAAACATCATTAAAGCTATCAACACCTATGCTGTACCGGTGCTTACTTACTCTTTTGGCATTGTAAAGTGGACAAAAGCAGATCAACAAAAATTACAACGTCTTATTAACGTCACTATGACCAAAAATAGAAAGCACCACCCTAAATCCTGTGTGCAAAGGCTAACATTAGAAAGAAAAGAAGGAGGCAGGGGCTTAATCGATATTACTAATTTGCACAACCGACAAATCTCTTCCCTGAGGTCATATTTTCATCACAAGCCTCTTTCATCAGCATTGCATAAATCTGTTGAAGCAAATGATCACAAACTTACACCACTTAACTTAAAAGACCCAACTATTCAAAAGAACGAAGCACAGACTGACAGACAAACTAAAATAATAGAGTGGGCACAGAAGTCCTTACATGGAAGATACTACCGCGATCTGAACCTGGCTAACGTTGACAAAGATGCGTCAAACGAATGGCTCAGATATGGAGAGATATTCCCCGAAACAGAAGGATTCATGCTCGCCATTCAGGATCAAACAATAGAAACCCGAAACTACCAAAAACATATTCTTAAATTACCAAATACCGTAGATTTGTGCCGCCGCTGCAATAGTTCTTCTGAGACCATTCAACACATCACAGGGTCATGTAAAGCTATAGCACAGACAGACTATAAACATAGACACGACCAGGTTGCCAATATTGTACATCAAACGCTTGCAATTAAACATAATCTCATAGCTTCACCACCAGTACCCTACTATAAATACATACCTGAAACCATACTAGAGAACTCCACACACAAACTATATTTTGACCGTGCAATGTTAACAGACAAAACAATTCACTATAATAGACCAGATATTACACATCTAGATAAAACAAATAATTTTGTAAATATGATAGATATAGCAGTTCCTATAATACACATAACTTACAAACGACAATAGCAGAAAAACTGACGAAGTACATCGACCTAAGGGATGAGATTACGCGTATGTGGCAGCTACAAAAAGTTACTATTGTTCCAATAGTGCTCTCGTCTATAGGTATTATACCCAAACAGCTTCATCAGTCTTTTAAGACCATCGACCTTCCTAAATCCACCTACGTAAGCATGCAAAAAGCGGTAGTTCTTAACACATGTAGAATAGTTAGGAAATTCCTCCAAACAGATATCGCAGTTCCGTCAGGATCTCAATTACCTAACCGTTTTAGTCAAACTGACGTCCACTTGGCTTAGGCCCGTGGCGTTAGTGAAACCGGCTCCGAGAGGCCGAGATGGTAAAAACCAAAAAACAAAATAATAATAAGAAGTTTCCCCATAATAATTTATTTCAGATTCAGAATATAAAAAGAAAACATGTGAAACCTTGTTGATAACAATACATTAATGTAACTTTTGCTAAGATTTGCATACCTTTAGAACAAACAGGTTGGTGGTCAATGACAGCGCAATGCTGTCCAGGCGCGCAAGGTCCGCCAAGCGCGCACGGGTCGCCGCACCGCCCTTCCATGCACGCCAGCTCCGGCGCACAGTGTTCATGCGCACCACACTCTAAAGCTACGCAAAGTTAACACATTAGGTTATGCTGTGAAATTTAATAACACCGTATTTTCAAGCGATAACGATATAAATCAAAATTTATTTTATATTATATTGATATTTAATTTTTATTATATTAATATTTAATTAAAAATTGTTTCCATAAAATAAATAATTTTGAAAGTGTATTATTCTTTTATTTATTTATATTATATGTATAAAAAAATATATTATAGAAATCCATTGTCCGAATAAAGTGCTAGGAAACTAAAAGCAGCAGTTACAGTCAACTGTTCTAAACGTGCTGTAAAGTGTAAATTCAAATTGACTAAATGATAACATTGATAGAGTTTTGTACACTCTACAGTCTACATAAGTACACATCAGTGAAGTATAATGGTCACACATCAGTAAGTCAGTACACAAGTGAGACAAATTAATTTTGCAAACTCTGTCTCGTGGCAGTTTTATTGCATGGCATGTGCTCTTAAAGCTATTAGAGCATTAGAATTAAGTTAAGCGCACCCATCACCAATGTAAAGTGAAAGTTATAACAAAATGTATAAAACAAAATATGTAATGTAAGTATGTACACAAATAAAATGATAACATGCTGAAAGACTACCTGATACAGAAGGCGTTCAAACTGTGGAGAAAGATAAAATATAAACATGCTTGAAGAATAAGATAGAGAGTGATAGATCCGCATGAAGTCATAGAAAAAGAAACTATCAACATTTCCTGTAATACGAAGAAAAAATATTAATAAGATTTTTATAAGACTAAATACTATAAGGTATTCTAGTGTGGCAATTTTTCTTGTATTGTCTTTTTGGATTACCTTTAATACAGCCATGTTTCTCATCGTGTGTGAATCCATTAGGGCAAAACTTGCAAACCGGATGATGGTCTTCTACTGAACATGGAGCACCACTGCATGCATCTTTGCATGGATCTTTACATTGAAAATCTTTGCACGCTAAATTATGGGGGCACCCATTGTCTCTCAAGCATATTGATACAGTTGGATTGCAATCTTCAACGCATAAGCAAGTGGCGCGGTGTTCTACTACTTCGCATTGTTTTCCTTTAGGACATACAGGTTCTTTCGATGCCAAGCACGGATTCACACACTTTGAATTTCGGCAGGCCGCATTAGATGAACACTGCTCATCTCGTGTACATTCAGCGTGCTCGGGTGCACATGTCAATTCTCCTTTTTCATTTAACGCAAATCCATTGCGACAGACACATACTGGTTTGTGATTTCGAACTTCACATTTTTGGTTTCGACGACAATTTTGGAAGTTTACGCAAGGATTTCTGCATTCATTCGTGCTAGTATCGCAAGCCAATTTAAGTGGGCATGGTTTTGTTTCAGAGCATGTGAACGTGAGGTTGTGATCAGCTGTGGGCTTGCAAGTAGGATCGAGGCGGCAGGCGACGCGCGGTTGGCCCACGTAGCACTGCGGACACGAGCAGTGCGCGCGATGCATCAACGGCGCGCAGAGCGCATCCTCGCCACATACGCCTCGCACCGTGCAAGGGTCCACACAATGTAAGCTCAAACACGCTTTGTCTACAGGACAGTCCTTGTCGCTCGTGCATTCGATACCTAGGAAGATGTGAAAGAAGAAAGCAGAGTCGAAAGAGCGGTACCTTCAGCCGCGAAGAGGAAACTTTCTCACGAGACAGTGCATGCTTTTTAAAACTGATAGTTTATGACCAGAGATAATTATGTATATAACGAAATATTATAATACAAGCGATATGTACATGAAGCCGGACAACATGTTACTGATTGTTTAAAAATTCAAGCACGAACGGTGAGAATGCTTCCACTATATCCATACAATAATTACAAATATATTTTACTATCGGAGTTTCTAATCTCACGGTAGGTACACATATCTGCGTATTTGTCTATTGAACATTATTCTAGACGTATTACGGGACTAATAAAGTATGTTCTTATTTTACACAAACAGAAGTTCAAGGAAGTAGTTTTTTACTAAAGTAGTATTTAATTTACTTCTTTGAACATCTGGTTTTAGATAGATTCCCATTAAAAACCTAAGCTTTTGTATTTACATAAAAAATAGTGGGAAATTTTTAAATAGAAATGAATGTACAAGCTTACACCCGTTCGATTTCTTTTTCTGAGTCATTATGTGAGACAAATTCTTACCGTGCATTTTTACATGTGTCTATGAAAACGGGTATGGGTAAATTTTGTTGTACTTACTGGTGTGACACTCGATATCAGCCTGTCCCTCAGTTCCAGGAATGCATCGACAAACAAATTCTGCTCCTTCCCTCAAACATTCTCCGTTTATTCCACATCCTGTAGTTCGACAGTCAACTACGCTACGTTCAAGAGAACCTGCAATTTTATTGGATAAAATAATATATACTCTAATTGCTGTATATGAAAATACAAATACAAATATTGCTGATTTCGCAATATTTGTTTAGGCTATTTGTACACATTGTGTTCTTTAGAATGGCCAATGAACCAGAGTCATAAAAAACAGTTACTTACATTCTATATTTGGATCGCCGTTAGGATAGTTACGTGGACAGTAACACTGCGGTTGACCGTTCTGTCTAATACGGCACTGTGCATTAGTTCCACAAGACTTAAAAGCACAAGGTTCCATTGTTCCACAGAAACATTGTCTTTGGGGATTTCCAGCGCAATTTGGAGGACATGTACATTCATAACTTCCATCGTCTAGATCACGACAACGAGCGTTTACACCACATGGATTCCGTAGACAGCTACCCATCGCCTGCTTAATGCATTCGACCTTTGGGTTGCCCAAATGATTTGGTGGACATGAACACTGAGGGGTTCGATTAACTACACGACATACAGCATTGAGACCACAGGTACCCAAACATACGTTTTTGCATTTTCCCTCTTCAGTACATTCTTCATCAGCGCCACAGTCTTCATTTTGCAGGCATTCATATGATTTACATTCTTTTAGTGGGTCACCAGAAAAGCCACTTGGACAACTACATACTGTTCTGTGTCTAGCTGCTGAGCACAAAGCATTTTTGCCACAAGATTTATCTTGGCAAGCTTTCAAGCAGAGTTTATTACTGCACAGCATCTCGTCTCCGCAGTCCCTGTCATTATTGCAGCCTGGCATACATAAACCTTGAATACATATTTGGCGCTCAGGGCATTTGTTTCTCGCTGAACATAAAGATCTACAACCTCCATTGAAACATTTTTCTCCACAGGAACAATCTGAGTTAGCATCGCAAAGAGAAATACAGTAGCCACTGTCATCACATGGACAAAAACCGTCACATTGCAACCTTTTCCTCTTACATTCAACAAGAGGGTTTCCGCTATAATTGCTAGAACAACTGCACTGTACACGGTGGTTAAGTACTTTACATTCTGAACATATGCCGCATATATTGCTGTCCTTACATGGATCTGTAAAAAGAATATAAAAAAGATGTTTTATAATTATTGTAGTTTGGTTCTAATTTTTTATTTAACTACTATAATACAAAAAATAACCTTTGCATTGCCCGTTTAAGCAAGCTTGGTATTCTTCGCATGCATTGTCATCTCTGCAACCTTGTTTACAGATTCTGTTTTCACAAATATGACCTTCTGCACAGGCGTCGTCACTGTTACATACGACGCGGCATATTCCTCGTATACATTTCTCGTTAGATAAACATACGGTATCACTGGAAATCAGAAATATGTTACGTTTTAACATAAATGGTATGAATAAAAAAAATGTCTAAACTTGTAATAAAATTAGATACCTTCTACAAGATGGATGACAAGTGTCTCCGTAACAATTAAATCCCTCCGGACAATTTTTATTTAAATCACAGGACGTTGTTGTTCTTCTGCACACAACTTTTGGATCACCTTCTAACGATGGAGGACACATACACGCGGGTTGATGATTTTTAATAAGACACAATGCATTTGCACCACATGTAGCCGGTTCTGTACACGGATTCAAACACTGTCCTGATAAACAGGCCAGATCATCTGAACAATGGGAGTTCGATCTACATCCCGTTACGCACATACGGCCATCACATACTTCATCATCTGAACATTGTTCGTCTGCAGTGCAAGCATACCGACATACACCTGAATCGCATCTTTCGCCTTGTAAACATTCTGTTCCGTCGGTCGAACATGCGGGCCTGCATCGATCATCTTCGCATCTCCATCCTGTAGCGCAATCTGTATGCGTACGACAAGAGAGGGACGTAGTTCGTACACAGCCTATATTAGGTGTTGGGTTCGGAATTAAACCTTCTGTACAAGAACATAAAGCTTTTCTTTCCAGCACTGAACATAAAGCATTGGGTCCACAAGGATTAACATCGCTTGAACAAGGATTCAGACAGATATTGTTTTTGCAAAATTCATCAGGGCCACAGTCTTCATCATGTCTACATCCATATTGGCAACTACTTGATAGGCATATGTGTCCAAGGAAACAGTCGTTGTCGACTCTGCATGTTACTGTAAACATTATAATAATAAGAGTTGTAAAAGTTTTTGTGAAATTAATAATAATATAAGCGTAATTACTATAGAGTATAGGTAGCCAATACAGTATTGGCTATATATAATACAGTATGTAAGTATTGGCAATACTTACATAAACAAGCTCCTTTAGAACATCGCTCATTTAGAGCACATTCTTCGTCAGTTTGACATTGAGGTACACACATAGAATCTTGACAAAAATAGCCATTTTCACACTCTCCTGCGCCGCCACATAGCCTTGGTACTAGAATTATATAAATTTGCGTTTTGTAAATTTTCCAAAGCTATTTTATTAATTGAATAATTACTAGTACACAGTTTTTTAACTTACTTCTTACACATTCCACGTCCTGGTTGCCTGTGAAACTGTATGGGCAACTGCATTGTGTAATATGGTTTTCAGTGCGACAAATTGCGTTTAAGCCGCAAGATTTTTCTAGCTGACAGGGATTTATACATTGTCCATTACTACATTTTTCTTGTGATTCGCATTCCTCATCCACCACACACAAGCCTGAAAGTAAAATGGTGATAATTATAAATTTACTGTTTTTATTTTAGAAACTATTGTATTTTTAACAGACACGTTACAATTTATCTTACTTTTGCAAAGGCCTTTATGACAATAATGATCACTCGGACAATCTATTCTTTTTATACAAGATATTTCACGAAGACGACATCCCTTATCGCTTGCAGGATTTCCTATATATCCAGTTTTACATTTACATTGACCAACATGTCTTGATGCTACACATTCAGAATTTATGCCGCATTGGACCGTTTCACAGGCATCTGGAAATTTTAACAAACATAAGTTATATACAGTATGTATCTAGATTACATTTAAATACATTAGGAAACTTGCACATACCTGTGCATTTTCTTATCCCATCCACAACTGTACACCTAGCCACTGCTGGACAATCCCTATTGAATCTGCATTCTTCCGCCTTATGACATCCTTCTTCATAAGCGTTACCTACAGTGCCCGCTGGGCATGAGCATTGAGGACGATTTTTATAATTTTTACATTCTGCAGCATTGCCACAAGGTTTAGATGCACAATAATCTATTCCGGTACATCCTTTTAGAGGATCTCCAGTATAACCTGGTTGACAATAGCATACGTGATTGTGTTTTTCAGAAGAGCAAATTGTATTATCGCCGCAGTTATTTTTTACCAGACAAGCTATCTTGCACATGTTGCTTTCACATATTTTATCGTCAGTGCAGTCTTTATCAGTATCACATTCTTTTCGTCTGCAACCTTGTAAAGGGTCGCCAAAATATCCATCTTTACACGAACATTCAGGTTCATGTGTCCTGCCTGTACACAAAGCTTGTCGGCCGCATGGGTGTTTTTCACATACACTAATACATTGAGGTATTCCTTTTCTACCAATTAAGCATTGTTCATCGTCAGCACAGTTCTCATTCGAAGCACATTGGATTTCTTTTGTACAAATTCTGTTTAGGCAAAATTGAAAGTCTGGGCAAGTTGTATTAGAGTTACAAGTAAGTCGACAAGTTCCTTGTATGCATGCTTGGTCGTTTAAACAATCTCTCGCATTTTTACATAGTCCTGAAATATAAATTGAAACAATGAATAATAAGGTAAATAATGCATTTATTACGTAATTACGATGATGCTGACACTATTTATGATTGTATTTAAAATTCATAATAAATAAAACTCACCAACACATAGATTATCAACACATTTTGTTCCAGATGAACATCTACTATCGTCTGTGCAGTATTGTATGGGTACGCATCCTAGCACTGGATCTCCTGTAAAACCAGGTGCACAGGAGCAATGACCAATGTGATTTCTTGACAGACACTCGGCATTTCTACCACATGCTCTGGGAATGCTGCACGAATTCTTGCATTTGTAATTAACACAAGCTTCTTCCATTTTGCAATCAACATCCTTAATACATTCTAGCTTTGTGCATTTCTTATAAGGATCACCCTGACTATCAGGTGGACATTCACATGTCGGGTTGTGTTTTAATACTGTGCAGTCTGCATTTTCACCACAAGGAGAAAGTTTCACACAAGGATCAATACAGTGGTTATTGTAACATTGCGTTTTTTCCGAACAATCGTTATTTGAAAAGCAATCTCCAGGCAATCGACAATTTCCACTATTTGTGTCGAAAATTGTACCATTTATACAATTACAAGTATGAGATCCAGGGCTATTTACGCAATTTGCGTTTAAAGGGCACGGATTTTGTAAACATTCGTTTAAATCTTCACAAATATTGTTCACCAAGTCATAGCCCGATGGACATGAGCATAAAGATTTGTGTTCTACAATTTGACATGTTCCTCCTTTGCAAGCATGGTCTTCGCATTTATCGGAACATTTGTTGCTTTTCATGTTGCAGTATTTGTCATCAGAACAATCTGAATCTTCCACACATTCTACTTTGAAGCAACCAATGTTTCTATCAAACGGATTACCGAGATATCCCTTATCACACGCACAGGTGACTCTATGTTTAATTACAGAACAGATAGCATTTATTCCACACGCTTTATTTTGACATGGGTTTGAACATTTTCCTTTCACACAAGCAAGAGAATCTTCGCATTGACTATCACGTCTACATTGGTTTGGTAATAAGCAACCTGTTCGATATGGATCTCCTACAGCACCAGTGGGGCATAAACATTTGAATGAACCTGGCCCGTCTATACATTGCGCCGTAGGATGACATGGGTTATTGAGACATTCGTTTATATTAGTACATTCATCGCCAATAAATTCATAACCTGATTGGCATTCACAATTGCCTGATTGACATAATTGGTTATTTAGACAGTCAGAATCTAATTTGCAGCCCGGTATGCAAATTCCAGAACTACAATGTTCACCATGAAGACAATTGCTACTTGAATGACAAATTTTGTGACATATATTATCACGACATTTTTCTCCAATAGCACATCCTGTATGATCTTGGCAGGGAACTTGACATAATCTTCCTATACACATGTGATCAGGTGGACAATCGGATGTTCTAGCACAAACACCAGGTTTGCGGACACATCCTTGCTGAGGATCAGGCGTTCCTTCGAATCCAGAAGGACATTCACATCTTGTACTGTGGTTAATTCTGGAGCATATTGCATTTGGACCGCAAACTCTTGTTGCATGGCACGGATTTACACATTTATTATTAACACACGCCTCATCACTAGGACAATCTTCGTTACTTCGACAACCAATCATACAATGCCCGCTTACACAGGCTTGCCCAATTCCACATTGAGTATGTTTACTGCACTGGGTGATACATAAATTCTTAATGCATGAATCGCCTACATCACATTGGCTAGAATTTCTACATGCTGTGAAGCATTGACCATTGCTGCAGATATCCCCACTGCAATCTCGTTCATTGTAACATCCTAATACTCTTTTTTTACACGCATTCCCGCCCTGTGTATTTTCATAACCTTCAGGACATATGCATATGGGTTTTCTTTCTACGATTTTACACAATGAATTGATTCCACATGCTCCATCACAGGGATTAACACAGCGGTTATTAACACAAACTGCATCTAATGGACAATCTTTGTCTTTTGTGCATTCACTTTGTTTATAACATCCTTCTCTAGAGGGGTCGCCAACAAATCCGGCTTGACATTTGCAGATGTATGAAGATAGTCGTGGCTCACACATAGCAGAAGGGTGACATGGATTTGGATTACATATTTCAATTTTTCTGCAATTTACTTCCGGTATTGGATCTGCTTTAAATCCATTAGGGCATTGGCACATTGTTTTATGATTTTCTGCTATACATACAGCATTTTCGCCGCATGAGTCTTCATTGCAAGCATTCATACAACTGTGAGTCATTCTGTTACATAATTCATGCGATAGGCAATCAGTATTATAAATGCAAGGCACAGATTGACAACCTTTTCCCAAATCGTTAGGATTTCCGGTAAATGGACCTGAAGGACACTGACATTTGGCTGCATGGTTGTTCGTAACACACACAGCATTTGGTCCACAGAGAAGCTGTTGACATGCAGGTACACATTTTTTAGCATTTCCAACAGTTTTACATATTTCACTCTCTCGACACTGCGCATCGTCAGCGCACTGGTTTTTGTTCAGAGCTATGCAACCATCTCTATCGTTAGGATTTCCTACGAACCCATTTAAACACTCACATTGACTTTTATGATTTCTTGTGATACATCTTGAGTTTTGAGGGCAAGTATATGCTAAACAATTGTCTGAACACTTGTTTACTCCGAGAACATCTTTTTGACAAGACTTATTTTCATCGCAGTCACTATCTGCTTTGCAGTTTGGAGTTGAAGGTTGTTCACATATTGAACTTACGGGGTTCCATAGAAAACTATCTTTACAATCACAAATGGCATTATTATCGACTACCTTGCATACTTCATTAGCACTGCAAACAATTGTTGAGCACAAATCTACACAACGATTTGTTGAACCATCTACAGGTAAACACACTTGAGGTTCGTTGCAATCAGTATTTAAATTACATTCTACTTCATTAGGCTCTCTTTGCTGCAAATGACATCCACTTTTAATATCACTGGGTTTTCCTACATACCCCTCAGCACAAATACAATGAGCTTGATGATTAGCGCTTATACATAATGAATTCGGTCCACATTGTAACTTGCTACAAGAGTCAACACACTTTCGAACATTTTTTGCTATTTGAAAACAAATTTCTGAGTCTTGACAATCACCATCTACTGTGCACTTGTTATCTGGAACGCAACCTTGTCGTAAGTTGTTAGGATTTCCGACATAACCAGGGAGACAAATACAATTGCCTTCTTCACAAATAGCTTTAGGTCCGCACATCATTGTTTTGCATACATCAACGCATCTTGATTTATCGCAAATATAGCCATCGGGACACGTTGCGTTATGTGAACATGTACAAAGACTACCCTCTGCGCATTTAGGTATCGCTAACTGAGAACAGAGTTCGTAAGGGTTACCAACGTATCTACTTTTACAAATGCAGCTAAAGCTTCCTGGTGTATTTATACAAATGGCATTTTCAGCACAAGGTTTGGAACTGCATTCATCTATGTCATTGCATTTTATATTCGGATTACCAACGTATCCTGGTGGACATAAGCATTCAACATGAGATTTGGTTTGTTGACATACAGAGTTTTTCCCACAACTGGCTTTAGCACATGTTATTTGTCGACGTGGTAAACATTTTATATATGGATTTCCAGTAAATCCTTTATCGCACTTGCATACGTTAGTTTGTCCATAAATACAATGTGAATTTTGACCGCAGCGAGGTTCACAAGCTGGTGGTGAAATTGCTGTAAATAAAAACTTGTGTTAAGTAAAATTTATCTAACATTTTTATAGCAAATATTAGAAGTGTAAATGGATTTCACTTACGTGGCATACATAGTAGATCAGGATTTCCAACAAAAAAGGCGTTACAAACACATCGACCACTATTTTCATCACACGAAGCTCCTACTCCACACACAACACCTTCGCATCGCTGTCTACAACGTCCTGCTACACATGTCAAAGGTTCTTCACATGGGATACCAGATCCACATACATCTCTATGACAGTGCCCGCCGGGAAACGGGTTGCCTACCATGCCTTCGGGACAAACACATGTAGGACCAGTTTTTGATATTATGCATTGGGCACCTGATGCACATGAATACGTGTCACAGCCTTGAACAAAAACTTACTATTAATGTCATGTGAAGACAAAAACTAACATAAAATATCACACACAAGATTATAATCACCTGATATACACTTTCCACCTTCAGGCTTTGTATATCCAGGATTACAACGACACCAAGCAGCATGATTTTCAACCTCACAAAATGCATTACTGCCACAGGAAACACTCGTGCATGGTGATACACATGTTCTATTCAAACAAGCTAGCATATTGGGGCATTCATTATCAGAACTGCATAATGATCGTGATGGTCCTATGTCTTCAACGTAACCTAAAATTAACAAGCGTATTTTATTAATTTATTTACTTTTCACTCTTTTACAGTAAACTTCGTAGCACTAAAAAGCAATTGACCAATTTTAATAGAGTAACGTTTGATTTTATCTACTTAGTAGATTTAACCTGAATAGGACAATATTACTTTTTTAATGGTACAAATAGACAGTTAAACTAGAAATAATACAAACGTACATCCTGTTTTGTAGGGATCTCCAACCATATTCAGTGGACAAGCGCACTGATATCCACCCTTTTGATCATGACAAATAGCTCCGTAAGCGCATGGGGCACTGTGGCATTCATTTCTATTTGTACAGCCAGTATATGGATCCCCTTCATAACCCGTCATACACATGCATCTAGGAGGATCGCTTGGGGTACACTTTGCATTGATTCCGCAGGTAAATCTCTCACAAGGACTCTTACATTTTTGTCCATCAGAAACGTCTAGATAAAATGGTGGTGGACATATGCATTTGCCAGGTTGGATACATTTTTCGTTTGGAAAGCAGTCAGAATCACTAATGCATCGCTTTTGATTTATAGTACAATGACCAGACATAGGATCTTTGCTGTAGCCCGGGGGACATTTACATATGAATGAACCAACTGTGTTTACACATTCCGCACCAAATCCACAAACAGGTTGACCAGAAGTGCATTCATTTATATCTTCACAAGCACCATCAACACTCTGCGAGTACCCAGCAGGGCAGGCGCAGTAGCTGACCCCATCTGAGATAACAATACATTCGGCTCCTTTTCCGCATTTGTTGTCCTTTGAACAGCCAGAAAGAACACAGTTTCCGTTGACGACTTTATATGGTGGTTGGCAGTGACAATCTATATCATTACACATTTCACAATGGTTATAAGGGTTGCCACTGTATTCAGGCGGGCATTTACACTCGTAACTTCCGGGTAAATTTTTACAAATAGCATTCAGGCCACAAGGCGAACGCCCGTGTTGCGTGCATTCGTTAATATCTTCACACAACCCAGTTTCTTTGCTGCGCGAGAAACCTTGGGAACAAACACAAACATTTTCGCCGTCGTGTAAAATGCATTGTTCGCCCTGGGGGCACGGATTAGTGTTGCCACATTCGCTTGGCATTTTTCCAGGTATACATCCATCAAGGTACGGGTCACCGTTAAAACTGCCAGGACACTCACAAAGGTAATGTCCCGGTAAATTTTTACACACTGCACCCGGACTACAAGGGTTAGCATCGCATTCATTTATATCTTGGCACCCACTTAGCGAAGATGGATCTCCACTAAAACCGCTTTTACAAGTGCATTGCGCTGTTTGGTCATTCAGTAAACATTCTGAGTTGCTCCCGCAATGTAAAGTTTCACAAGGATCTGTAACATTTTTTTTTGTTAATTTATACTTAAGTACATAAAGTGAGATCAATATCTATAATAGAAATAGTATGAATAGTATAAATGATAATGCAATAAATGATTTCTAATTTTTTATAATGTTAAATAAAACTTACGCCGGCATTCATTCCCGATATTAGGTTCTGGACAGAGACATCTTGAATTTAAGTCACATAAAGCATTTCCTGGACATTCATTATCGGTTTTGCACATGAGTATTTCTGCACATCGCACTCTGGGATCTGGGTCAGGTGCAGTGCTTTCTGGGCATTCGCAGTTGTACGATCCTTCTTGGTTAAAGCAGTCAGCTCCAATACCACAAATTCCTTCTACTTGACATTCGTCGATATCAAAGCATTGTTTATACGCATCACCAGTAAATCCCTCAGGGCATTGGCATAAGAAACTTCCAAGTGAATTAGAGCAACGTGCATTTGTACCACATCGGCCGAACGTCCCTATAGATATGTCACATTCGTCAACGTCAATGCAACCTGCTGCTATGTCATTCGGGTCAAATGTCCAGCCTTCTTCACAGACGCATAACGCTTCCGTATCTTCTGTCTTACAATATGCGTGCTCGCCACATTTGACGTCGTCACAAGGTGCGCGACATGATACTTTTGGTGGTGACCCCACAAATCCGTTAGCGCATTCACAATTAAAACCGCCTGGTGTATTGATACAAACAGCGTTATCGCCGCACTTCGAAGTTGTGGTACTACATTCATCGATATCAACACATACAGAACCCTTAGCATCAAATCCTTCTTTACAAAAACATTGACTTTCTATGCATTCAGCGTTATTTGTGCAGTCAAAGTTAGATTTACATAATGTATTAACGTCGACCTGAAAAGATAAGTTTAGCTTTAAATCTAACTCTTAATTTATTATTCATAACCAGAGTAATGTATTTTACTTACCTGTTCACAAGCGATTTGTGGATTGGGATTTGCTCTATATCCTTGGGGGCATACGCAATTGTATCCCGGTGCAGCATTCTCGCAAAGAGCATGTGTGCCACAGGGTCGTTCCAACGCTTGGCATTCGTCGATGTCGTGGCATCCTTCAGACGCACTTGCGTCTCCTGTGTACTCCGGCGCACAGGTGCACACGTAGCTGCCGATAGTGTTGGTACACACAGAGTGTGCGCCGCACACTGCTGCGCTACTCTTACATTCATCCAAGTCTGGTACAACAAACAACTCACGTCTAATTACATCTGCCGCAAGTGCGGACCATTTGTACATACGCACGCAGTAGGTACGCCGACAGCCACTACGAAGGGAAAGCGACAGGTACAGACGACCAAACATAGACTGTTATAAAACACTTGACAGAAGAAAAAGGAAGGAAAATATAGTTTGCGTAGAAAATAGAAGTAGAAATCACAAGTAAGTTTCCTATGATTTATTTTCGCCGCTGATCCAACAGGCTGGCCGCTGCCGTAGTAAAAATAGCAGCTTCGAGCTGAAATTCGGTAACATTTGTCGATAAATGTTTATGTGTCGTGATTGGTTAAGTTAGTACAAGCGTGAAGCCACCGCACGTCTTTCTGCGGCAGTGTTCAGCGCGATTTTCTTTCCACGCTACCAAGTTATAGTAAGAAAGCGTTAGAAAACAGATGAGCGTGTGTTAGCTTTCGTCACACCTACTGGCACTCACGATTACGATGCTTACCGGTACACTGTACTTCAGGGTTCCCTTCAAAGCCAGGTGGACATACACAGCGATAGGCACCGGGGAGGTTCTCGCAGAGCGCGCCACGACCGCAAGAAGCGCGTGCGCACTCATCGTGATCGCGGCATCCGACGCGGGGGTTGCCCTCGTAGCCTGCTGGACAACTGCACTCGTATGCGCCATCCATATTGCGGCACACGGCGCCCGGACCACACGCGTTTTCATTCAAGCACTCGTCCATATCGACGCACTACCAAAAATAGTAAGATTAAGTATAAATATTTAATTAATAAATTTAATTTTAGGCACTATGCACTCACGCCATCGAAAGGGTTTCCGGTGTAACCAGCTTGACATGCACATGTATAGTTTCCCGGATAGTTCTGACATAGAGCGTTGATTCCGCAAGCCCCGGGTCGACGACATTCGTCGATATCTGTAAACGTATATAAGTTTTGATCGATTCCTCATCAAGGTAATACTTTTTCTGCAATAACTAAAAATCCAATTATACTGTAAGGACCTCGGCACTCCTCTTCACCATCGCCCTCGAAGCCTCGATTACATTTGCAGATGAAATGAGCAGGAAGGTTACAACACTCGGCGTTCTCCACGCATCGTGACGATATCGCAGGATCTTCACATTCGTTTATATCTGTTAAAACGAGAAACAATGTGAGTTGCCAATAAAACACAACTGGGAAAAGTAACAAAATAAGAGCTATTGTCAAACAACAATCTACCTCTGCAAGTGAAACCATCGCCTTCGTAGCCTGGGAAACACGAGCACTGGAAACTGCCGACCGTGTTTGTACAGTGAGCAAAAACATCGCATGGTCTTTCTTTACATTCATTTACATCTGAAAGTGAAGAAAAAGTGGGTATGTATTAAACCGACCTGGCACTTTAAAAAAAGAACTTGAAAAACGAGTAGTATTGTGGAGTACTACTTACCGGTTTCCTGGCAGTTGCAGCCGCCAAAACCGTCATTACAATGGCACACACCGTTTAGACAAGCACCATTTATACATTGCGCGCCATCTTCTTTGGTACAATCATCTAAAAATATATAAAATATTGTATGAAGATTGTTAACCTCTGTGATCTCATCACTAATTATTATAAATCTTGTTATTATAAATATTAGAACATCTAAACTCACCTGTACATTTTAAATCTGACCTAAGTTCGTCGGATGCCTTGTAGCAGTCTGGCACACCGTCGCATAATTTAGATAATTCATATAATTGTAATATTTGTGTAGATTCGTTTACTTGACAACCAAAATAGCCGTCTTCTAAATTTAAGAAAAATACTTCTCGTTTTATTCCTAAACCTATCCCATATTGTCCTTCTGTCGCTACCTGCGAAAGAAATTGATAATTTCGTATAAAAACACAAATTTATCGAAATTAATATGTTAGTTAGCAAAGAAAACTGATCTTGATGTAATGTTCAAAGCATCCGACCTAAAGGCTAAAATGAATATAATACTAAATAGCTTTGCTATTATGATTAGGGGATGTTTTTATATATTTTGTGTGTTCCTTGCACTTATTTTGTTGGATAAGTGACATTAAATGAATTAACCAGACACTTACACGAGTACTGTTTCCACATTGATAACTAGTATTACCTTAGTAGTAGCATTGTGAATTCACGTCTTACACAATGCAACTCATCTTTGTCACTTAGTCGGTATCTTTCGCCTTATGCATTACCTAAACTTAATTGCTATTATTTAATGTTTATTTCATAGGTAAGTATTACTCACATGTGTCGTTGTGACTAAGAGCGTCCAAACCACAAGCGGTAAGGTTTCTATATACATGGTCTCTGCAACAAAAGAGAAAAACTATTTAACCTCCACTTGTATCCACGCTACAAAGAATTTAGGCAAGTTTATAAAATTTAAAAGTATCCAAACAAAAAACAAATAAATGACTTATGCATAAACTTGCAATATATTAAAATTAGGTCTATTTGTAAAAAATTACTCTGAGCTGTTCACAAGTAAAAGGGAAGTTTGCAGTTTTTCAACAAGATATTCTGATATTCTGGTAGCTTTACAGGGTAAGACAGTTTCCTTTCAAAGGAACTATTATAATATGGCAGTAAAAATATTTAACAAAATTCCTGATCATATAAAAAATTTACCAATAAAAAAATTCAAGATCGCCTACTACAATTATTTATCTGACAAATGTTTTTATAGCGTTAAGGAGTATTTAGACGGTACGATAAGTAATTTTTTTTAAGTCTCGTAAATGTTTTAGTAATTTTTATGTATTATTAGCCTGACTGACATTTTTTACAAATTTATATTGATATGACTTGCATGTACTTATGAAACCATTAAATTGTCATTTTAATTAAATATTTAATGTAATGTTTAAAAATGTAAAGATTTGCATACCAAGTGCTCTACAGGTTAAGCGTGTGAAACTAACTTATAAGATTGTAATACCTTATGAAAACCACATTTACCGCAAATAATAAATTTTCATTTTCTTTTTTCTCATTTTCAAATCAGGTCGGGTGCGAGCGTAGCGAGCACGGGAGTTCGGGCCACCGGGACATTAGGTAAACGGGATGGCGGAGGGAGCCAGTTCGCTCGCCTGGCTCCCTTCCGCCATACCCTTCGGGGTTAAGCTGTCTTGTGACCAGCTGACCACCCATGCCAGCTTGCAGGCATGCAATTTGGTGAGCATTTATCTGTTTTGGCAGGTATTTCAAATTTATTGGAATTAATATAAGTGCATTTCTGGTAGGCATTTTAAACACAAGCCTTAGGAAAGTTGACCAAAAAGTTCAAGGGCAAATTAATATTTGTGATATGGTTTCAAGATGTTTAGCGAGTGAAATCTCTTAGTTTCTTAGTTCACGAACACATTTTTTTAAATCTGTTGTTACAACGACCCTACAGGGCTACACGAAATGTTTGTTATTTTCTACATATTATTATCTATACCGTAATGGCATTTTCAAAAAATGTCACGTCGGGGTACCGCTTAGTTTAATAAAATATATCGTATCAAAGCAAGTTGGCCGGATATGCTAACAAATTAATAGATTATCAATCAAATGGTCTGACAGAAAGGGTCAGACTTACTTAAGCTTAAGCGGTACCCCGACGCGACATTATAGCGCAATTTTAACGAGCAAAATTCTATAATAAAATTAAAATACGAGTATATATAGTATAGGTGTTACTCAATCTAATTTGATGGCTCAACGATAGGTATTATTTTTGACTTTTTAAATGTTTGCTTTTTTTGCTTCGGGGGTTTTTTAATTATTATTTTTTTATCTCACAAGTGTGTTGAAAAACGTCGTACAACACACGGATCTTAGGTTTTATAACAAACTCATAACATTATAAACTGCGGGTCGGGCTTACAAAAGTCAGCTCGTTTGTAATTTGCCACCTATGATCCTTGTATCGTATTGTACTATTAGTGGCGTATTGTCAGCGTATATAAGACCCCTTTCAATAGAATCCGGCAATAATGTAAACAAACCAATTTAAACACGATTACTCCGTAATTACTTACATTTGAGTATCCTGATCATATCCACTTTTCAAGGAACCATACATTTTTCTTACAATCATTTCGCCCCCTATTATTAACTTTTTTCATCAACGGCCCGTTACAGTCCACTGCTAGACTATGAGTCTCCTCCACTTAAGTGGAGGGTTTTGCCATAGTCTCCACGCTTGGCAGGCGGGTTGTAGATCGCAGATTAAAAGGTTACTGTATCAGAGAGCGCTGCTGCCCGTTCCCTGTTCAATGTGTAGTCCCTAAGTCGCCTCTTACGACACCCACGGGAAGAGTAGGGGTTGGTGACAAATGTATTCTACTCTGCCGTCACCACACGGCCAACTTCTTTATGATAGTTATTTTAATTAAAAATACTCGGACGACAAAACTGTCATTAATTTTGGTATATAACAATTATCTTGTTTACATTATTGCCGGATTCTATTGAATGAAAGGGACCTTACGCAGCACAGAGCATCTATCAGAGCATGCGTAGCGGAGCGGACGCGGTGCGGGAACAGTTGCGCTCGTAGATAGCCTACACGTCCGCAAGTACTACGCGACAAAGGCGAAGGCTGCGCACGAGGTCACATAACTGTCGGTGGCATTTCGATTTGCTTTACTTAGTAACTGATTGCTGCTTTACTGTTGTGTAAGCTCTTTCGCATTATTTTAATATTGTTTTAACATTATAAAATATCTATATCCGAAAAACTATTATTTTAATTGCCACGCGTTTTTGACGAAAGTAGCTTTGATGCTATGATTTGGCTAATATAATAATAATATAAAAAAAACTACACTTTAGGTAAAAAAAATGTAAAGAGGATAATGTTGCTGTGATACACACAAAATAAGATCAAGTTGAGGCGTAAAATATGGAATGATTACAACAAGGCTAATAAGGATTCAATAGAGCGAAATTCGACGGCAATTTCAAGTAATTATCACAAAATAAGGCGCCCGCACCGCTTTAACTATGTTTAACTATGGTGACAAATTGTCTATTCTAGATAGTTAATATTTATTATAAAATTTATTGTGGTTGTTCTTCTATGCTTGTAATAAAGTATTTTGTATCGTATTGGTGGAATTGTCCGTGCCTGCTATATAACCACTCTGGTATAAATAGCGATTAGGTTCGTCGAAAAAAGTGGAATTATACAATGTTTCTTATCCACATCCAGTAATGATGTGCCACTTTTTTAGGGTTCCGTAGTCAAAAAGGAATTCTTATAGTTTCGCAATGTCCATCCGCGGCTTAGCTCAGAGACTCTTAGTACCAGAAGGCTGTAATTTAGCATGCCGACAAAGCTGAAGAATAAAATATTAAAAAAAAAAAAACAGGATTACTCTGGTACACGTGAAGTGGGGGTTATGTTTTTATTCACGGTTACCTTATAGTGCATCGTTGAATAGGTTTTTTAAAAAATAATGGGGGATTACTAAAACCGTTTTTCGATGCTAGTGTACGTTTCAGAAGTATTTCGTTTTAAAGTGCTTATTTTTGTTAGAGTCAAGTGCCCCCCCCCACCAGCGATACCGTTGTATTTGGAAATGTGAAAAAATTCACGGTAGTAGTGTACCTATATGATGAATTTAAAAGGAAAACTATCAACATCAAGTAGACTTTACAGGTTATCGAATAATAGACCAACTTACAAAATGTACTTGTACAAGTAAGTTTGGTACTACAAATATAAAATATTATGATGAATGTTAACTGTCTTAAACAGGCACCTAAGTTGTATTGGACAACTTCACTTTTCTACACTTTTCGTGCACCGACACGTGCTTGGCCGGTTATTTGATAAAGAACTCAGCCATATTAGTTTGCTACGTAGAAAAATTTATGATTTAAAGATGAGTTATTTCTATAAGGTGAAAGAGTTCTCTTGAAGTGCAACTATAATTACTTACGTGCAGTTGCTTTACACTTCCGATTTTACGGCTCGCTAACTGCAACTGCCCAGGGATGTCTTATGACATGGAACATATGAGCTAGGTCAATGTCTGTCTACTTGCTTATTATCTGCACCTATTGTGTTTGATCAACGTATAAGTTAGGTAGTGTTGTTACTTACAATAAAGGTATCTGCAAGGTCTTATGATAAGAATCATAAAATTTTAAATAGATCACGCAAAACTGTTTGTTATCATCACGGTCAAACTAGGAATGGGTCAGTAAAAAAAGAAAAGGGGATGGATATCTTGGTACTACCATCAGTTAATTACATGAATAAATAGCTATACAAAAGATATTATAGAGATATACATACACACAGCCACGCTCTCACCCATAACGCAGATCCTAGATCTTTAGTTTGCTTACCAGAGAACTGTCAATATTTAACAAAATATCGACAGTTCTTCAACACCAAACTGCTTTTTAGAGTACCTACTGTAACCTAATTACAATAAAAATGATCCGTTACAATTTCACCCAGTTGCAATTCGACTCGGAAACTCACTACTGTAATGACTGTAGTTTTACTATGTAACATAGATCTATTTAGTTCGTATTCTGAACAACTTGTGAAAAATCTCTAGAAATGTATTTATACTTTTACACGAATTATAACCTAAAAATTCATTAACTGACTATTACGACTGAAAAGTTGCGGTATTAAGTCAACCCGTTCTACATATATTATGTACAACTTAATAAAAAATGTTTGTGTTTGCATTGCGCCTTAGAAAAGACTCGTTAAATGCTATTGAACTTCCAATAAGCAATGCTCAATGAGTGAGGAATTCCCACATATATAGGTAAGAAATATAGAAAGGTGAAGTAATGAATACAACAGGTGAAGCGATAATGAAAACCTGAGGAAAAAACGAAGCGCATAGGAGCTGATGCGTGAAGTCTTTATACGGTTAGGTATAATAATATAACAGTGTACCTATACCTATATGGATACATTTCGAAAAAACAATGATTATTTTAGTTTCTTTGTATAGTTAGTGTGTGTATACATAATTCTATAATTTTAAAGTAGGTACTGCAACCCCAATGTTAAAATTTCGCATAGCCAACACACAACGCGCACGCTTCTTTTTTATACTTATGGTAATATTGCCGTATATTGTTACGATTAAAGTACAACTTTATTATTATTATATAACCACACATTTTTAGTTGCAAGAAAATAATTTTAGCTTGTCCACGGGTATATTTGGATAGGTATTCAATAATTAATTATATCGACAGTGGAAAAGTAAAATCGCTTAACCGCCACTGTGGTCGAAAATGACTTATATATATCACCGGAATCAGCGATTTTTTCTGCGTCGATCTGTGTGGGTTTCATTCAAATCAGAGTACTTTTTTGGCGCTTAAGCGACTCAATTTTTTGATAATTTTTGAAAGAAATAACGCTGAACTGACGTTAATTTTGGTGTTTTTTGAACCAACGCCGTTTACATCATAAGCGTCGCATAGGTTTGAAGAAAATTTTTCTATTAGCGATTTATGTGTACAGAGAATATCAATAAAGAAACCTATTAGCGTTTTATGATTTCTCTTGTTGTGATTTAATATGTAAATAAGCGATTTTGAATTATTGTTACCTCAAATCATAAGTGATATTAGTCAACTTGCTTCACTGCTGTGGCAAACAATCTGGCGTATAAGCGAAAAGGTTCGCAACAAGTGTGCTTTAATTTGAAGTATAAGTGATATACGCATGCATGTTTTTGTTGTTCATTGCAATAAAAGTTAAATCTGCGAATACAAAACATAACTTTTCATATTTTCAGCAGAAATTAAAAGCTCCAATGTAGTACAGAGTGCAATATTTAGTCTTATTTTGAAACAAATTACGGAGACGAAATGTTTTTTAGTGGTTTCTATTGAAAAAAAGATATCAAATAGAGTGACAAAAGTTAAATCATGCAAAGTCAAATTAATTTATTTCCATAGGATGTTATTACATCACTTAGATCCGTCATTACATTTTTTTGGGTGAGTTCACTAACACAATGGTGGAATCTGTGGAGAAGAGCTCACCGAAGAAACTCCACAGTCGTCGCATCTTTTGCGTTTCCTTTTTTAAATAAAAAATTAAAATATTACAAAATTAATGCTAATTAAATATCGAAAAGGCCTGCCACTCAAGCAATCTATTCCCATGGACATCTGTCCTCTAAGTAATCAGATATCCTATAGTAACCTTTTTTATACAATTTCTGTTTTATAATTATTTTAAACTTGTCTAAAGGCAAGTTTTTAATATCAGTAGGGACCTTATTGTAATAGCGTATACAATTGCCTTTAAAAGAATTACTAATTTTATGTAGTCGGCTGACATAAGCAACCAACTTGTCTTTATTTCTAGTATTAAAATTGTGTATATCACTGTACTTCTGAAAATTACTCATATTTCGTTTTACATACACAAGATTGTCATAGATATATTGAGACACAAATGTCAGAATATTGATTTCTTTAAACTTTGCCCTCAGTGACACTCTAGGCCCTAATCTATAAATTGCACGAACAGCCCGTTTCTGCAGAATAAATATACTATTAGCATTCGCAGCGTGACCCCACAGTAGAATACCATAGGTCATTAGACTATGAAAGTAACTAAAGTAGACTAGTCTAGCGGTGTCTACGTCGGTAAGAGCTCTAAATTTTATAACTGCGAACGCTGCTGAACTCAGTCTGTTCGACAATTTAGTTATATGAGCATCCCATTGGAGTTTAGCGTCCAAAGTAATGCCTAAAAAGACTGTCGAATCTACAAGGTCCAATCTCTGTCCTTTAACTAATATATCTGTATTTATTGGTTTAACATTAGGTAATACAAATTTTACACATTTCGTTTTCTTTTCATTAAGTAATAAATTATTAACAGTAAACCAGTTGACTACATTAGAGATAGCATTGTTTACGTCGTCATAGTTTGACTGTTGTCTTTTAACTTTGAATATCAAAGAAGTATCATCAGCAAACAATACTTATCCATGTTTTTCTTTAACAAGATAAGGCAAATCATTAATATATACTAAAAACAAGAAAGGACCAAGAATTGAACTCTGCGGGACGCCCATACTTATTAAAACACATCCTAGGATACTAATGTGTGTATAAGCTGACGGGGTCGTGTCACTCGCGTCAACAGTTTTTGGCCTTGCAAGAAAATCACCTAAGCTTAAGCTTAAGTAAGTCAGACGCTTCATTTGATTAACTATCTATTAATTTGCTGGCATATCCGACCAACTTGTTTTGGTACGATATTTTTTTTTTAAACTTAGCGGTACCCCGACGTGACATTATAGCGTCATTTCAAAGAGCAAACCAAATCGTGCCATCCATCAATTTCTATAATAAAATTAAAATATATAGGTATTACTTTATCGAATTTGATGGCTCAACAATAAGTATTATTTTTGACTTTTTAAATTTTTGCTTTTTTTGCTTCGGGGGTTTTTAAATTTTTAATTTATTTTTATTTCATAATTTTTAAACTTTATTACAAATAAATTATGATATATGAGTACAGTTATATCTAAAAATTGAGGGGAACGCACTTCGCAGAGATCAGTTGGAAGAAGGAGAACTCCCGAAAAAGATATTTATAGAATTCGATGACCAATCAATCGCATATGGAAGGTAGTCAAATCCTCTCATCAACTATTAAAGAGCTGATGATCTTCAAACGGCTGATCAGGTCATGGTTACCTTTCCATATACTTTCAATATCATTGAAGTAACATGGTACCAAATTTCGAATCGATAGAACATATGAAAGGTAGTCAGATATCCCCTCATCAAATACTAAAGAGCTGATGATCTTCAAACGGCTGATCAGGTCATGGTTACCTTTTCATATAGGTACTTTCAATATCATTGAAGTAACACGGTACCAAATTTTGAATCGAAATGACATATGGAAAGTAGTCAGATCCCCTCATCAACTATTAAAGAGCTGATGATCTTCAAACGGCTGATCAGGTCATGGTTACCTTTCCATATACTTTCAATATTATTGAAGGAATACGGTACCAAATTTCGAATCGATAGGACATATGGAAGTAAGTCAGATCCCCTCATCAACTATTATAGAGCTGATGAACTTCAAACGACTGATCAGGTCATGGTTACCTTACCATATACTTTCAACATGATTGAAGTAACAAGGTACCAAATTTCGAATCGATCGGAGATAAGGAAGTTTGTCAGATCCCCTCATCAACTAGAAAAGAGCTGATGATCTTCAAACGGCTGAAGATATTTTCATGAAACATAGCTAAGAACACTCGGGGTAAAATTATCTATGTTACAAAAAAAAGTAAACGAAAATCGGTTCATCCGTTTAGGAGCTACGATACCACAGACAGATACACAGACACGTTAAACTTATAACACCCCTCTTTTGCGTCGGGGGTTAATAAAACAAAACGCTGTGATTAAAGTAATTAAAATATGAGACCTAATGAATATGATTACTAACTATATTTTATTGGTTTTACTAACTAAACTCATTGAAAGTTGACACCTGTAACAATTTTGATAGTGACTATTATAATTATTATTATTTTAATCTATTAGCATGAAATTTTTAATAAAAACAGCAAGAACGCAGTCTTTTTTTAATCAAACATAAGCACTACACTTTGTACTTAAAGCTATTTGTATCGCCAATAGTAAGCCTTACTTTGTCTTCTAAGTAATTTTTCTGGAAGAAATAACGAACAGATAGCTCTTTAAATGTTTTTTCATGGTTTCGATTTTAACAAACATTGTTCGTTAGCGTTGTTTCATCACCGTTTCTTTTATTGATATAGCTTATTAGTCATTTTAAAATGTAACGTAGTTGGCAATATTGCCTATTAGTCATTAAAAATTTTATGTTTTGTGATTTATTGGTCGATTAGCGATTTTTATTTGACCAAAAATTTGTAACAGTCAGAGTAATTTTCACTTAAGCGACACTTAACTCGCAAAATAAAGACATTATAAATCTTTTTGATAGGAAACTACGTAGAAAACGTATTTTTAAAATTGTATTTTTTTTGTCATAGTATTACTCTCTATATAAAAAGAGATATGATTTTTTTTGTGAAAAAAAAAACTTTGTGCCTCGTTTTTGTGAAACTACATAAGTGGCGGTTAAGCGACTTTACTTTTCCACTGTCGATATATAGTTTGAATATTGACTTTTATATTCCAGTCAATAATTATGAAGATACCTATTTGCTTCTAAATTCGGAAAAAGAGGTAGGGAAATATAGAAAAAACTTTTAATTAAAATTGGTTTGCATAAGATACAAGGTGTCCAAAAAGGGTATTTGCACTTTTAAATATCAATATCGTCTTAATGAGGGTAGATAACAAAAAAATATATAATGTCATACGTGGAATTTATTGGAAATTTAGTTGCAATGGATTCGTATACCGGAGCTCAGCGTGCATTTTGTGTACGAGTTTATTATCAAAACAATAATTCGATAATAACAGCTCGCCGCTTATATTGCGCGCAATTCAATGTACGGGACATTTCTTTATCTCCCAGTGCGAATATCATTAGAAAATGGATTAAGACATTTGAGGCTACAGGGTCAACTTTAAAAAACTTTGATTGCGGACGTCCGAGAGAAATAAGGCTACCTGCAGTTATTCAAGAAGTTCACGAGTCGGTAAGGCAAGATCCCTCACTATCACCATTGAGCTATTATTACTACGTAGTACGTAGTACATTATACTTCAATGACTATCACTGCGAAAGCGAAGTCAATCCGTAAACATTGCAAAATCAACATTGCACTTGATTTTAAAGTAGGATTTGCATTTACGTGCTTACAAGATTCAATTAGTGCAAGAATTAAAACCCACAGATTATGAATAGCGACAAAATTTTGTTCAGGAGATGTTTGCGCGCTTTACAAACTTCAACAATGTCTTGTTTAGCGATGAAGCAAATTTTCACTTAAATGGCCATGCCAATAAACAAAACTGTCGCTATTGGTGTGATGAAAATCCTCGTTTTAAGCATATGCGTCCACTTCACAGCCCTAAGGTGGTAGTGTGGGCAGCAATGTCCGCCAAGGGCATAATCGGCCCCTATTTCTTTGAGGACGGTAGGGGACATGCACTTACAGTTAACGCGGACAGATATTGTAACATGATTGAAAGTTTTTTGGCACCATCTTTACAGGAATTTAGAGGTTACAATTCGGCAACATTTTTTCAGCAGGACGGTGCCAAATGTCACACGAGTAGAAGGTCTATTGAAGCATTGAATGAGTTATTCCCAGAAAGAGTTATCTCAATAAACGGGAACCTTAAATGGCCCCCTAGGAGCCCGGACTTAAGTCCACTTGATTATTTTTTATGGGGTTACCTAAAGAGTTGGTTTACATAAATAAGCCGTCAACTCTTAGCCAATTGAAAAACAATATTGCAAGTGAAATAACAAAAATCACTAACGTTTTATGTGAACGTGTCTTAGGCAATTTACGGCCACGACTTGAAGAGTGTCAAAATCATAATGGACGTCATTTGGACAACATAATTTTTTCGTCGTAAACTTTCCATTGTATGTACTTTTTGCAAATAGTAATAAAATTATGAAATGATATATTTTTCATTTATGATTTTCGTATATAAACTGCCAACACCCTTTTTGGACACCCAGTATGTACGGTCACACTTCGGAACCTTTTAGGTGCTCGTAGTCCACTAGTACTTGAACCACCACTTTCTTGTTTCCGATTTACTTCATATATTTATCTTTTAATAAAAATTACTCGCGTTGATATCTTTCATATGAAAATTCTCTTTAAAGACTCCTTTGATTCGATTAATATGTATTTCCATGCCAAATTACAGCCTTCTAGTACTAGAGTTTCTGAACTAAGCCACGGACAGACGGATATGGCAAAACTATAAGGGTTCCTTGTTGACTACGCGAACCTAAAAAATGTATTTTCATATAAAAGACAAAGTACATGTCAAGACATAAACAAAGGGACACATTACAATTAACAATACAACTAACTCTTATTCTAATTAAACCCTAATATTTTGTTTTAACTGTTTTGTACTGGTGATAGCCGATAGCAAGATCGAGAACGGTGGAAGAAAAACCCTTGGCCCAGCAGTGGGACAACACAGACAAAAAAAATAGTAAGACTGACACACATGAATGTTATTATTTACTTCAGATAGCAAATCCCGAAAAAAAATTACAAGGTTTGTGGATGTCACAAAATGTATGCAGAGTGGTATTACGCAAGCAGCTGAGGTCACACAAGATACTAAATAATATTGTTTAAGAGTTATCCTTGACATGCTAACAACTACTCGTGACACGCGACTAGATTTTATTATTTTCAGGAATGCTTCATTAAAGTACTAATGTGGAAAGCGCCCCTTCATTGTATTAATGCGACCCTGTTTGACCCTATTATGACTATTAATAGTCATAATAGGGTCAAACATACAGAAATTTGAAAAAATTGCACAGAATACACTTTTAGTAATTTTGGTCGGCCGGACAAATATTTGTTTTTTTAGTAAATAAATAATAAGGAAGAAGGAAGACAACAAGGCAACACGTGTTTTTTAGGGTTCCGTAGTCAACAAGGAATCCATAGCACCCGTATAGTTTCGCCATGTCCGTCTTGTACATCTGTACGCGTGAAGTGGGGGTTATTTTTTTATTCACGACTACCTTATAATATGAGATATTGTTGGATAGGTTGTTTTAAAAAAAATGGGGTTTGCGAAAACCATTTTTCGATGCTAGTGTATGTTTCAGAAATATTTCGTTTTGATTGAAGTGCTTATTTTTGTTAGAGTCAAGTGTCCCTACCAGCGAAATTGTTGTATTTGGAAATGGAAAAAAATTCACGGTAGTAGTGTACCTATAATATGATGAATTTAAATGGAAAATTATCGACATCCAGTAGGCTTTACAAGTTAACGAATAATAGACCAGCTTATAAAATGTATTTGTACAAGTAAGAGATTTGGTAATATTATATAATACTACAAATATAATAGAAAAATATTTTGATGAATATTAACTGTTTTAAACAGGTACCTAAGTAGTATTGGACAACTACGGAACCCTACACTTTGCGTGGACCGACACGTGCTTAGCCGGTTTTTTTAACATATGACTATAGGCAGTTATTGGGACTAATATAAAATCACAGTAAAACATATAACATATACCTACTTACTTTTACAATATATTATTATCCTACTTTGTACACACGAACATTATAGTCACACACACACACACACACATACACATTCATTATCCTTTGCTTTTTAAAATTAAATATATCAAATTTGAACCCTATGGACGCGGACGTAAAGATATCTGACTACAAAAAACTTATTCTTTACAGCGATGCCCCACCACCCATTATTTTAGGTGGTCATTCATTCAAAATAATATCATTCGTTCATCTGAACTCATCTCCTCTCTTTCATTGGTCCTAAAAATGAAAAGGATAGCTGGGCTTTAATCAAATTCTAGAGCTTATTTAAAACAGACAGATATATAACGTTGTCACTCAATGATTTATCGCCCAATTTTTGCTGAACGGAAAGTAAACGCAGACCACCGAAAGAAAGTGAAAAAGCTAAAAGCAATATCGCTGCGAAACTTCCGCACACTCATCAAAATACAGTCGCTGTAATCGTATCGCGCGCAATAATGGACCTTACGTCATGGGCGGTGCGGTGCGGGTCGCGGCCCCGTGCAGGTTTGCGTGTACGAATGTGGTATCAAATCGGGTGTAAAATGTGTTCGCGAGTCCGTGCGGTACGCTCTTCCAGATGCCATGCCGCAGTCTCCGGCCGCATCCACTCAAGCACGCTTGCGCTTACGCCATTCACTTTCACGCGCGCGTTGCCGCCACCGCGCCTGTCTGCACGGGCGGGCCCATACGGAAAGTAGGCTGCGAACAATGCCTCACACCAGCTAGTTTCTCTCTTGAGAAACGCTCCTCTTTACTGATTGTGTGTGACGCGTATCGATGTCCGCTGCGTCCTGTTTACTTATAGAAAGCTTTTCTGTTTGGCCACTACCACAATGTTACGAGTACATAGGTCTTTCAATGAATAACAAAACACGGCAAAATGTCCCGGTTCCAAATATGGGTAGGTAAGGTAACCACTAAGTTATAAAAAAATTAACACATATTCAACTGCTGAAAGAAGGAACTGCTAAGCGTGTGAATCGTTTAAAACCTTTTAACACAAGATATAGTACGCAGACAAAATATCAGTGAGCCCAGTTTGGCTGGCGTGGTGTTTGATAGTACTATGTATCTACCTATGTATCTATTTAATGCATAATGTAAATTAGAAAAAGTCTGGTTTTCAACCGATAAATGAAGTCTATTATTTTTTCATTTTATTTCCATTCGATCACTTACTTTCCCGGTGAAAATTTTCCTACCTCGTACCTAGGGTACCGCTATTGGTACGATTTGCTATTTCTCTATTCCTACTGCAGTAACGAACTAAAGTTTTTCAGAAAGGTTCCTGTCGTTTATGCTGATGAAAAATATATTCATCTTTGCTTTATTTTATTGGCGTCATAAATCTCGTAGGTAAATAACGTAGTAGATAAATTAAATAACGTGCAAAACAACTAAAAGTATTATATTTTATTTACTCTACGTACGTTACAACACATAGTTAACGCTAACACGTAGGTACATCGACATAATATATACTATTTATGAATAGATGTTAGACAAAGCGCTAAAAACTCGACATCCTACCAATTTTCGAGTGTATCATTAGCTTTTTTGTGGATTCATCGTTCTTAGTTAGGTCCGCCTGGTCCCGGAAACCGCTCAAGGTTTCCACGCAGGAGAATTACAATAAGTGACTGTTGATTTAGTTGCAAATTCTGAGAAGATTCTTACCTTGGATTTACCTTGAACTTAAAAATTAATTATTTGCACTGTACAGTAAAAAATATCCAATAAACTACTATCGCTCTCTTCTTATCGTTGTTAATTAAAAATAGTCAAAACCCCTAAAAGCAGTTACACAACATTAGACTTCTTCCAAAACAACGCGTTTATTTGCACTATATTCATACATTATTCCATTTTATAATATCGGATAATACGCTATTTCTTCAGAGTTTCACAACCAAAATAATCAGAATTGTTATTTATTCATTTCCTATTTGAAAGTAAAGCAGTCCTTGACAAGTGGTTACCTTAACTCTGCAAGTAAAATCGCTAACAGGTTGCGGTATGCAAGTACTTATTGTCCGTTGCTATCTTTAAAACTTTCTTGAACCTAATTCAAAATGCATATTGCAATAGATTTATAAATGAATGGATGAAATCATGTCAAAAGTAAGATTATTTTTAAAATAAAGCTGTTCCTACAGATTGCAATACTCATTTTAATCTTCACGGAACACTAGTTGGGTCGGAATTACATCGACGACATTTCAAACAATAAACGATGGAGTCCAAATAGCACTCGTGGCTGGCGTATCATTGCGAACGGTACTAGTAGTAGTAATGCTAGCGGTATAATCCAACTGTTTCAAAAGCTAGCGGAGTTGCAAGATACAATAAAATTGTTATGACTGCGACCTCCTACGTACTTTACGTCACACTAAAGTTTATCTATACGGCCTCAAGTTAACAAGTCTTAAAAATAACTTTGTTGAATGCCTGTAAGTAGGTTTAGTACGAGGGCCGTTCTGTGTCATGTCATGTAGGACAGCAGCGTTTAACACAAGGTCTAATTATATAACCAGTTATTCACAACATCTTTATGTTTAGATAACTTCTGCTAAATCTAGATCGTGATCGTATATTCCGAAGTATATGAGATTCTTTATTAGGTATATTTTACGATATGTAATTGGGACAGAACTGCATTAATTAAACAAAACACTAAACATAGTTTGGTAGAAACTGGCTTTTTTTCGAGTCTAGTTGACATATTTTGTCATCAAAATATGCGTGAGAGATTATATTGATTGCATCGCCGGACGTGCCAATTTTTTGGTTTCCACTTAAGCCAAAACAAGAGTAAAATAAATTATTGTATGTGCACTGAGACAAGAGTGCGGAATCACAAACTGAATCGAATCAAGATAACTGCTTTAATGGACTTGTAATTGAGAAACTCGCCAGCGCGGCCATGATTGCATTTGCTCTATTACTCCAAAGTTCTATGGGTATTCGGGTAGCCGCGTTAGAAATGTTACGATGACCTCAACACCATTGACCTTAGCCTCCATTCAAATGAAGAGAATCGTATGAAGTTCACTTAATAAACGTATTTAAAAAAATACTACCCGCTTTTACACGCGCAGGCTTTTTTGTTGGGTACCTACCTACACAAATGACGAATACCAAAATTATTTTCTTTAAGTAGATTTACTCGTGTACACCATTTTGCATTAGCTTACATGATAATTTACAGGATTAGACGCTAGTAAGCTTTATTTCACAAAAAAATATATTAGTAGGTACTTAGACGTACTAAACTTAGGAGTACTTAACTCTTGTTTTATAGAAAACATTGGTAAAATCTTCACTAACTCGTGTTTTTTATGAATTAATGTACTTCCTGTCTATGAGGATTTTCAAACATTTTATCAAAAGTTCTATTCTACTTTTTATTTTTTTGGTTGAATTTTATTACTGCTTGTTTATCAGTTGAACGCTAACGTAATCGTTGTGTGCACTCGGACACCCACAGCACAGTTGAGCACAGGGTCTACCTAGTGTGGGTATCAATAATACTAAACTCCCTAAAAACTGGATAAGATTTATGGGGAAACTTCTTTAGTTCCCCTAAGTTAATTTATTATTATTATTTTCTTAAATTTTTAAACTCTCCGTAGAGGTATTATTATTATTTGTTATGACACTCTATTTTTTCTCAGCTTTAATAATTATGGTTCAAACCTTTAAACGTAATTGAACAGATTATTCCTTACAAATTAATCCATACAGCTCATCAAAACCATAAGCCAAGATAAATGAATTGTAATGAAATGTTTTGTTACTTTCTATAATGCGATTGCGGCGCGCGGCGCCTTCCTTGAAAGTTGTTTGATACAGCTTTTATTAATTACCTACCTAATACGCGAGTCCAAAATCGCTTCAGGCCAGTTACATAAGATGTAGACAGCATGATTGACTACATCAAAGCGACCAGACGTGCACTACTAAGACGGACGTCGTCGTAGAGTCGACTTAGTGAAAACAAGGTAGAGTTCGCGGTTCTTTGCCATGTTCCATCGTTTTTTACACGACTACCTAAAAAAAGGAGTGATGTGTTTAGTTTTCAGGTTTATATGTATGTGAGTTTCTTTGTTCCACCATAACTTCAGTCCGAGTGGCACGGCAGCCGTGTTTTCAATTTGAAATTATTATCATAATATCAATGATAAATTCGAAATGCAAAGAAATAGTTATTGCTGGTGACAGAGCTAAATATAAAATTTTATCAAGAACGTTTGAAGCTGTTATTATGATTAATCAAATTGTGTGACTGACTGAATGAACTTTTGAAATATAACACAGAGCCATTTGATATTTAGAACCATTAAAATTGTGTTCAGTATTCCTTCCGCGCACTGTGTCGTCACCGGAACTTGGTCATGCAAGCCACTCTTTCTTCCATCGCACACGCCACTGGGCTGCGCCGACGCATCACGTCAACTCGCGTACGTAGCGCATACGTGATATGCCGTCACGATTAATTTACCTGTAAACGCTAAACATCGAACTATTGACAATGGATGCTTGACAAAGACTAGTGACAGCTAAAATACAAGCAAGCAAACTAATCCTATCCAAAACACATGATTTATATTCATAGCTTTACCCTCGAATTATCGAATAAGGGAATATACACAACTTTTTTTTCATTGGTCGATATATTTCAACTTGCGGGCTTCAAAATTGATGGTTAGACAGAGAGGTCCCATGTGTTTTGTAACGTCATAGTACATCCGCCATAGAAAATGTTGTTGTTGTTTTTGTTGTGGAACAGATACATTTGTTTAATAATGTTGTATCTAGTTTGTTTTCCGATCAATTTCGTTTCTGATTTGACAGTCAGTATTCTATTTTTTTTATATATACTTTCATTCAGACGAACTATGAAAAAAAACCAATATTTTTTTTATACATATTTCCTATTATCGAATTATATCATCTAAATAAGTGTTTACAATCAGAGGTCCTAATTTTCTTCTTATCGCCTTATTATATAATAGTATATAAGAAACATATGTATTGCTTACAATTTGTTTGTTTATTTGTTTGTAATTTGTATGTCTGCATTTTTTTAATTTCTAGTTTTTGCACGCCATCAATGGTTAAACATTTAGATCTAAATGTTATGTAATAAATACCTTTTTGTTATCATGTTTTAGCAA
This sequence comes from Carpatolechia fugitivella, assembly GCA_951230895.1. Classification (NCBI taxonomy): domain Eukaryota; kingdom Metazoa; phylum Arthropoda; class Insecta; order Lepidoptera; family Gelechiidae; genus Carpatolechia; species Carpatolechia fugitivella. The sequence goes on from OX579650.1 coordinate 8,824,441, forward strand.
ATAACTTTATTCCATTCTATTCAATGATGGTTTCTATTTGGGATGATGAGATCTCACAACTTTTAAACGGTATTGGAGGTTGCAAAATAGGGCATTTTTTAGATAAAATAATATTTTTGATGGTATATACTTAACCGTAGCTTTAGCCGTTTGTACTGATGTGTTGATGTCATGTTTATATTGTTTAGCTACAAACCTCAGTTTTTGCCTTCAAACTGTTAAACAAAGCAATCTGATTGACTCAATCATTATAACAATGCAAATGAAATTATTTCTTTGATAAATTATTTTATCTTGTCAGATTTTTAATGAGGTCATCATCTTCCGAATGAATAAGGGTTTATAGTTTTTTTTATGTCAATGAACAAATAACAAAAACTCGAATTTACTTTTTCACTACCTCGTGTTTGGTTCCGCTATGTTAGCACGGGTTGTGATACTAACAACTTTGGGCCTAAAGTAAGATTGAAATATCCCATGACTATGCTATCAAAATCAGGGAAAAAATTACTACTTTTTTGGATGGTGAGGAATTGTTGACAGTTACTCATTGTGAACTATTTTAGACTTATAAGGCTATATTTAAGACTTGTAGTTCTCATGTTAAGTGATTATTGTAATCTTTAATGAGAATAAAGTTCTATAAACCGAACTATTTGTCAATTAGAAAAAGGGCGAATAGTGAACAAAATGTTCTGTGTTATTCCTTGGTTTTTTATCTTTTCAGATACATAATTGCTAATATTGTGTTTAGATGACGTTAAGATTATTTAACTGTAAGTTCATGGACCAATATGTCAAAAACATTATACATAATCATACATCATCGCGCGTATTTTTTGTGTTGGCCAGAAAAAAGGGTTCGTTCGTCCTTGACATTATGAGGCGGTCAGTAACCAACAACGTGGCTGTTCTTTGGGATTATTTTCACAGAAAATTGTTATTTAAGTGCTACGATAGAGGTGAGACTGGCTGGTTAATTCGATTTTGCGGTTGGCGTCTGCACCGACAAGCTGTGTCTAGTACATAAATAATTTCACTTTAAAAAAATCGTAATCTTATGGTAAAATGTACAGAAGACAGCACAGTTTAAAGTTTTTTTTTTAATATAAAATACGACATAGATTTAATTCGTGAACATAAGCAACTTATTGCTCTGATATTTTTACTGTACCAAGCCAAAAGTAAAAAATTGGATCAATTTTATTATGTTTGCGATCAAATTTGTTCTTATTAATTGAGATTGTCTGAGGGTGGTCCCGAGTATGATGTCATTATTCGACGCTCATTTATCAATCATCATTGAAAAGAGTTATATGTGCATTTTTATTTTTATTAATTTTGAAGGTAATTTATAACTTTTCACAATACCATTACATTCTTAGAAAGATAAAATTCCAACGGTCGTAAAACTGAAGTTACAAAACAAATATATCTACGGAATTTCTCACAGACATCGAAAGAAAGATTGATGAGGAGCGCGTGAGAGTATGGTCTGAGGGCAATGTGTGTTGATGGTGTGGAATGACATAACGGGCCTCATGGCTGCGCGGGCGCAGGCGACGGCGACAGGTGCGACCATTAGCGGGGCCGCGTCATCTGCGTGCCGCGGGGACTCACCGATTGCCGTATTAAAGTACCTGGGCGACCGAGCTTTGCTCGTGGAACATCCGGTTTTTTAACTCATACATAAAACCATTATTTGTTTTCATAGTAAGTAAAAATAAAAAATAAATTCGCCACTGAGTTTAAGTGATAGAAATTTCGATTTCTCTGTTATATTTTAATTATTTAAAGAACTAAATAAAAAAAAATTGCTATAAATAAAAAAAAAATACTTATGAATTTGAAGAGACCATAGCCTTTTAAGTCACGCGGTTTCCCGATTGAGCTATTGTTAGGTTATCGAAGATGTCGAAATTACCTGTCTCAACATCAGCCCTTTACAGTCCACTGCTGGACTATGAGCCTCCTTCACTTAAGGAGGGTTTTGCCATAATCTCCACGCTTGGCAGGCGGGTTGGAGATCGTAGATTAAAATATTACTGTATCAAAGAGCGCTGCTGCCCGTTCCCTGTTCAATGTGTAGTCCCTAAGTCGCCTCTTACGACACCCACGGGAAAAGTAGGGGTTGGTGACAAATGTATTCTACTCTGCTGTCACCACACGGCAATCCTTTCCCTGTCCATTACCTGTCTATTCTAATGATATTGCGTAGCAATATTTTAATGCCTGAAAACACGAGTAAAACCCGTTTCACTAAGAATGAAACCTAGCTAGATCGATTTATCGCATCCGAGACCCCATGTCTACTAAATTTCATCTAAATCGTTGCAGCCGTTTCTGAGATTCTTGTTATACCTATATATGTATAGGTATATACAAGAATTGCTCGTTTAAAGTATTAGATAACTAAATTTATTTGTGAAATGTCAAGCGATTATGCTAAGTATGTTTGCGTTTCTAAATGTGCTCTAAACATAACTTTAACTTTCTATATTATTTTGTTTATTTTTTGGACGTGGTCTCTCCTATCCCTCCGGGAAAAAGGCGTGTATGTATTTTGAGTATATTATATAAAATGTTTTATAAGAAATTGCATAAACTTACAGCATTGTCAATAAAGAAAATTCACCGAGCAAGTCGTAAAAAATTGAGGGAAGTAAAGGGGATGTAGAACTTCTAATAAGACAACAACCTGACCGCCTAACCCTACATCAAATCTTTTAAGCTTCAATTACCCTTTCTTAAACATTGGATGCTACTTCTGGTCATTACTGTTGCAGTATTACTCTAGTTTTCAAAGCGCGAGCCAAACGCAACAATGTAATTCAAATTAGTCACTGGATCAAGAGAGGTTTAATCGATGCTTTTATACAGAACGGGAAAATGCTCGAGCAGTTTAATGGCTCTATTGAAAATAGGACCGTATTACCATAGTCACTAGCACTTATGAGCATTCTTCATGATCTTCACGCTGTAAGTGTAATTTCAATACGTGCTTTTTCTGCCTTCTGCAACTTTGCTTCAAGGATAAGGGCAAGGCGGGAATGATTGACCATTTTACTCTTTAACGGCATTTATTGATGTGTCATCGTTACATCGACTCTTTTAATTTTCGTTTGTATTTATATGTCACTGCAGAGAGAATTCAATGCACAGTACGAGTACGAGTACCTGGTTAATTTAATTTTAAAAGGCTTTAGAACTGTCAGTTAGTACCACTACTTGGTTTCACTAGTATTTTCAACTAAATGGAGCTAATTGAGGCTTGTAAATTCGGTTTCTTGACATTTGTTATCGGAAAGATTCAGCAATTGCCACTAGTCAGTAGCCCAAAAACTCTTTCATTATTTCATTTATTCACTTTGAATTATAAAGGACGATTAACATTGATTCAGTGGGCACTGGATAGACGAGCGCCCTATTCACACTAACGCTTGCATGTTAACTCTTGTTAAAAGTGCTCGTATATCCTGCACTGACCGACGTCAGTTACTGACTCAATGTAAATCGGCCTTAATGCTGCACGGCGCTACTGTACGGATCCGAATGCTGGACAGTGAAGAGAATTCATGAGCAAAAGTACATGTCAACGAAATGAAGATGTTGAGATGGACGGGAGGTGTGACTCGACTCGATAAAGTGTGCAACGAATATATAAAAGGCAGCTTTAAAGTCGCACCAATCACCCAGAAACTCACCGAAAACCGCCTCAGGACAGGCCGAGGACATGTAAAAAGAAGAATTGAGGACCACATGGTACAGATTGCACTAGATCTGCCTGAACAAAAGAAAGGTAGAGGCCGCCCGCCATTAACCTGGTGGTCTAAAATACAAAGAGACCTCAAGGAAGCCCATTTGCCTGAAAAGACAATCCAGGATAGAATATCCTGGCGCGGAAGAGTGAGGAGACCCGACCTCTAATAATGCGAAAAGGGCAGGACAAAGAAGAGAGAATTGTATTTATAATTACCGTTTTGACCTAACTTAATGGTACTACTAGTATCGTCTCTACTTTGGATAATTTAACAGAGCTGTTTATTTTACAGGTATTATCTGGCGCAGGGAAATATCTGCAGCGATTTATTACTGTGTTACCTCTGACGACACGTTTCTACTCTAACGTTGATGGAATCCTTAAGTCGTTTAAGTTTTTTTTTTTCGATATTTTTTTCGATATTTATAAAAGCTAAAAATATTATTATTCAATTTATTTTTTAATTACATATACAGATATATATAAAATGTGTTTTATTCTTATTAAAATACTCGTTTAATGAATTTGTCCTTGCACATTTATTTTTATTTTTACTTAAAAACTGTTTTGTTTTCCACTAAGCTTTTTCACTACTGGTTTCTTAATTATATGGTTCATTTATTACGGAACACTATTAAATCAATTGAGAATATTATAGTGCCGTAAGTGTAAAGAGTTTTCGTTTACGGTTGGTCTCACTAGTGGTACAGTAATTATATAAGAAATGCCACATCAAAGACGCCGTGCGAATTAACTCCAATTGAAGTACTCCTAGTAAAGAATGCAGTGTTTATTTCGAAATGCTGGTAGAAAAAACTTTTTGATCCGCTGATGCTGATTACAATTAACGGCTCGGTGGGAACAGATTGCGTTGGAACAAAGAGGCCTTGGAGCAGCAGGCATGAGGCATTCGTTCTGATCTCAGGATGGGCTTTGGTGAAACGTAATTTTGTTCCTTTTCTATGCAGCTCATTGCTTTTCGAACAAATGAGTGTTCTACAAGTAATAAATAACTGTTTCCTTCACGACTTCAATCTTTATTGGCTATTGAGCTAATTAAGGTACCTTTTCACTAATTCTGAACCTAACAGGTAAATTTACCTGTTATTTTGTACCGTATAGAGCTATACTGAAATGCATATGGCGCTAGTGTACGTATAAATTTCTTTTTCGAATCCGTTCCTATAGCAACAAGATGGGCTCAATCCTACGCTCAATCGACTAAAATAATGTCCTTAAGAAACGTTAATATTGAAACAAAGAAACATTAGACAACAATAATAGAGAAAACATGGTTGTATGTACCGATGTAACTAAATATTCATTTATGGTAAACTGTGACCAAGGCTGATGTCTGCGACACGTCACTTGCGTCTTGTCGTGATTTTGCGGCTAAAGTTATCGTAGATTGGTACTTAGTAACTCGCAACAAGCACCTAATTGCGTAATGGGTTTAGTCGACTAGTAAACTTATCGCTGGCTTTATCTATTACTTTTATTAGCTATTCAGCGTGATTAGAAAGTATCTGAAAGCTTATGCGGTAGAGTTTTAAAAAAACAAATAAAAGTTAACTTACGTTGCATGTTATCACGGTACCTATGTCATAAGATGATGACTTAGGATGATGATAATCCTTAAATAAATAAGTAAAAGATAAATGAAGCACTTTTAGTAGAAAATGCGATTGATAGTCCATTTTTATTACATTTTACTTAGTATTAATAGTTTACTAACTAACTTAAAACGAGAAACACTCAACCATAGACAATTGAGTGTTTCTCTTTTTTTTTCTTTTTTATTATATACTATTTTGTTTGCTTTAAAAATATATTTCCCTGTTAATCCTAGTTCGATGAACTGTAAATCTGCTCTGGGCTATAAATCCCCGCAACTTGGTCAACAACCTCATAAGACCAAGGTGATAAAATTGTGGTCTTCGTAAATCTGCTTGCCACAATCATGTTTGCTGAATCCTAAGTGTATCCACTAAACGTTAATAGTAGAGCCTGTGTTGTTACTTTGACTTCAAGTTAGACAACTGTACGAGTATTTAGCTTGACAAGTTGACTTTAAGATTTCGTTAGCTGAAAGGCATTTGAATCAAGTAACATTCTTGATTGAGTCTTAGTGGATCACGATTTTTAAAAAGATGAGCAAGCATGAAATAATTGTTTAAATATGTATGTATTTGTATAATGTATCAGGGTTTAATTAGATTCGACTTCGATCGTATGCTTTGTTGCTATCCTAAATTAAGAATTTTATTTATTTCACTTTTAAATGTGGAACTAATCATTTTAACATAGAGACAAGGTTTTTTTAATAGTGTTTTATCACGTCACGTCTTTTGTCGTCGCTTGCGCCGTCATGCGGGCTTTTTAACTTTGCCATGTGAATAAATCATAAAAATCTGATAAATATAGTTTTTGTTGCAGGTTTGGATATTTACTTGAGACTTATCTACCGTTTGAATGTCTAAGAAAATACTCTGCGATTTCACCTTTTGTTTTCAAACAGTATGGAAAAAAGTTTGTTAATAAACAATCTTTCAAATTGATTACTCTTAGTCGTAACACGACAACGAATTAGGTAGTTTTTCTTTCTGGATTACATAATCCTAAAATCGATTAGTTGGCATCCGAACGATGAGATATCGGCCATATCGGGTTCATTGCATCACCTGTCGCGTTCCGGATGCAGTGAGGAAAATGAGCGTCTCCCGATTAGGGCATAAGCACGCACTGCAACTTACATAAATGGACCTAGGGCGCCATCTGTGGCACCGCCTCGTTTTGTAATACGATTGCCAATCTTCGTAACAAACGCCAATAGGTTTGGCGCCCTAGCTTACGTAATGTTTTTTTTTATAAGTCGTTCACGTATCCACGTACCAGTGGTCGCGTGCGCCTTCGAATTCCGTCTACGGTTGCAATATAATTATGCTCTTCAGTCATCACCTACGAAGATTGAATAACTACCTATCAACCATCTACTCATTTACTATACTCAATTTAGTAATAACTTAGACATTTTGCGGTAAATTTCAGGTTCTATTAGATAATTTTCTCACAGCAGTTCATTTTTCCATAATCTACGCTGCTTACCGCTAATTTGATATACGAGTATATCTAAGTGTTATTTTATAAAAAAAACTAGCTGACCCGGCAGACGTTGTCCTGCCATTTTTCCCTACACCTACCCTACACCTACCCTACACCTACCCTACACCTACCCTACACCTACCCTACACCTAACCTACACCTAACCTACACCTACTCTACACCTACCCTACACCTACCCTACACCTACCCTACACCTACCCTACACCTACCCTACACCTACCCTACACCTAACCTACACCTACTCTACACCTACCCTACACCTACCCTACACCTACCCTACACCTACCCTACACCTACCCTACCCATATTTTTTTACCGTTTAAACCTTTCCTGGACTTCCACGAATATTTCAAGACTAAAATTAGCCAAATCGGTTCAGCCGTTCTCGAGTTTTAGCGAGACTAACGAACCGCAATTCAGAAGATATATAAAGAAGCTTAGCTAACTACTTATTTATATAGGTATATTAGCTGACAACATTGAACATCCTTTTGATATATTTCATAAACCCTTTTTCTCGCAATATGGTTAACTTATATCAGGTGCTTACTTTCCAATAAGAACTTCAGATCATTCACATAAGTATCCAATATCATAACTAAAATTATGTTAAGATTAACTAACGTTTCGAACGTTAATATTGGTGTATTGCTCAGAATGAATGTTATTGGAATGGGATCAGTGTGAGTGTATAGTTGTTTTGTGGAGAGAATGGCAGCGGTCGTGGGGTCGTGTGGTACCGAGTTGCGCAGCCGCCGTCGCTAGTGCTCTATGTGAGTGAAACGGAGCGGGAGCCAACCTTGAGATCATCGGTGGGTGTAGGGCTGGTGGTGTGCGGGGCTCATTCCTCCCGGTAGTAGCGATCCGCCTTCCCTCGCCGGCAGGCGAACAGCCGTTAGACAACTCCGTGGAACTCGCACTGCACCCTCGACGGTGGTACTTTGTAGCGATACACTCCTTATTGTATGACTAAAAACACACCATCACTTAACACACTGCACCTACACTTCAAAGTTCGGAGTAAACCGTTCGGTTTAACGGGCACTCTTACGACAAACGAAGTAGCGACGTCGACGATCGGTTCACATGTACGACCGGGATGTTGGTCGGACAATGACTGAGGCGCGGCGGTGCAGGCTGCGGCGGCGGCGCGCGCGCAGGCTGCGCCGCCCCGCGCCTCCCCGCCGCCATCACAGCGCCAACCTCGCCCTACAGCACGGTTCCCAGTGCCCAGGCTTTAGCTGCTCTACGCCAGATACTAAAATTGCAAGGGCGATAAAACTTCAAACCTGTCTGCCCGCTGTAAAAAGAAAAAGTTATTGCGTCCTCCTTCAGTGGAAGGCTTTTCGCGCTAAATTATCTAATGGCAATATCGACTAAATGTCTTTCGCTTAAAGTTCTATTTTCCCTGTTCTTTTCTGAGGAATTCTAAGCTTTACGTTCATCATTATTAATTATTACGGTCATAAAACAATTCTGAAAGTCAGACAAAAAACAAGGACCTTCGAGGATCGTCTGGAGTCCAGACGGGAACCTTGGCGAGTCATCCTTGGCGTCTTTGGCATTCAATTCAATCGCTCGAGTTCCATAGAAATAGATTTCAATCATGACACCCGTTTGTTGTCAGGGTAGAGATGGGTATTCTATATACGTATAAGTAATGAAAAAGGTATAAAAAATCCATGTGTAGCTTCTGTGTGGTGGTAATGGCCCCGTGACGTGGCGGCGCGGGCGGTGCGGCGGCGGCGGTCGCAGCCGAGCTCAATAAACGTCTTCGTTTTTTCTCGCCACCAATTACATCTATTTTTATAGATCTATTGAAAACACAATCGCAGTAATGGCTCTACAATTCGATTGTGCCTGGAGTCTGCGTCTGCGTCCATAGGGACGCATCTATAGAGATGTTTTAATTCAATACCCGGCGATAAAGTAATAAATGAGCCAGTGACCTTTTTTATAGCACATTGAATCGGTTTATTGATTTATTTTGAATCTAGACGCCTTTAAAAAGAGCAACACTGTAAGTATACATCAGCTAAAAGAATTAAATTATCATTATACTATTCATAAGCAACCCACAGAAACAATTTAGCTAAGATATTGAATAATTAATAAGTTAATACTTGTCGCATGAGTAAATGGATATTTAAATGTATCGATTGCTATCACTATCACATAATATGTTAAAACTTCGTACTAACTTAACTATTTACTTTATACCCATTATAAATCAATTGAAGTAAAATTCTGTGATGTTCATCATGATCCGTAACACTTCGTAGCGCGCTCCCTGGCGTCGATCGCCCTATATAAAAGACATAAACGCGCGCGCTGCATTAGTTTTAAGCAATATTAAATTAGTAATACTCGTTCCTCTATAAAAATAAAGGTTGTCTGGAAGAGATCGCTATTAGCGATAAGGCCGCCTTTGCGCACATTTTATAATAATGTTTTCTTTATATGTCCCATATGTGTTATGCAATAAAGTGTTACTTACTTACTTACTTACTTACTTACATAAAAGAGCGTTATAAACAACTAATTACTTTATACAGTTCGCTATGAACATAATATGATTCTTTGTTGATATTGTTACATTAAAAACTCGTAAAAATAAACAGTCATTAGTATGATTACCTACAAAGTTTTTGTGTAAAAAAATAATGATTGATGTTTCAAGTCCAAACGATATGGCTTAATAAAATACAAATTTGTTCATAAAGACTGCAATTTTAATTTAATAATATCTATAAATTATGGATTATACTATATTTATTTCTGTGTATCTAAAGAAAAACAAACGGAAATTGTTGGTTAAAGAAGAATTATGTCATAAACTTATAAAAAATGCAATTGGTTTCTATAGTTTACTTACCATCAGGTAACGAAATTGTTTGCGAATATTGTTAATGTTTTAATAATAATATTGGTTAACGTGGACGCCGGGTCATGATGGGTCTCGAAGCCGCGTGGTCGTGACTCTACCGCCGCGCGGGGTCACTGCCAAGAGACAAGACATTACGGGCCGACCGCGACCTCCGCGATATTCAATAATTTTCACCTAGCTTCCCTTTTTTTACTGTACAGCTAATTCTATATATTGCGAACAAAGATAGCTGGAAGCATTAGCACTTTCATACAATTATTCTTACCCAACTCACGCTATTAAATAATGTTAGGTATTGTAAATATTCCATTTACATCTACACAGCTTTCGATATCGCGGAAAATCGACAATCTGCTAGTGCTTGGATCTCAAGTTCGATTTATTAATGTTTCGATGTCATGAGCTTCGATGTGGTGAAATCATATTGGCGTACTGGCCGCAACCTGTATAATACTTTATAGCGTACTTGCAGTACAATATAATATACTTATAATATAGTAATATTGCCACAATATTGCCACCAGAAAAACAAAAGAAGATACAACAGGTGACCTAATTGCCAAGTTAGCAATCTTTTCCAAGCACCTTAGAGTATAAGAATGAACATGAACATGAACGGCCTGTTACAGTCCACTGCTGGACTATGAGCCTCCTCCACTTAAGTGGAGGGTTTTGCCATAATCTCCACGCTTGGCAGGCGGGTTGGAGATCGCAGATTAAAAGGTTACTGTATCAGAGAGCGCTGCTGCCCGTTCCCTGTTCAATGTGTAGTCCCTAAGTCGCCTCTTACGACACCCACGGGAAGAGTAGGTGTTGGTGACAAATGTATTCTACTCTGCCGTCACCACACGGCACGAAGTATAAGAATAGCACACAGGAAATGTGAAGTGGGTTATTGGTTGCACTTTATATTGTTTATGTTGCAATTTTAATATGTTTATGTAATTACTAATATGAATATTCTGTACCTTAACATATTGTTAACAACAAGGTGTACCTATAATGTCACGGAAGTGAAGAGAGGAGTTTTTCTGTCCCAGGCACTATATTAAAGTGCTTAAAAGAAGGCTCCCAATGACTTGCTTTGCTTATAAGAAATTGTGGTATCAATAAAGTTTTTTGTATTTGTATTTTGTATTTGGAAAACCGTTTCATAATAATTGTTTAGCCTTAGACTATAATATGGTGGGCCAGACTCATCGACAGCCGTAAACACAAGTAACTAAAAGTCTTCTTTATAACTCGATTGCAAGAAACATAACTGTTGACGTAGGTATGTAAGTATTGCGTGAATTTTACGACAATACAAGTACAACATACCTAACTGGATATGTTAAGCTTCCACGGCAATGTGTATGAACCGTTCTTGTTTCTAATTCCCAACGGTTAGAACGTTGCCGTTTTCCGCGGCACGGCTGCGAAGCGCGGCGGTGGCGGCGGTGACCGGGTAACGGTACTCGCACGGAGGGCCTCGATCATGCTCGCAGCGAACCAGAAACAGGGAAACGAGATTAGACTAACTAAATTTATAAAAAGTTGACAATGAAAAGAAATTTCCACATTGAAGAGCTGATCCCCTATGAAATAGTATCTTTCAATCGTTTTCTATTGAGCCAAGTCAGTGCGGCTGGGCGGCCTTTGGCGGCTCTATAACACTGACACCAGGGTTTGTGAGGTCGGTGGTCGACCTTACAACCCACACGATACTGATGACTGACTATTGTAAATAGATCAATAACCGCTGCTATATCACTCTGACTGAACATACTTACTCGTACTAACTACTACTACTACTAAAATAATAGATGTGATATATCTAGATCAACCGACAATATTGAAAAGGAATTGAATGGCAGAAATAGGCAATGATATAAGGCTTTGAAACGCCATCGAGAGATACCATGTTAACGTGATTATCATAACCCACGCCACTGTCACGGCCGCCATGCGCCGGCGCAAGGCTGCAGCGCATCGCGGCTCACACGTAACGTTATGCTATGTCGCGATGCTCCGGCTGATACCGTCCAACTGTTCCATTTCGTGACTCAAATTTCAGCAACCTATCTTAATTTAAAAAACTTTAATCCGTCAAATTTATTTAATACTTAAGTTATTATTGTGCTTATTGCCTGCTGAATTATAACAATAGGTTATATTAAAGTAAGCAGATGCATCAGAACGGTAAATTAATGCAGGTAATAAATTTCCTTGATTGACTGACAGTAGCGCTACTGGTTGAAACGTATCACTCATGCAATCTCCAAGCCAATAGTTAATTATAGAGATACGAGATTACGCCGTGCACGGACTGGAACAAGTGGGAGTGGAGCTTACGCACTTCTGGAAATTATGTTCTGTTATAACCTCAATAAAGTACTTTCAAATTATCTGCATGGAAAAGCATGCGATTGGATACCTATATACTCAGATATACTTTTTCTTTTATAGGTGTATACCTTGCTCGAACTTACGATGACAGTAAACTGTACGATAATGCGATTTACCGAACAAGTGTGATTTTCATTACATTTTTTTTTTATTTCTACTAGTTCTAACAGAAATATTTTCAGCCAGGAACATTCGAATATCAAAAACCAAATTGAATCGATTCCTTACAAAGAAAAAAGCATTTTTTTTTTCAATATTATCATCCAGTATCATTTTAATAATAAAAATATCTCGATTTTAACGAAGTATCGATTAATGATAATCGAATGTCATCGTGAAGGCTGAATGTTCGCGAGTGCCTTTTCTCAGTAATTTTATTATGCTTTTAGAAAGGAAACCAATTTTAAGTACGAGATTGGCGCAAATTTTGGAAAATTTGCATTGTTTTTCATGTTGCGTTACCTGTTTTCTCACAAGTGTACTGAAAAACGTCGTACAACACACAGATCTTAGATTTTATAAGAAACTCGTGACATTATAAACCCTCGCCTACGGCTCGGGCCTACAAAAGTCACCTAGTTTGTAATTTGCCACCTACTATCCTTGTATCGTAATTATTTATAAAGTAAATGTCTGAATAAAGGTGATATCTCCTTAATACCGGTAGTTGTACCCAGATACATTATTCAACAACAACTTTTACTGTTGCACCTAAATTAAGCTTCCATATAAGCAGTGAGGGGATTTATACATCTCATGATTTTGGCACATGCAGTGGGTGTGATTTCGCCAACATGCAACTTTCTCTGCGTGGCGCAACGTTCAGCGACTCAGGCTTGAGCTCATAATATGTGCACATGCTAGCCAGCGCTCGCACCGTCGTCGTCTGTGACATTTTCAATTTTCCATTAACTTCCAAATATCAAGGTTGTCGACTTCTCACTAACTTACCGTGTTTGGTAAATAATAACCGGATTTAAAAAATCTGCGGTTGCTTTAGACATGGCGAATGGCCGCTGATTCACGAATCACCGCGGAGGTGTAGCATATATTTGGAAACTTGCTTACAATTATTGGAATAGAAATGTCAAAAATGGAATCATTTGAATAATTATCTGAATTATATATAGCTACATTAAATTTGAAATGGTCATTAGAAATTATTCTTGCTTTCCGTAATGGTCATTCTGAAGTCAGTGTCCTGAAAACGATTTTGGATGTAATCATCGCATAAATTATCTTGTCAATTTATTTATTAGACACATTCATCTATTTGGTAATCAAGATGAAAAAGATATATGAGTGCAAATAACCATATTTGTTTCATTATGTACCGCCCGCCTCACAAATCACATCACAATAATATTATAAATGTCAAAGTACTCGTATGTTTGGATGTTGGATGAAATTCAAAATGGAAATAGTTTGTACCACACCACATAGGATACTTATTTGAAGGATACTTTTTACGCGAAAAAGTGTTATTCCTACAGGAAAATCTTACATAACGCGAGCGTAGCCGCGGGCGGACATCTAACATATAATATTCTACAGCTTTAGTAAAATTTATATAACTTATTTGAATCGTAATCACTTCCATCAAGATTTACCAGACTGACGAAAATTAATAAAATATTTAGAAAGTCAGTCTGTGGCTTCAGTCCATCAGTCACCCGGTTAGACTATCAGTCTGGCATCAGTCTGACCAGACTGATGAAAAACTGAACGTGTAACTCCCGTCTAAAAGTATCAAATCTCAAAACTTGCATAACCATTGTGCATAACCGTTTCAAGAGATCCGGGATCAACATCTGCGTAATTACCGCGTACCTTTACAGGTGTTTTGCATTTGTAATTTCTGCCACTTATACGATAAGTAGACGGTTAGTTTCCCCGGTCGGAGAATAACCTGAGTGCAAGCACTCTACATATTTGCATTCATTGCAAATAGGCGTTGCAAGCGATGGTTGCTTGCCATGCATATTGCGTAATGTATCTACATAAGTAGCCGTGGGCAGAGTCCTCGGGCGCCGCGTGGGCGACGCTTGGCATAGAGCGGTGTTGGTGCTGCTAGGCCACCACTCGCCAGCTGACAATTAAAAAACGTCCGTGTGGGTGGAAGGTGAAATCAACCTATACATCACTCTCCCTGACAATACGCATACACTCAAGGTACGCCTGGTACTGTTATATCAAGTACTCTTGCTGAAGTAATGACTAATCGACAGAAAAAATCAATTCATAACACAATGCCATTAACTTAGTCAGTTGCTTAATTCGTATTGACAACTTAGAATTGACAAGGGTAAAATGGATAATATTGGATACTCTACTAGCTCTGTGATCCAAACCAAAATCATTACCGAGTAAATTAAATGGGTTGATCCAACTGTCAACGATGCGACGGAAAAAAAATATTTGTTTCAAAGACATGAAAGAGATACGCAAAAGAATAAAAACCCAAACCTAGTCTCAGGCAAGTCGCACCGATGAGCTGCGGAACCAATTGATAAATAGGAGATAAGTTAACCCACGACGATACAACTCGCAGTCCCAATTAACTTTTTTGTATAATTCAATATTGCTATCATGTATATCCAATACATTACATTATGGCGTACGAGTCATCAGATGCCAATGACATCATGACGGGGTTACTTTACTGTCGGTGGAGCGCTCTACGTGACCACAATTTAAAAATAATTTGTAGGTACGGTATCGATGCCTGCGCTGCTTTCTTATTTAATTTTTAACTACAACATAAATCAATCCTTCTATGTGCTTGCATTGTCGGTATTCATTCGTATCATATAAATTGAAATGGCTCCACTCAGGTTCGTTTTAGTACTCTAGCGAAGTAATCAACTAATTTATCTTAAGTTGAAATTAAAATCCTATTTTCAAAATACATAACAGACTTGACATAACTTTAATTCGTACAACAATAAGAATCTAGAATTTAAAAATATATACCATTATTTAGCATAAGTAATCATAGTACAAGCTCTGCTTAGTTTGGGATCAGATGGCCGTGTGTGATAATGTCCCCACATAGTAAATATTATTTACTATTTATTTATTTATTAAAAATCAACTACCATCAACCATAAAGATTTAAAGTAACTTTAGATTCGCAGCAATAGCTGTTACTCAGTTTGGATCAGGTAGTCATTCATAACTGAAAACTGATAATGTGTAAGTATTTGCATTATAATTATTATATTAAAGTATTGGTTTTAACTTATATGACTATTAAAATTATGTGTGTTTATTTTATATTTTTTAATCGTTATGCATACTGACATTATCCCTCAATATTATTTTTGAATATATAAATTTGAATATTATGGATTTTAGTGATTATGTGATTTAATTTTTAGACATTTGCAATTTAGGCATTTTTAATTATGGAAATATAGACCCAGGCGTAGCGTTGGCAGATCTATTGTTCCTAAATACTTAAAATATCTACAACACAAGTGAATGTTAAGACTACGCAGGTTGCAAAACAAAAATGTTTTAAATGCAAGAACTTTACAGAACAACAAGATAGGTTTGAAGGGCAAAATAAAAGTAAATTTGCCTCGGTTAGTGTGGTACCAGTACCTTTTGTCCTGTCAGCCGTTATAACTGAACCGTGACGGCCGTGTACAGATAGGTAGATACTTGGTTGCATAATTTTATTCCTAAGTGGGGGTTTAGACGATGAACAAGGCGTAAGCGAACCGAACGGGCGGTGACACAACGCTAAAAATAGAGCTTATTCTGCAGGGCGCTGCGTGTCCGTGCGCCGGCGATCTTCGGACTTTCCCGGCGAAGGCGGAGGCGCCTGCGTCTCCCGCGAGCCCGCGACCCTCACTCAGCGCCATCTTGTCGATCCGCGGACCGTAGCGGACAATACTTGGATCTACCTGCTCGTGGGAGTATCGCATTTTACACAAGAACATGAAATTCAAAACAGCTTTATGAACCTACCGGAAAAAGTATTCTTACCGGTCTATGAAAAGGTCCATCGAAGGCAAGTACAATAGATTTTTCATTACTCATACTCTGAAAGTAGTTCGGAAGTTGCCTGAGGAGCGGATTGAAGGTAATACTTTTCAGCCCGGAAGAAGAATCACTTTCAACTGACAGCTGTCAATCATTCATTCATTTTCATTCATTCTGGCAAATTTGCCAATTAATAATTATTAAAAAAAAACTGGTTCTAATTTCACATTTCTATTGAACTATGTTCCATCTTTCTATACAGCCAATCAATAACAGCGCAATGTTAAATTGAAATAACATAAAGTTAAGTATTAATTAAAGAATATATATATTTTAAATGACTTTATTATAATTAACTTTCAACTATTTCTTTAAAATAAAATAGATTTGGGCAAAATATTTAACATTTTTCAATGATGGAAATAATAATGGCTCAAAAGCTGGCCGGGGCACGGCCACAGCAAAAAATAAAAATAGGCGGGAAACCAACAATCCGATTATCATTTGTTTCTCGAGTTGTAGGGTTTTGTTTACAATGAGTTCATCTGATTCAGATATTATGGAAGTCTCATTTTTTCTTTAGCTAATTCGTGTTTTTATTTTTACTTTCCTTGTATTCGTAATGAAAAGCACAGTGTTTACCTCTGGTTAAAGACTTATTTAGTGCCTCGAACTATTAGGGCCCTCGCCCTGAGCGCCAAACCCCGCCTCGGCGCTAAATAAGTTACTTTCACCCCTCGTATAACAATGTACTATTTCAACACACTTGCTCATAAATTGGATCTTATTTATCATCATCATCATCATCATCATTTCAGCCTGTTAAAGTCCACTGCTGAACATAGGCCTCTCCAATCGCACTCCAGCGCGACCGGTCCATAGCAACCTGCATCCAACGAGACCCAGCGATCCTCACCAGGTCGTCGGTCCAGGTCATGTCGGTCAGGTCAGTCAGGTCTCCTATGTCAAAGTTTTTTTTTTTATTTTTTTTATTAGGGACACATTTATTTGTTGATTTTTTTTATTTTACATACAGTCATTAATGCTTATGTCTACGACAATATTACTGAACAAACCAAGAGTTCCACAAATATGATTACAACATGGTATACGTATGATAGCTTAATAGTAACAGGTCATTTAGCTACTTAGTATTAGTTAAGGTTAGTAAGGTTGTGTACAGAAAGTAACCGCAAAGGTCTAAAATTAAATTTAATTAACATAAACAGCATTAACATTGTCAGTTTCGAAATAAGATATCACCAATTCGTGATTTAAAACTACCAAGAGACAACCCGAAAATGTCTACATCTGAAAAGTTACCCATAAAGAAGTTTGACATACAATATTATTGCCAGTTTTTTATATACTTTATAATTTTTGTAAACGTTACATGGCATGAGAGTGTGAAAACCAGCCGGAGAACACAGATTAAGTTAACTCTCTTGTCTCATACCTTTCTTTGTAAAAAATAGCTAAAAAATATAGTGCTGACCTGTCAAAGTTACCCCGATTGACGGTACTTAAATAAATATATTATAATGGATCAATCTGACAGCGATCACGGACAGATTGTGGTAGAGAGTATGCGTCTTCCTTATTAAAACATAACTATAATTTTATTTAATATAATAACTTCAGTTCTTAACGAATTACTTAAATCCTTCTCTATGCTTAATTAAAAAGAACTTGTGGTGATCACCTTGAAGATAAATTAAAAATAGCGTGGGTACTTAAAATAATGACTAAGTCGGTATTTCCAATGTTTACTTGGTTGGCATTCATGTAAATTATTTCATGCAGCAAAGGAGCTCCAACATTGATTTCCTTGTCCAAAGTTTTATAACAACCGTACGATCATCATGCTGACGCCCCTCATTGTAATTAACAGCAGCATACTTATTTAAATTACCGTATTTCTATCTTAGATTACATTACATTGTACCAGCAAGGTCGGGCTCGGGACAGAAGAGTGGATGCGCGAGTTCATGCGTGTAGCTCATTGTTGTATATAAAAGCTTAAATATAAAACAATGGGCTCTACATAATCTCACTAGCCACAATGACTCGAATTGATGCAACAACTACAAACACTAGTTTAGAACACAAAACTTTACTTTGCGAATTGTTTACACAGAGTCAAAAATATAGTGATGTCATAAAGAACTTTGTTAAGTAATATGAATAAGATATTTTGACTTTGACCTTTAACTATTGTACGAGTATATTTTGACTAAATAATATACTTATATATTGCAGAATAGCTATACTCTAGTGTATTTTTCATTGTGTACCACCTTGCTCAACCTTGCAAATACTTATTTCTCATATTTACTTATATCTGGTACATTGGTCACAGACTAATTAACTGTACTTATACAGGGTGGAAATTTTTAATACTACCTGGAGATGAAGTATTTTACTTAAGATAGAACTTTTTTCCCAAAGGAAACATTATTATTATTACTATTTGGGGGAATTTTGACGACGACATCGGCCAATGGCAAGATGTCGCCGCTTTTACGCTACAAGAAGGTGGCGGCGTACTATTGCCGCGGTGTCTATAATAATAGATTTTTTAATTTGGATTTTTTATTTTAGTTTTTTTATTATTATTGTTATTATTATTGTTATTATTATTATTACTAACGGTCCGCCTGCGGCTATGCTCGCGTTATGTAAGTTTTTTCTCGTGGGAATTAGACTTTTTCCCGTAAAAAAATATCCTATGTGTTAATCCAGGTAACAAACTTTGAGTCCGTCATAAATCTATATATATATATCGTTTTATGTAGTTATATAGTATGTAAGTACTTTTTATGTATGTTTATTAATATGTATGTTATTGTAGGTATATATTTCATGTAGGTTATATAGTATAGATTATTTAGTATACAACTACATTTTGTAGTTTATACGGTATACTTGCACTATTCCGCGTTACTTTATAGTCTCCTGTATCCAAAGGTTGCCTGGAAGAAATTGCTATGAAGCAATAAGGCCGCACAACTGTACATGACTACCTGTTCTTACTTCCACTCTGTCATTTATTATTTCTGTGTGTGCAATAAAGTATATTCATTCATTCATTCAAACTATCTCCATTCCAAATTTTATCCAAATCCGTTGAGTACTTTAAGCGTGAAGACGGAACAAACATCCAAATATCTAAACATCCAAATATATTTTCACATTTATAATATTAGTGAGAAAATTACGAAGAACTGTTAAAAAAATTGCGGTTATTACCCGACTGCTTTAGAAGGAGGGTTATTTTGTTCTTTACAAGTGTTTGTTACAGAGATTTGATCCTTGCGATTGATCCTGTCAATTGGTGCCATAAGGTGTTATTTTTTTTTTTTCAGATGCGGCAAGCAAATTTTCGATAATTTTTAAATGCAGTTTTTTTTAATAAAGGAATGTTTTCTTTAGGTATTTTTTTCTATCTTCAGTATTTAGATTACTTTCTCTCCAGGTAGGGTAAAAATTTCAACCCTGTATAATAAGATATATTCTGCGATAAAGGCGTAACATTCAAAAAGTCATTATTAGAAACCTTAAAATAAATAACTCATCGTTTTTATCAAGTCTTATTTTGAATTGAATAAACTTAGCACAAATATTGTTATGTATCCTTGTATGTTATATAATATTATTGTAAACAGTACAGTACAGATTACCTAGCTGTACGTGCACGTGATTGGTTAGCAATCTGGAATTAATCTATGAACTTACCTCTTTTGTCGTGCTTTGATTTTTGACTGTTGTGCTCGACATTTAGTAAAATAAAAAAATAAAATAAAATAAAACCCGAAATGTCAGGAATCTAATGTCGTTGATATGCCGTCATTAATTTTTGTGAACTCATGCCTACAAAATATAATTTAATATGTACCTAGCTAGGTATTATGTTTTCATTCAGATTAACTGTTTTCCAAGCCGTATCCGCCGTAGCCGTATCCGTATGGAAGCCGTATACGTGGAACGTCTACCTTGCAAATGCGGTTTGATTATTATAATGGTCAGGCGGGCGGCGAGAAAGATTGCCGAACCCCATATTTTCCATTATTACCCGTATTTCATAAAATGCGCGTAGGCCACTGCATACGTATTCTAAAACCGTAGTAATGTAGGTGTCGCGTCAAGTCATTCGTAAAGGACATGGCCTCTTGCGCACAGGAAGGTGATGTCACTGCTTCGACTGGTTTTGCTTATTATTCGACGGGTGTTTAGCAGAGAACCGAATATAGGTGGTCGACCTGCTAATAATTTGTCTAGTATATGTGGCAGATTCTTAGATAATTGACACAAAATAAGTCTAGATTTTGAATGTAAATACAAATAGAAATTTACTGACGCACGAGTAAATTAATGTAGTGTCAGAAGGTTAGGCCTTAGGGCAAGGCTTATGTTCCTATGTAGCATGCATGTTCGTTCATTTCTCATTCAATTTCAATCCATTGTCAGTGAGCCAGCGGCGGCGGCGGCTCGGCGGCGGTGGCTGCTCTCCAACATTCCTGGAACTTTAATTCCACCGCTTGCCCCAGACCGCATTAAGAGCATTCTTCAAAACAACATTTTGTTTTTCTATAAATGTTATTAGACATTTAATGAATGTTATTTAATCCCATTTAATGGATGTAGGTAGATATATACCTACTTTATTGCTATCATCTTGACTTGTTTTACACTGACGTATTTTTCGCAAATCATTTTTCTTCGTGCGTAAAATTATCTTGACTCCGTGGTGCGACCAGACCAAGTGCCAATCGTGCATTAATGAAGGCAATTATTAGCAAGTTTGTTTATTTCACAATTTATTTACATGTCTAGGCAAGCCTTTAAGAAGAAGAGGTCTTCTCAATATTAAAAAAATGCCTGTTTTTAATATTGAGAAGATCTCTGAAAGAATGATATCATAAGACCTTTAAACGATGACACAAGACATGGCTCTATGTATGATAGATGATCTCTTGAAACGGAAAATGATTGTAGGATGCCCCCGGCGACTCCACCAGTGGGTGTAGGTAGTAGATATGTATTCCATGTATACAATGTAGTAATTAATTATTACTTACAAAAAATCTTTTTACAATTAGCGCAGTGAATGGCTGCACAAAATAACATTGAACTATTTGGTGTAGCGAATAAAAACATACATTAAAATTATTCTAAACCCTGTAGATGCCTAAGCTTAGTAACATTAATTTATTTTAGTCGACTTCTGGCTTAGTTTCCGGTTTAGTGAGCTCACGTCCTTTGTTGTTTCATTATTTAAAGTTGCAAAAGCAGAAACAAAGTGCTTTTTTTCCTAGGTTTCATTCTTCAGTATTACGTAGTGGTAGGTATTGATAACATCATCCTTCACTTTATTTATATCTGTCTAATCATCATTTTTTACATTATCTTACTATAACGTATGTAATCATCTCGTGTCAGTGCCGACGCCGCCGCCAGACCTTGGTCGATGAACCTAAGGAAACAAATAACTAGAACAAAAAGTATGGCGTTAACTGTTAGCTATTCCGAAACGTGTCAACTGATAACGTGGGTTAGCTTTTATTTCGACCTGGCGATACGTTTGCTCAAGCGTTTAGCATGTGGGCTATGCAGGCAATACTGTTCAAATAGTGTAGGTGCGCGGGCGGGCTACGAAAGAGCGGCCCCGTGCTATATCCGCCGGCCGCGGGCCGCTGTCGAAATCGCCGCTTGCGCAACGCATCTTGGACGAACCGGTAACATACTTAAACAGACACGACCATGTCTGTGTTGACTTAGACACATTTCTTAAAATTCACATTATAAACGCTTCTCAACCACTATTTACCTAGTTAGAATTTTAATACTTATTGTAGTCAGCTCTTTTTCTTGAACGAATAAAAATTCTCCGATGATTTAAATAAAAAAACTGTTTGGTTTATATAGCGCGCCGCCCGCGCCGCCGCCGCCGCCTCCACCGTTGCGTGCGGTGGATGAATGACCACACCATTTTAGGCAGATGATAATCTAATAGTATTTATTTGCTATAGATACTGCTAAAAAGGATTGCACCATTGGGTTGGGTTCGGTTGGGCTATATAATTATTATCATAAAAGTGCCAAAATTTAAAAGTGAGTCAATTTAACTATTTTCCTATAAAAAATATACAATTTATTGTATAGAAATATACTATGGTTCATTTATAGAAGTAATACTCATTCCATTCCTACTAAATCAAGTAATAAATCACTAACATTAAAAGCTTCGAACTGTTTGTTTTTATAGAGTATCGGGTAGTATTTAAACGCAAATAAAAAAAATAACGCTTTGTATCCAAAAATAATACATAGCTATCTGAATTCATAATATATCAAAATTACTGATTGCACAGCAAAATACTCAACTCAAAATATTACTAAATAAACAATAATTTATATTCTTGGCATACCGCTAATCTTAAAGTAAAGCCTTTTTATTAATGCACAGCTAATGCTAACGCACATTATACCTATTAACTCTTTTTTTTAATATAGCTTCTATTTTTATATAACATATTACAACAGCTTACCTATATTTTTTGCTGTGCAGTCCGTATTTATGATAAGATTGTGGTATTTTTGTACCTAAAGGAATTTATTTGTCTCGCATCAGAAGAAAAAAGTAATGTCGTGCTGATATATATTTTCGAATTATCTGCAGTACTAGTTTTGTTAAACATTTAGTTTATATGTAGTAAAATAAATTATTTGATGTAAAAAAGTATATAAAAAGATAAAAATAAATTGATAGGTGATTATTTATTTGATGTGCAATTAATAATATCCTATATGTATCAAGTTTTAGGTAAGCCACTTCAGAAAAACGAAGTCTCAACATATCTTTGCAAAGCGGCCGTGTAGAGCGAAGGGATAGGAGAGGTGAATAGTAGGCCTGCATAATGCATAAGGCGCGGTGCAATGGCCTCTGCATTCAGCCCGCAATTAGTGCAGTGCAGTGTAGATAGGTTCTGGTATATGTATAGTGTTGTAGTAGGAGCGCGAGCGTCGTCGTGGCGGTCGTCGGTCGAGCGACTCGGGCGAGACGCTCCGAGAAGGGATCTCACGCGACATCTCCCAACGTTGCTAGGTGCGCTAGGCTGCCTAGTGCCTAGCCCTGCTGCCCCCTCCCCACCCACACCGCGCTCCGAGCCATTACCAGCTCAGCTTTACTATACCCCCGTAGATAGAGGCTTCTACGACGTACAACGGGAAGTACATTTACAAGCCGGCAATTTTAAAGCAATCTAAGGACGAGAACGCATGAGAAAGTTAAAAAAATTAAATTGCACATTTCCTGCTGTTAATTTATTATTCAGCCTAGCATACTTAGGAAGTCCGTAGTTTTTAACGTTTATTATACAAAAAAACTGTAGCCTCTATTCACAATACATACTTATATTTTATAAAATAATTTTCAAAGCATCCCCCCTACAGAAGGCGGTGAAGTGAGGGTATTATCATGCAACACGCAAACACTGGCCGGTCAGCCTCGACATTGTTCCATTGAGTTAACGAGAATAATAATCTAAATGGTGCGCTTGCACATCCGCCAAATTCTGTGAATCGCTGCACACAAATTCGTGCTGACGACAAAATGTCTAATGATTTTACAGTCCCGTTTCTTTCCAAAATTACAAAATTCACATTGTATTGTATAGGCTTCTGTATAGGTGGGGGACGTTATATTTATTCCTTAACTACATACTAAAATTGATTACATAAGCATTCAAACTGTGAAAATATTCTTACTTATTCAGAAAAATAAATATGTCGTGACATACCGACGTTACGTCATATTCCAGTAATGAGGCAAAGGACGGTAATTACTTGCGTAATCTTTGTGTCAGTCATGCAGTCATCAAACTATTAGTACTTTACTTACCCTTCAGCGATCATACTTCATTGTTGTCGTCGTAATTTGAATAGAAATCGATCTCATGGGCTATTTGATGCATAGACTTACGACGAAAACTGGTTAAAACAGCCATAAATATTTTAATTCGCTCGTTACCGATATACTGAGAGAAAAGATCTGCATGCACATGTAATAATGTAATCGCCAATATGGTCGTCCGTCAACATTCCGCATAACAAGAAACTCCGCTTATAGCACGGAGCGGGTATCAGCAGTTAGCAAGCAGATTCCGCAGTAGCAAGTTTGACCCGTCTTAGATATCGAGCTGTTAATAATTTGCTCTCTGAATCAGCATCTGTAAGCACTTTTTAAAAATTACACTAAAATGTTCTGCTACAAGCATTTTCATTAGATCATAAATACGAATTACGTTATAGGAAACTGACAAACCGCAAAAATGCTTATTCCTATTTTGATGATGTCAGGCAGTTGCTGATGACGGAAGCTCACATCACAAGGTAAATATTATATTCTACGAATAGCGAATAGGTCATAAATTGTTAAATACACAAATGTTGTCCGTCAATCGTGCGAATGGGAAAGACCTCGACCGATATTCGGCGCTCTGTGAGACAGTAGTTTGCTTTCTGATAGATTAAAAGCCAAGTGGGACAGCATTATTTTCCCACTACATTAGTCTTGCACTTAATTAACTTGAATAACAACTGATCGTTGTCCTTGCCAATGTTATTGTCAGCCAGTTCGCGCACATTATTTTTGCTATCAAGTTTTATAAATTCCTTTTTTATTGCTTGCCACTGAATGTGGTTGCAGCTGATTTATAATTTTATGGTTTTAAACTATTATTCACTATCTACGTGTACAATTTTGTGTTGTGTTAAATGTTCACCTTATTAATTTACTATATTGTAGAGCTCTTTATGTGACAAAAGTTGCAGCATTTTATTTTAGCTGTAAATATTATGGGCATGGCCAAATGTTATGTTATTTTTGTTTTACAGCTAGAAATTGCTAATACCTACTGTCAACAGCACTATAATAACCTTAAAATTGCATATTATTAACTTAAGTTTAATGACGACTCTTGACATCCTACTTCAGTTGCAGCAAATTATTATAATTTATGTTTATTATCACTTTAGTTATCGTCGAGGGATATAAAGGTTTATGAATGAGATAAGTAAAAAAACGAAGTTTGACATCAAATGTAACTGCTCCAAAATAAACAGCACAGTGATGTAATCATACATTAACAACCATAATATGAGCATAACAGCAGGTAGTATTCCCATGCTCTCGGCTGAACCTAGAAATTGAGGATGCTGTTGAGATTGCTTTCGTAAATCGTAATTAAGCCAACGAGTCGGTGGCAGGACCAGTTCCTCACAAACACAATGTTACCAACTTACGTCTTTCAGGACTATATTTAAGGATTTATTCAAACTTTTTCTTCTACCTGGGCTTTCTAGAAATATGAAAATAATTTAGCAACATTCTATTCTATCAAATATGTTTTATCACGTTTGGCTATATAATTTATTTATAGTGCAAATAATTTAGGGCACAAATATCTTCTAGCAATGTAAATATTGGTTATTTGATTTATTTTATAACTTAGCTCCTAAAACAAGCACACAATTTGACGAATACTAATATAAATAGTTAATTAAACGAATATATTATTATGTTTATATAAATTAGCAACACTGGCCCAGCGTTTACACACGTAGGTATCGCGGTTCAACGCTCGCATGTTTGACCAGATGCCGCCGCCGCCGCCCGCGCCGCCTGACCGTGTCATTTACCGCATTTGTCTAACTATGGAAATTATAAGACAATTTTGGTTCTTTAAACGTAAGCTGCCAAATAATCGACATTAAAAGACGTATATAATCTTTTCCGTCATTTCACAATGTTATTGCAATAGCAACTTGTAGAAAGAAGAGACTAAAGCAACTTGTAGACTTGACTTCTTGTTTTAATTAAGGTTTCTGTTTTTCAATTTTACGGTCAATTTTATACACCGTGAAATTACATTGGTTGATTATCGTTAAAGGAAGTGTTCTGTAAAGTTGTTCAGTTTAACGGACTAAACACTCCCTTTAACGAAATTCAACCAATGTAATTTGACGGTGTATATCTGTGTGATGCTATCGATATGATGACGGGTTCAATTTCATGAGTTTTATTGAGGTGGCACTTGATGTGGCTTCAGATGAAAAATCTCCTTGCTGCAAAGGAGTGGATGTGGCAGATTCGCGATGGCGAGATACATGGCATTCATTTATGCCTCAGAGGAATAAAAGACGATCGAGGCGACGCGCGTTAGAAATCTTTGATTTAACTGACTTTATTCAATCAATCATAATATATATAGGTATTACTCCACTACTGTACTTTTTTTGCTCATCACCTTGTCAATTTACTCGCATTTGTAGAGATAAATATTTCTCTCCATTTCACTTTGCTTCTGCCTCTATGCTTCACGTATTGAATTGAGCCTTTGAAAGAGGCCATATTTTATGTATCTGGAACTATAATCCAGGCATATTTATATCTTTAAACCCTCCGGTGGTGGTACGTTACAAAAATAGATTTCAATCCAAGAGCCGACTCACGACTTCAGTAGAAGTGAGACTACGTAAAGATTTAGAAACTATTATTTTATTGATCCTTTTGTAAATTTTATAATTTTGACTAGCATAGAAAAAGTATTATCATAAAAAAAATCTGCGTCCAGTATCAAAGACAACCGCTATGGATAATCGCAATAATAGTACATTACGATACAAGGATCGTAGGTGGCTTATTACAAACGAGGTGACTTTTGTAAGCCCGAGCCGCAGGCGAGGGTTTATAATGTCACGAGTTTGTTATAAAACCTAAGATCCGTGTGTTGTACGACGTTTTTCAATACACTTGTGAGAAAACTGATAGTAAATAATTAAATTGAAATGGTTAAGAAGGTACCCCTACAAAAGCTATGATACTCAGGTAAAATTGATCATGTAGAATTTGTAAAAACTAACCTTCGTGCGCAGTTTGAGCATCCTTACTATTCACATTTATCACTAAATATCATCACTTAATCACTTATAAAACAACATTTAATGTAAAACAATTCAATGAAAATTTCACAAAATTGGCGCCAATCACAAATCGGTATTATGTTTCTTTTTTATAAGCATAATTACGGAGCTCTGGCGGACATTCAGCCTCTACGAATTGATTCTTTGTTAAATCGAGATAATTTTATTTTTATAATTAAAATATTACTGGCTGATAACATTTTTGATACAATTTTTTGAAATAAAAGCATATAAAATACTTTTCTCTTTGTATGAATAGATTTAAATATTTTTTAGTGTCAAAATGATCCTGGCTGAATAATAATTTTGAAGACCGTAGGAATTTTAAAAAAATTGTAATAAAAACGCCTTAGTGCGGTAAAACGCATTTACCGCACAGTTTACTGCCTTCGTAAGTTCAATTTTCGAGCAAGTTGTATTGAAAAGATTATTTATGTCCGATTTGACTGGATTAAGGACCCCGTCGAACTCTTTTGTACCAAACTTTTATGTGGACGCTTATAGCCAAAGTATCTCGACTTGAATTGCGTGGATTTTTAAATTTCTTACTATGAAGAGATAAAATACCAAATCCGTCTCGCAACAATGGAGCATTATTAGGAAATGGCGACCGATCCCCGCTCGAGATATCTCGCCGAGTACTTTAATCAACAACTACACTCCACAATTTATAGCGGACTGTTACGAAAGAAAGTACAGATTTTAATCTTTCTCATCATTAAAGTTTTTTTTTCTTAGATTATAAGATATCAATCTGTTAGTTATGATTCGAAGCAATGCTCCAAAACTATCGGACCGCGCAGATACGCCCACGACGACGACGCGATCTTAGGTCAATTAGGACAAATAAAATTCACAGTAGACTGTACTTTGGTAAGACATAGTGATGGGTATAGATAATATTTGTTGGTGGTGACACTTGTATGATCCGAACCGATTTCGGCTAACGTGACCACTTTTTTGGATCTCCTTCTGGATAGGTTCTACTGGCCTGCGCTTTCATGAGCTCGCTGGTGGCTGGCATAACCAATCTTAGCGAGAAACGTGCGATCACAATTGGGGCAGGTGGTGACATTTAAAACATATTTTAAGACATTTGGAGCCAATCGATAATCATCATCATCATCAGCCGAAAGACGTCCACTGCTGGACAAAGGTCTCCCCCAAGAATCTCTACAACACAACGACCGGTCCTGAGCTGCTCGCATCCAGCACCCGCGACCTGCACCTTAGTCCACCTTATGGGGCTGCAGTCCACCGCTGCATCCTCGGGTACATTGAGCCAATACTGGTTGAGCTCTTTTTTGGTTTAGGTACAATATTGAACAACTTATTTTTAACGGACTAATCGCTATTTCTACCAGAGTTGGTAACATAGCGGGTGCGGACCTGAACTGAGCAACTCTTAAAAGTTGATTCTGACTGTTTTTTTTTACGTGCCACCTGCTAATATTCACCTTGATTTCTTACAAGTAATTGTGTAGATGTCCTCTGCCTAGATGCATGTCGGTGAAGATGACGACAGTTTGCGTAGATTACGTAACGTATTGGAGGATCTAGCGAAAGGTCACTGTGTGCGCTGACCGTGGCGCGCGGCATACGGCCTGGGGGCGCCGGCGCGGCGCCGCCGTTCGAGGGGCAGGCCGCTGTCACTGACTCACGCCATGACAACAACATCACCGACATCTAAACATCTTAGGGTATTAAGGTGTGCCATCTCTAGGTCGAATTATATCTATCAGAAATCCAATAAGTATTAATCCACTACCTACATTTATTAGCAAAGTTTATATTCGTGACATTTTTTGATGCAATTCAATTTCAAGGATCAGGATAGCATCATTATTATATAGTAATAATTTCTTAAAGAAATCTATTTTATAGCTCCTTACCTTCCGGGGCTCTGTTTGCATGATATTTAGTTGGTTTGATCAACGGTAAGCTTTTAAAAAAAACTGTTGTTACAATTACATATTTTATAAAAAATATAGTTTTTTTTCTATTTGTAATTTAGGGTACCTACTTTCTCTCCAGGTACCGTTCGTTTCTTTTTACTAACTTGTATAATGTGATGAATCATAAATAAAAATAACCCATTAATAGGTAAAGTGATCATCGCATCGGAGAATTGTTTTTCTAGTATGACGCCAAAGACTTAACGCTTGACGCTAAAGTTGATTGATAAGTATTTATTTACGGAGGAAATCGTGACTTCGACATGAGCTTCTTAGCGAAGATGACTTCAGAATCATCATCATCTTAATAATGCCAAGTAGCGATTACATATGAAACAAATTGCCTAATTGAGAAGTCAATTACGTAAGGCAGTGTGCAAACCTGTAACTTTATAGAGGAATTTGATTATGCACCTATAGGCAGGTACTTATTTATTAGATCTTCGTACAGCGAAATAATTAATAAATTAGTTGCTAATCTAATTCCTGTTTAACGAATATAACATACTTTGTTGCACACAAAGACGAATGGAAAAGGAAATTACTGCTAAGATAGCAATTTCTCCCAGGCAATTTATCTAAGGACACGGTGGCGTGGCGCAGAGATTATGCAGTCCGCCTGCGACTATGCTCGCGTTGTGTATTTTTTCCCGTAGGAATAAGACACTTTCCCTTAAAAGTTATCCTATATCCAGAGAACAACTATCTCTCTCCATTTTATTAAATTTCATCCAAATCAGTTCAGTGTTTAGGCATGAAAGCGAAATGAACATCCAAACATATATTTTCACAATTATAATAGTGTGATTAGTGTGATGAGGCTAGTGGCTCATGATCATGGCATGTCCAACAAAAATGTTCTATCTGTACGAGTGCAAATACATAAAAATCTAAAGAAAAAAATATACAAACCTAATGTCAAACCTTGTGTCATTTTATCTTTCCTGAACTATTTTGGATGATTGGTGGAGGCCTGCCATCCTGTAGGCATACTGATTTTAAAAATAATTGACTAAAACAATACTCAAGCGCGAGGGAGCTATTACATGCTGATTATATTATGCAGGCGGGCGCGCCGGCCGCCGCCGCTGCCTTGCCAGGATATGGCTGCTTCCGCCCGCCACCGAGACCTCTCTAACGGTCGCCGCAATGAGCCTGCCGCTATTTTCTTTGCCAGGAATAAATCTAATAGAGTATGTTCTAAGCCATCCATTTGCAGCGCTCCAATGGCCGTGGGAGAACAAACCAGGGCCTAGAGGTTCCCCTCCCCTTCCCCTGTTTTGTAAATTTTCACGCGGGTAAGTTAAAGGTTCGCATTCAAAGTAAATTCAAGTGCCAAGTTCTCCATTCCCTCGAAATAGCTACCGACTAGCTGTCGCAATTGCATAAAATATATTCAATTCTATTCATAATGATGATAAGTTCTTATGTTTTTAATTACGGCAAACTATACCTATAAAGTATTCATTCATTTTTAATGCAAGCGATATCTACCTATATATTTTTATAATTACAAATAAAGTTTACTTAAAGGTGTCGTTTTTCTGACATGGTACCTACCTATAGGTATAAAAAATATACTCCTTGAAATGATTGTGATGCCAGCATCAGTCGAGTGATTCACGACGACAAAATGAAGAAAGTTAACCTTTCTGAGAAGAGCTTTCGTGTTGCTCTTTTGAGGGTCCGCTTTTAGCCCTAGGCAGAACGAGAAGACCGGTTCTGACGAAATTCGACCTTTAAACGTCTTTACAGACAAAAACTTGTACAATATTTAGGCTTTTAAAAATAAATTATGACTTACTTAAAAACTCGAAAGAGGTGTGCACTAGGTAGAGTGTGTTTTACCGTAATCTAAATTCTAAAATACACTTTATCGAGGCTTGGATCGTAAATAATTTTATTTGTGTTGAGCTTGAGGAACCCGGAGGAACATCGTGAGGTGGCGAGGCGAAGCGTGCGGAAGGAAAGGTGGAGCGGGGTGTGCGGCGGGGGCGACGAGCGGCGCGGGCGCAGCGCAGTCGTGAATCCCGCGGATACTCGGGTTCATTACCCGCGCGCCTGTTCGATCGCAGACCATCCACAATGAGAGCCTTCCTTCACCATACTTGTCCGCACTGGTATGCCACCGTATTTAAATAAATGTAAAGTAGGTCTTAAATAAGGGAATACTAAAACATAATCTAAACTATAAAAATATGTCTGTACCTATAATTACGTAATGTTTACTGATTTACATCAACATTATAAAAATCGCTGAAGTTTGTGTTGTAAAATTGCATTGATTAATTTATTACAATTGATATGATATTAAAACGATACAAGAACTGATACAAGAACTACTTAGATGGCAATAAGTAATTTCATTAACTCGTAAACTGAGAGCTGGGAGGGCGGAGGGCGAGCGGCTATCAAGGTCCACAGCGCAGCGTCATCAAGGCAGTCAACATTTTGATGGACTTTTAAAAGTAAGATTTTTTAACGTAGGCAGTAAAACTTAGCTATGAAAATAAAGTAGTACATTCGACGGCACGTCAAGCGCAATATAAGATAACGAATATTGCCCTTCATCATCATTAGCTGCATGCAGCTCGTGTCAGTCCAATGCTGGACCGGATTCTTCTATTGTAACACAATACAATACAAATATACTTACTTTTTTGACACCAAACGAAAACAAAACAGGAAAACATAACAGAAACATAAAAACATAAGAATCAACAGGCGGCCTTATTGCTAAGGTAGCAATCTCTTATCTTATGATACTTAGGGCATACTAAAAGTTTCTGGATTCTGATAAATAAGACTAACGACACATTTAACTTACATACGATACATTTATTGTTTTTCAAAGTATATTTCCTCGCAATTAATGCATTTTTTCATTCGCTGAAACCACTGTACAGAGCAGTTGGACTAGTCTTCCTAAGGGCCCTCTTCAATGGCTGCATGGAACGCATTCACCGCCGATTCAGGGCTCGTAAAACATGCGCTTCTAAGTTTGCCTTTATATTTTTTAAAACAAAAAGAAGTCGCAAGGTGCGAGGTCCGGGCTATAGGGCGGATGCGTCATTCTGTTCTACCTATGTTCTACATTTGAAGCTTTCAAATAGGCTTCTGTTACCTTAGCGGAATGTGAGGGAGGATGCGTTATCGTGGTGAAGGAGGACATTGCTTCGAGGACGCTTTTCGCGAACTTTTTCTAAGACTGCGCAAGCAAGTGTGACTTAACAATCTGCAGTTACTGTCCTTTGATCTTCAAGCGATCCTGTAGTGTAATGTCCTAATTTGCCGAAAAAAGTAGCTACCATTTTTTTACCAATGCTTCGACTTTTCTTAAGTCTCGTCGGCAAATCTTTAAAAGGAAAGAACCATTCTGCCGACTGGCTTTTTCTTTCGGGATCAAAGCAGTACACCCAGGTTTCGTCACCTGTCACGATATTATATTCTATTCTATTATATTATAGACAGCCAATGACTGTCCTCCGTTAAACTTTTTTATCATTTTACGGCACCACTGGACACGCAGTCATTTCTGGTCAAACATTTTGGTTTCTTTGCTGGCTAGTAATTTTTGTCAGTTTCGATAAGTTGTCGTATGGTGTCAATATTGAGTCTGTAACTGCAGTCGCCGGCCAACCTTCACGTACCTCGTCATGGGATGATCACGTCTACGTCTAAATTCTCCAAACCACGAATACACAGAGCTGCGACATGGTGCTTCATCACCAAATTCCAATTGAAGTCTCTGGCAACTCTCTTGTTTACGCCACAACGAAAATCATAAAAAATCATTGAACGAAAATGTTTACGATTTAAATTCATTTTGATAGCGACACACAATAAATTTTCGAAAGGACGTCATAATGAAAAAACAAATGACAGTCTCGCAAATTAAACAGTAACATGTTCCCAAAGAGTTCCATTTTTGAATTCCATAGTTGTTTATTCATTCTTTTATTAAGTGGCCATATCTTGTTTTAGTCCAATCCAAGGGCCAGATCCAGAGACTTTCAGTATGCCCCACGTAATTAGTCATAACTAGCGGTCCGCCCGCGGCTACGCTCGCGTTGTGTAATTTCAAATTCCCGTGGGAATAATACTTTTTCCCGTATCCTATGTGTTAATCCAGGGTACAAACTATCTCTATTCCAAATTTCATCCCAACCCGTTCAGTTAGTTCAATTAGTTATATGGAACAAACATCCAAATATATTTTCATATTTATAATATTATAGTGTGAGTGTACGATATCGATTAATCTAAACAGTAAATTTACCGATGTATTGATTTAAGAATAATAACCGGCCAAGCACGTGTCAGGCCACGCAAAGTGTAGGGTTCCAAGATTTCCAATGTACTACTTTTTTTCTATGATATTTGTACAAAATTTCTTACTTGTTCAAGTACATTTTATGAATTTGTCTACTATTTGATAACCTGTAAAGCCTACTTGATATTGACAATTTTCCTTTTGAATTCATCGTATACTACTACCGTGATTTTTTTCACATTTCCAAATACAACGGTTTCGCTGGTAGGAGGACACTTGACTCTACTGATTCTACTGAAAAACTATTAAGTATTTTAATTGCCACGCTTTTTTGACGAAAGTAGCTTTTATGCTATTATTTGGCAATGTGTCATGATTATAAAAAAACTACGCTTTAGGTAAAATAACCGGCCAAGCACGTGTCGGGCCACGAAAAGTGTAGGGTTCCGTAATTGTCCAATAGTGTTTAGGTACCTGTTTAAGACCGTTAACATTCATCAAAATATTTTTCTATGATATTTGTACCGATTTTTTTACTTGTACAAGTACATTTTATAAGCTGGTCTATTATTAAATAACCTGTAAAGCCTAATTGATGTTGATAGTTTTCCTTTTAAATTCATCATAATGTACACTACTACATCGTGAATTTTTTCACATTTCCAAATACAACGGTTTCGCTGGTGGGGGGGGGGGAACTTGACTCGAACAAAACCCACTTTAAAACGAAATATTTTCTAAACGTGCACTAGCATCGAAAAGTGGTCTTAGCAAACACCTATTATTTTTAAAAACCTATCCAACGATACCTCACACTATAAGGCAGTCTGGTCTATAAGGTGAATAAAAAAAAATACCCCCTCTTCACGTGTCCCAGAGGAACCCTAAAAAAATTTTTAAAGATTTTATTCTTCAGCTTTGTTGGCATGATTAATATGTATATCCATGCCATGTTACAGCCTTCTAGTACTAAGAGTCTCTGAGCTAAGCCGCAGACGGACAGACGGACATGGCGAAACTATAAGGGTTTCTTTTTGATGACGGAGCCCTAAAAATATAAGACCCCTTATATTATTATTTTGCCTTTTTTAAATATCTTCTATGTAAATATATGGGCCAGTTACTAGGAGTAAAGTATAAACTAAATAAAATGTTAATATTTTCATAGTAAACCCAAAGCTATGATGTTAGGCAACATAATTATTTTCCCCCAATAATTTAAATGACCTCATAAATTGTTTGTATAAGAAAGAACACTGTTGTCTTCTGTTCTGACTCTCTGGTGAATAATACCTACCTATCTAATTTAGGTATAATATGTCGCTACTGTACATCCGCTGCCTACTTCCTAGTTATGAACACAATATTATGTATTTGTCTTGTTTTCTACTATTTCACAACATAATAATTTCCTAAAACAGCTGTGAAATTAGTTTCAGTTAACACAACAAAATAAACTTTCCAGACCTAAGAAATGTTTAAATACTAGAAATGCAAATGCTGAAATATTATTGTATTTAAACACGGAAGCAGTAATGTATGTATGTGGATCGAAGAAATTGGGACATTTTACGTTTTCTATTTAACCAACACGCTTTTCAAAACATGTTGGCACAAGTGAGCTAACAATTTTATCAAGTGTTTTATTGAGAGCGTGAAAATTGTATTTTTTTTATAACAGGTGTCTAAAAAGGGTATTCGCACTTTTAAATATCAATAAATCGTCTTAATGAGGGTAGATAACAAAAAAAAATATAATGTCATACGTGGAATTTATTGGAAATTTAGTTGCAGCAGCCTATCAATTTGGTCCCGTCATCTTGACGTCAAGATGACGGGACCAAGTATTTTGTTCAATAGTTGTGTACATTTAGAGGTAGCTAAAATTTATGCATAGGTAGCAAATAGTAGATTAACAGTATTAGACTTTGACACGTGCAGACTCGAAATCCAAGACTTGGTCCCGTCATCTTGACGATCACATGGATTCGTATACGGAGCTCAGCGTGCATTTTGTGTACGAGTTTATTATTAAAACAATAATTCGATAATAACAGCTCGCCGCTTATATCGCGCGCAATTCAATATACGGGACGGGACATTTCTTTATCTCCCAGTGCGAATATCATTAGAAAATGGATTAAGACATTTGAGGATACAGGGTCAACTTTAAAAAACTTTGATTGCGGACGTCCGAGAGAAATAAGGCTACCTGCAGTTATTCAAGAAGTTCACGAGTCGGTAAGGCAAGATCCCTCACTATCACTGCGAAAGCGAAGTCAATCCGTAAACATTGTAAAATCAACATTGCACCTGATTTTAAAGAAGGATTTGCATTTACGTGCTTACAAGATTCAATTAGTGCAAGAATTAAAACCCACAGATTATGAACAGCGGCAAAATTTTGTTCAGGAGATGTTTGCGTGCTTTACCAACTTCAACAATGTCTTGTTTAGCGATGAAGCAAATTTCCGTTTAAATGGCCATGTCAATAAACAAAACTGTCGCTATTGGTGTGATGAAAATCCTCGTTTTAAGCATATGCGTCCACTTCACAGCCCTAAGGTGGTAGTGTGGGCAGCAATGTCCGCCAAGGGCATAATCGGCCCCTATTTCTTTGAGGACGGTAGGGGACATGCACTTGCAGTTCGCGGACAGATATTGTAATTGTAACATGATTGAAAGTTTTTTTGCACCATCTTTACAGGAATTTAGAGGTTCTCGAGGAGGAGGACAATTCGGCAACATTTTTTCAGCAGGACGGTGCCAAATGTCACACGAGTAGAAGGTCTATTGAAGCATTGAATGAGTTATTCCCAAAAAGAGTTATCTCAATAAACGGGAACCTTAAATGGCCCCCTAAGAGCCCGGACTTAAGTCCACTTGATTATTTTTTATGGGGTTACCTAAAGAGTAAGGCTTACATAAATAAGCCGTCAACTCTTAGCCAATTGAAAAACAATATTGCAAGTGAAATAACAAAAACCACTAACGTTTTATGTGAACGTGTCTTAGGCAATTTACGGCCACGACTTGAAGAGTGTCAAAATCGTAATGGACGTCATTTGGACAACATAATTTTTTCGTCGTAAACTTTCCATTGTATGTACTTTTTGCAAATAGTAATAAAATTATGAAATGATATATTTTTCATTTATGATTTTCGTATATAAACTGCCAACACCCTTTTTGGACACCCAGTATATGATGCGTAGATAAATGTGCTTAACTGTGCTATTGTTATTTCAGAGTATGTACTTGCATAATCACACTAATCAATCACATCACACTAATATTATAAATGCAAACATATATTTAGATGTTTGGATGTTTAGATGTTTGTTCCACCTTCACGCTTAAGTGCGCAACGGATTTGGATGCTCACAACATAATAAGCGTCCCCACCGAGGGGCTCAAATTAATTTAATTTCACTTCTGATATAAGGAATTAGTAAACACAATATTCTATGGCCATCCGGTTTTGCAGGCACGCGTTGATGTCTTTTATTCATAAAATTAATTAACAATGTGTAATGACTACAGATAATTCGTTGGGTGTAATACTAAAGACATCAACGCGAGCGCTTTATTTTTCAACGATTCTTCTTTTGTTTTTTGTAAATAATAAATGAGTGAGTCTTATATTTAATTGCATAATAACATGAAATAAGTCTAACGAGGCAAATAAAAAAAACTATTAGTTTGACCACTTATTTTCAAGTATAAAAACTGAGTAACGTTTTAATTAAGTGATCTCATGCTTATCTCATACGTGCACGCATATTATTTCTATAGATACCAAATAATACATGATTTAATAAACCATGATTAAACAATCAATATATCCACTTTAAGGATTGCACATTCATTTTGTTTTTTTGTACCATCATTTATGGTGATAATAGTCTTTGGGCGTAGGAGGGTCGGGAAATCAGACGAATGTTTAGCAAGTTGTGGGTAGAGCCTATAAGGTCAGCCTTGCACCCACACACGCCTTATACGTGCCAGCTTAGCACTAAACACGATTCTGCTAGATTTTCGAAAAGACGTAAACTGCAAACAGGTATGAATCGAATTAATTCTCTAAGTCATTAAAATAAGACTGTATTTT
This sequence comes from Carpatolechia fugitivella, assembly GCA_951230895.1. Lineage (NCBI taxonomy): Eukaryota > Metazoa > Arthropoda > Insecta > Lepidoptera > Gelechiidae > Carpatolechia > Carpatolechia fugitivella. The sequence continues at coordinate 8,861,911 of OX579650.1, forward strand.
GCTAAACAACGTTCTCTAGATCCTCGATATCTGTTGGTCCGAAGCCAGGCTTGCAACATTCACCTTTACCTAATCAGGCAAGCGGATTTTAGAACGGCGGCGGCGGCGCTAGTGGGCGACACGCGACAGTCGTGAATGAACGAAAATATTTTTCGATACGATACGAAGCTATAATATTTAATTTAATGTGCTTTGCATGATGACGTGATCTCCGGTAGGCTGATCTACCTACATATAAGTAGGTAGGTACATGGTGTGGATACAATAGACTATTGTTTAACAGAATATTCTCTTTTATTATTTTTGTCTATCGATTAAGGAACGCAATAAGTTGCAGGATGGATTAACACTGTTTCATTCATACACGAAGGAGGACTGTTTCTTTTGCCATTTTATTTTGTACAGCTTTTATATTGACAATTGTTTTTTTTTTGTTGAGTTACAGAGTTGGCCCCATAGTAAAAGTTGTTACACATCACTAACACGTTATGTGGTTTAAAGGATAATGAGACTTTTCCTTACACCCTGTATATGTTTTGAATCTTATTTAGTTTGCTGTGAAATTGATAGGAATCCACTATTATAAAAGTATAACGAAACATTCGCGTTGTAAAGAGTTACAACGCGAATGCTTCGTCTTTCTATTCGGCTTTAACGGCATAACTACTACTACCAACTTCGAGGTTTGATATAAAGGTGTCCTTTATAGCCAATGAGTGTCTATTCTACTTTTTAACGCGGGTATAATCATGTTACCTCAAATGTTGTTGTTTCAAATTGATAAATGGATCCTACAATAACCTAATGCATCTGGTGGTGTAAACTGAAAGCAAAGCATGCCCTCAAAAGCTGCGGTGAGCAATAATGTGTAAATCTGAAAAGCCTGTTATATGAGTGGGAGGCTGGGCAGGGCACCTGGATTACAAACTGTCGCATGCCTCTAGTCCTGGCTCTAAGTGCACCACAAAGCACCAAGGGGTCCAATCCAAGGTCGGGAGCACATTACTACTACAGGTCGGTGGCGGCGCGAAACGGCTCAAAGAAAAAAATAATTCAGCCTCGGCTTTCGACTTAAGATTTGCAGGTATAGTTTGAAGGATGAGAAAGTGAAAGGTCACTCTGAGTGGTTTTCGTAAGTTTTGGAACCCTCTTTTATATACATATTTTTTATATTTTGTAAGGAATAATAACAGAAAAAATTGTTTATTAAGGAATATTATGTCAAATGTCGTTTAATAGTGAGTAATATGAGGTTTTCAAATCCTATGTGATCATTCATTTCATGACTCACTATTAAACGACATTTGACAATTCCTAAATATACACATTTTTTCCAAAACATAAACTTGCAAAGTGTTGATGAGAATATAGTTCCAAGTGAGTTGCATAGATGACGCTCTTAGTCAACAGTAGTGGTCAGATGCTACACCGTGGGAATAAGACATCATTTTTACCATGGTAAAATAAAATGTCTGTCTTGGGTAGCAAACCGTCTACCCAAGACAGACAATACTTTGTAACAAATTTTATCAAAATTAGTTCAGTAGTTTAGCAGAAAGCAGCGCCGCAAGGTCTGTAATAAGGATAACTAGCAATGCATTTGAGGTGCTCTGACACTGGCGTTTAGAAATGTTTCTAAACAATTTATTAACATCCGGGAGCAATGAAGTACCTCTAATGTTTCTAAATGTTTAAAACAGTTTGAAACTAAGTATTTACAACTGTGCAGGCTAGAAGAGCACAAGGAGAGCAAATGCGCCTAATATGTGATGAGGCTGCACGCAGTACTACGATTGAATTTGTTATCTTGCACAGTTTTCTCGACAGCCGGTCGACCGTACGCAAGCGGTTATGAATGGCTTCGAAGTTGTGACCGAATGGCAGTTTCCGAGGCTTCAGTGAACTCCGGTGGAGCCGTACATTTTGCCCTGCACAGTTGCTCTCTTGCTGATCTCAGATTATCGTCTTTTCCAGCAGGAAGCTTTTCCAGCTTGATCAAACCTAAAAAGACGAAAATCGTCGATTTTATAAATATTTACAAGATCGCGAAATTCGCGACCACTGAGAGTTCAACATAAAATGTGGGCGCTGGATGGAGTAAATTGGCAACACTGATGACTTTTCAGCCAATCATTGCAACTTCCTGTTTTTGTCTACCAATCACTGCCAGTTATTATCATGCATGATTCATGTTCGTCTGGGGGCCATTTCACGAAGTTACAAGTTACAAGTACAATTCGATGTACATTGCGTAGACAATGAGATAAAACGATAAGGGCTTACAGTTTAGGCGAATTGGCTACGCAATGAATATCAAATTGTAACTTGTGTGCCCAGGTGTTGGTTTTGGTAAAGAATTTAGTTCCATCATTAATTAATTTCTACTCTTTTGTGTCGCATAGCGCACTGTAAGTATAATCACTTCGTTTGTCGCAGTAGCAAACTTAAGCGACTGAATTTAGAAAAATCCCCCGTAAAGATTTCGATAAGCAAAATCGAGTAGAAAAATCGATTCAAGTAGGCTTTATGCATCGCATTTCCTTCGTCTCACCATACTTTAAAAACAAAAACAAAATTGTCTATAGTTAAGATGGCGGGTGATGAAAGTGACAGGTTTGTAAATAGAAGTGATTTCGATTTTATTCGTAATTTTTCCAGATAATTTAATTCTTGGATGCAATAACAAAATACAGAAAAGTATTAACAAAAGTTAAGTCAATTTAACCAGAACATTTCATCAAACAGCATTACAATAATGGACTTTGTTTCACAGTGATCTCAAGCCATCGAGTGTTGCGATCATCAGAGAAGTTTACGATAGCGAAAATGCCCACATCAAATTTGAAATGGAACTGGAAAGAGCACTTGAGGCCGGCGTGAGTGTCATAGTTATAGAACCAGAGCCACTTGGAGAAGAAACAGCCCGGTGGATATACGTAGGAAACCTCTTGCATAAAGTTTCAGTTTACAGTGGACTCTGCAGCATTGCCTCAGGTACTCTATTTCCATTGTCTACTTCAATCATCCACAAACACTACGTACATTCCATATTATATTCTAATAAAAAACAAGCAGACCAGAAGCTTTGCACACTGCAGTTACCCTGCACACTGCGATTACCCTGCACAATTTTAAAAACACCGTAAATTACATTTCATATCATTATTTTCAGGTTTAGCATGGAGCTCACTGGCTTGTACACCATTTGGCGTGGTTTCAGTTCTATGTTCTGGCTGTTATACACTTTCTTGGCAGTGGGACCCATGCTGCAAATACCAAGAGGAGAAGGACCGGAAACATTTAGCTACACTGCCTGTACTGAGTGACCTCACATCTGCTTCACCAATAGTACTTGTCCGTAAAGATAATAGAAGAAAAATTATATTGCATAACACAGTATCTATAGCAGCAGCTGCAATTTGCTTGTGGAGACTATACCAAACTTTCAAATAATAATACAGTCACCTCAGCAAGATTTGCAATTATGCTTAAATCGGTTATTCCGACCTGTTACCCCAAAGAATTTACCCTGAGGTATAGACATGCGATGCATGTCCGAGAATTCTCCCTATGCTAGGTTAAAAAATGGAATTTATTTTAGATTGTTATACTGCTTTTTCACCCTAGGTACAGTTAGCTACATAGGTAATATTTTTATGTTTGTTAAAAAATACACTTCTGGATAAGTATTATATCACATATTAGTTTTATTTTACAATGTATTTTTTTTTATAAATAGTTCACCACCATACATTTCACAGTACAAAAAACATAGTTCAACAGGTTCTAAGTTGTTGTACGTCGGGTAGCTTAAGTGAGGTCAGTCTTCATTCAATATGATATTGTACTCAAGCAGGGCCTCAAAAAAAGATCAACCAATATTGGTTGCGGTAATCGCATCTAGTACTACATCATTAGAAAAATATTGCTTATATTTTCCAATACTGGTTTAGAGCTGCTTAAATAATAATCAATTTCCAATTGTAAATTTTCGCAAAAACATGAATAGAAAATACTTTAGTCAAGTGTACATTATCAAGGTGATAAATTAGAAGTGAACTAGATAAACATTCCTATTATTCACCCTAGCTTAGGGTAAATTCTCAGACATAATGTATGTCCTCAGGGTAAATTCTTTGGGGTAATAGATCAGAATAACCGGCTTAAATTAGGATCTAGTAGATTCTCAGTTGTGAAGAAGGGATAATGTAGAACTAAAATTTAGTGCTTACTAATAACTTGTTCTGGTATCTGAAGTTAATACTGTAATTTTTTAATTTGTTGTAGGATGCAGCCTCTGTAAAAATTGTTGATTGTTATTGGTAGTTAACTAGATATACAAGCCTGTACAAAGATGATTTCTTTATATTTTAAGAAAGCTTTTAGTTAATCAAGTGTGATAACAAATTGTTGTAAATTCTGTTAGCCTAATATGGTAACAGTAATTTTAACCATATTCTTGTTATCATGCAAATAAATGAAATATAATAGATAGAAAATATAATATTGATTTGTTTTATTTTTCTAATTCACAACTTCTACACAAAAAAAATATGTACCTATATTAGTTGGTACCTACCCATAAATTATTACATACAGTTTTTTTAGATCAATCTAACAATTTATCATAAATGTTGTTCACCTACCAATTATGAAACTTAGGACAAAACATAAAAAAAATAAAAACTTAATTTATTAGCTTAGGTTTTGTTTGCCCTTCGAGCCATTACCCAGAAATAAAGTGATGGAGATGCATGTCGTATAAACACAGCCAGCTTTGGCATAAACTGACTGACAAGAACTTCATTTTGTTTGAGGACCACAGCATCAAGGATTTGACTTGCACAGTACTCGGGTGTTAAGCCAGCAGCTGTTTTTTGATCCATTACTGCAAAAAGAGTTAATGGTTAAAATATTGCATTATTTTCTAAGCAGATATATTAAATAAGAATTTTAAAGTATTAACTTACTCCCATGAGGTTCACCACTTCCAGTAAGAGCATTTAGAGACACAGCAGTTTTGACATATCCGGGGCTAATGACTGTTACTCCAATGTTATGCTGCTTCATTTCCGAGCGTAGTGAATCTCCAAATGCTTGCATGGCAAACTTGGAAGCAGCATAAGCTGAACGGTCAGGTATGGCAATGAGACCTTGTACTGAACTCACAAACACAACATGCCCAGATTTCCTTTCAACCATTTTTGGTAAAATTGCTGTGAACAAAGAAGATATTAATCTATTTTTTTCAATAAAATCTATCAAACTAATGAAGCTTACAAAATGTTTTAGATACCTTTAGTCAAGGCGACAGTACCAAAGTAATTGACAAACATAATCCGTTTATCAACATCAATATTGGTATGCAAGATAGATCCTCGGTGGCTGATACCTCCATTGTTGATGAGAATGTCAATGTGGCCACATAGTTCATAAACCTTCTGAACAAAAGTGTCTATTTGATCTAAATCAGCTAGGTCCAATGGCAAAACCACTGGTTCTTCTGTAGTAAGTTCCTAAAATTGAAATGATAATATAATTATTTAATACTTATAAGTACTCTGTCTGTATATAAAAAAACTATAATAAAATTGTTATTGTTATTTGTTATTGTTGTTGTTGTTAAAGTTTTCTCAAAGATTTTATAAGATTCAGGTATGTAGGGGCAGAGGGACAGACATTGCAAGGAGTGCAAACATTTTCCCTTGATAAGTACTTTTAGGTGTTTTCCTATTAACATCTCCTTCAATTAAATAAGTCTTACTAACAAGTTTTTTGGATAGGAGTTCTTCCTTGACCCGATTCAGCTCACCCTCCCTGCGTGCTGCCAGCACCACCTTGCTCCCTTGTTCATAAAAGGCATGTGCTAAGGACTGTCCTATACCTGAACTGGCTCCAGTAACTACAACCACCTGAAAAATGTATAAAATAAAAATGTTATGTATGTATAGGTTTGAGGTCCTCTATTGAAGACAAAGTAGGTAAACATTTAATATTGTCATCAACATCTTTCATCTATCTCTAAGCAGTTATAAATGGTTTTTAGATCAGCATGTTTTGAAGACAGGTAGGATATTTTGGTTTTCTTTTTGTATTCCTACCTAAGGTAAACTTCTCATTTTTCGCTTTCTAAATATTAAATGTGCTTCGTTTTGGATAGTCACTAATGGAAATAAGACAGTTTTGCATGATTTACATTTATCAGTCAGTCAAGATTGAAATAATAAGTGGGTATGAGTAGGTATGTATAGAGAATCTTTTCTAATTGTTATTTGAAACCATATTCATCTTAAGTAATTTTAGCTTTTTAAACCTAATTTTAAATTCATAGATGTCATCATGTTAATTATTTTTTTTAATGCTGTGTCACCTATTATGGCACACATAACAAGAACCTATTTATGTTTACACTGTTTATTTTTAATGTTGCGTTTGTGTACTGTAGGTGTACCTATAAATAGGTAGGTAAAATTTGTAGGTATGCATAGACGTATTTGTACAGGTAATTTCTCACCTTGCCTTGTAATGCAGCTCTTTTTTTTCTTTGAGTCAAGCAGCTAAATAGTCCAACCATGGTTATGACACCCACAGTTAATGGCAATGCTAAGTACTTTAGGTACCACGTTGCAGATCCTAAGCTGGAATGCGGCTTCATGGTGGGGGACACGATAATAGCCTACAAAGAAAACCGGTTACTCCTATAACCTCGTCTCTTAATATTGTCTGTTCACTGTGCAGGCTGAACTTGACCCGGCAATCAGAGATATCGTGTATGATTTAGGTATGGTCAGCACACACAGCAATAATAACTTTCATATCAGCGACGGACGTCCTTTGAACTGTAGTGTTGTCTGTATCTTTGATGAAATAATCGTGAAGTAAGCGCTACTCTGCATGTTTGCTTATCTCTATCTACACTACTTATCAAGGTAAACTGTGCAATTGAAAAATGCAGAAAGAACTTCTGATTTTATTTAACTAATGATGTTATCGATACATAAAAATACCGCTTTAGGGGCGCTCGTATCCTACAATTTCAATGCTACATAAAAGTAAATAAATAAATAGATAATTTTCAAGTCAAACCGCGCGTCATTGACGTATTTTTTTTTTTGAGCGAGTAAATGAGTGACAGATCGAGATTGTCGAGATAATTCGTGTAAAGCGTCCACTACACTACTCGCGAAGTTGATCGAAGTAAGCCGAGGACGAGAGTATAGATAGAGAGGCACTTCGTGCAACTTCGGGCTTCACTTTTACACCAATTTGACACTTCGTGAGACTTCGTCGAAGAAAGAACTTCGGACGAGAGTGTAGTGGGCGCTTAACGATTATCGTGCGTAGGGTACGTCCAAAGTTTTGTTTTTTATTATAGAACTAGTCGTGATTTGTGCCAGTGTCAAGTTTTTTTAAAAACATTCATAGCAATCGTCTTTTGTTCCTCTGAGGGTTCAGGGTACGTCCTCCCACAGTCGGCGCATTCCGAATCAGACTTTCAGTGCCGTGAGCAATCAGAAATGCAAAATAATGTATGAGTTTCGTCCGCTGACAGTGATTCGGTACGCGGTTTTGGGCGTTCGCGGTGAGCGTCTCGGAACGCAGAATATCTATCTCAATGCCTCAGACAGAGCGGCTGTTTCATCGCGTGGCAAGATAGTATTGTTGCGATAGCGATAGTCTATCGATAGAAAAGCGATAATATCGATAGACTATCACTATCGCAACAACACTACTCTGTGAGTAACTGTTTGGAACAGTAACTATAGTCGGGCCACTTTATGAAGTGACTTTTGAAGTTTCATGTACTTACCAAAGAACGATAACCTTGTACCAGCGTACAAATAAAAAACAAGAAAAGAAGCACTTTTGAAGCATACTTCTTGGATATAATCAAAGAACTTTAAATTTTACACTACTTCTATGATAAATTACAGCTGCTATGTGAGCGCAACAATTTAAAAAAACTATAACAAAAATATTAGGCCGACGCGTAAAAGTTACATCGGCCTTAATATATTTTTTTTAATTCCCAGCGTTGTCACTATCAGTACCAGCCTGATAGCAGTTATAACGTGAATACGCTCAAGAGTTACTTTTGAGTATAGGTATTTTGTTATCTATTAGGTTGCGATTGTGCATCGGCGTCTTTTATACTTAAAATTCTGAGAAAAGATAATTAGTTATTCCGTGTAGTCTTGTTAATGTTTCAGTTCAGTCAGTCAGTCTTTCGTTTTCGTGCGCAGTGGCTACCCTCTTTTGGACTCTGATCCTGCTTTTTTTTTAAATACCTGTATTTTTTTACTTATCTATGTTTTTTTTCTGTTAATAGCAGATTTTGTATTTTTTTTTCTAATTATAATTCTAAACGGTCGATCTGTTAATTAATATGACATTAATATTAATATTATAATCTGTATATTGATAGTATCAATTAAATAATTTTATTCTGTGATACTTCACTGAATGTGTATGTTGATTATTTCCAATAACAAAATATCGTCGACACCGATTGTAATACAAAATTTAACAAAGTACTAAATCATTTTTTTTCGTAACTAATTACGAAAATAATAAATTTCAAATAGATAGGCATCTTTGTAAGTAAATATAAGAAATGAAAAGGCCTGACTGAAATACTAGATACTAGGCAAAGTCAACCATTACACTACGGGACATCGCTATTTACGTCACAATGACATCCTTCAAAAATCGCTTCATAACGTAGCCCGACTGTAGGCCCCTATTCTCTGTCTACGGAACTATTATAGGTTTGGAACACGGTGTTCATGGGGAAACCTTCATGACCGCCCCTGGTTTTGTACGCCACGTTGATGATGTACATGGTTTACAACGAATACGCATGCATTCAATATGAGGATGTCTAAAAAGTTGCATCCAAAAACAGGTCTGTACAAAAAGTGCTCGTGCAGTTTTGAACGCCGCGTTTTTCTAAGCCACTGATTACATGTCAAAATTATGGGTCGACTTTAGTAAATCTGTGTTTTTTCGCTGTTTTAACTGGGCAGTAGCCGAAGGGGGGGGGGGTTCCGGGAGGCGCAGCCCCCCGCATTAAAAAAAACCATCCAGAACGAATACACTTCGGTTAGGTTAGGTTAGACTGTTGTCAACAACAGGCGGATGGAAACGAGTGAGTGGAGCGAGCGTGCCGCGGCAGCGGCCGGCGACCGCAGCAGAATATTTCTCAAAAAGGCTAATGGTTGGAAAATTCGAGTGCGCAAAACGTGGACGAAAAAAAAATGGCTGCAGAAGACGGGTCGGTCATAATCTGCTCGCAGAGTTTTTCCCGTCCAAAGCAAGCATGTAGTACACAAAAAACTGTCTGTACAAAATGGTAACACGAAAAACGGTTTGTTCAAACAAAACTGAAACAAGCATGAACCCAGGCTGTATTCCGAATCAGATTTCACGGCTCAAAGTACTGACAGCGATTACTCGCGTACCGATTCAGAAATCGCGATAATACGGCTCATGAGCGAAATCAAAACGGAACGGCGTTTGAGCGCGCTGAAACGTCTGCGTTGAGTTAGCAGCCTCACCATCGATTTTGATGGTTTTAACCATGTCAAAAAATTGTTAGGAATAGGTTTAAATTTGTTTATAAGTCTCAGAAAAAGTTTGATTGTATTTCAGAAGATATTTGAGTATCTTACTGAGGCTTCTAGATCGACGTCAACCTAGCAGCCTCACCAAGATAGACTGGCTCTATCATTATGATTTATATGTCAAAAAATTGTTAGTAAATGGTTTATCTCGTATACAAAGTTTCAATGACATCGGTTCAGTAGGAGCCGAGATATTTCACCCCCTTGGTGAGGCTTCCAGCTTGACGCTTGACGTGAAGACTATTCCCGTCAAACGGAGGTATGTCCAAGCAAAGTAAATATACCAAAAAATTGTTAGGAATAGGTTTATTTTATTCCAGCAAAAAAACTTTCAATTCGTTGAGACGTTTACTCAGAAAATGATTCTATTCGATACTTTTACTATCGAACATCTGGCAACTCTAACCAACAAAACTGATTGATTTAAAATATTTCAGTAATTTATCTCCATTTCATAATTGAATAACGTGTTTTTAATTTTGTTCAACCAAATAAATATAAGACACGTTAGTTTTACATTTAAACATTAATTCAATTCAATTAAATTCTTGGGTGAATGGCGTTTCCGTGGTGATTTCGCCAATGTCAAGTTTTATTGATGACTCTGCTTGGATATAGGCTTCGTGAGAGAACAAGATTAAAAAGAAAAAAAATATATATATATATGAAGAAATTTTAGCTATGGCAACCGGTCTGCTGAAACACCTAGAACAAAAGACAAACACAATATAAGTTAAAAGGTTAGTATAGTTAGTAGTAGTAAGGACAAACAAAATTTAATATGTTACAATCTGATGTTATTTTTGTAAATGTAATCACACAGAATATGAACAAAAGGACTATTAACGTGGGATAAAAGACTTTTAAAATTAATAGGGCGAGGGATGTCAGAAGGAAGAAGGTCATAAAGGGAGGAAGAGAATTTGGGGCAGTTAAAAAATATATGGTCCAAGGATCCTTCGTCCAGCCCACACTCACAAATAGAGGTGTCCTTGATGTGGAGTTTAAAAATGGACAGGAGCACAAGAGTGACCGAGTCTCAGTCTGCAAACCACTGAAGTGACGCGTTTATTGGCTTTCCGAAACTTGAAAAACCAGGGAACATGAGGAATGCAGCCTTGGATATCAGCATAATATCTGCCTTTAGTAGAGCTAAGAGATTTCCAATGAATATCCCACTGACAGAACAAACCCTGCTTAGCCAACGGGACAAGGTCAGAAGGATAGACTTTAAAATGGTCGAGGCAACCAGAAACAGTGGCGTCTTCGGCACAGAGATCCACAGTCTCATTACCAGTTATCCCAGAGTGACTGGGAATCCAGGCTAAAATAACTTGGTAACCCAATGAATAGCAGGAATAAAGGAGCTGCTTGATTTTTAAAATAAAAGGGAATTTAGATTTACATCGGAATTGATTTGACAAAATAGCTTGTAAACAGCTTTTGGAATCAGATAGAATGACAGTTTTATTAAGTTTATGCGATATGATGTAACTTATAGCCTCAAGAATAGCAATAGCTTCTCCAGTAAAAACAGATGAAAAGGATGGACATTTAAAGTTAAGTATGATGCTATATTTAGGAATCCAAACAGCGGCACCGACACACCCACGTTCAGAAAGCTTAGAAGCATCTGTATACATAATTAGCCAGTCACTCCAGTTCTTAGAGATGAACTTATTAAGTTGAGAATTAGCCGAAGGTGAATCTTTCTCAATACCAATATCCAAGTAGATGTTAGGTTGAAAAATTATAGACTCAAAAGAAGTCTCAAAAAGGGGCAAGAGTTTACTTTGGGAAACAGGGCAAGGAAGACTGATGTATTTTCTAAAGCTATTAGAAAGACAAGGAGGATCCTTGTGTTTCCAATAGCTCCCAGAAGATATGAAGTCAGCTAATTGGTGCAGTTTGGACATAAGAGGATGATAAGATAATTGAATAAGCTTGAAAAAAAACCTATCCGAAAGATATTGTCGTCTTAAGGATAGAGGAGGGTCGCAACATTCCACCTGAAGAGAATTTATAGGGGACGACTTCATAGCTCCAGCAACAATGCGAAGATATTTGGATTGAACTTTGTCCAAGGAGTTCAGAGCTGTCTTGTTACAGGGCTTGAGCAGGAACGAACCATAGTCCAAGTGACTTCTGACAAGAGCATTGTACATAAGTTTCTGGGTGTACGGGTGAGAACCCCACCAGACCCCAGATAAAGAGCGAATGACATTGATGCTCTTTTCACACTTTTTGACAACATAATTTATGTGATGGACCCCAGACATCCTGGAATCAAAAACTACACCCAAAAATTTCGCCTTCTCCTCAACCGGGAAAACCTGATGATTGACAGAAATAGAGACATCAGGGATAGATCTGGAGCGGGAAAAAACGACAACGCTACTTTTCTGAATAGAGATAGACAGACCATGATTAGAAAGCCAGTCAGAAAGATAGGAAATGGCTGAATTAAGACGGGAAGAAGATTCAGAAATATCATTACAGGAGTAATAAAGTGCAATATCGTCCGCATATTGCAAGACATTACAAAATGAATTTACAGAGAGCTCCAAGTCATAAGTATAAATACTGTAAAGAAGAGGGCTTAATACAGACCCTTGAGGGAGACCCCTCCAGACAAGTCTGGGGGGGAAAAAAGAATTTTGAAATTTAACAGAAACTAGCCTGGACGAGAACAGACCTGAAACAAAATTAACCAACCTCACAGGAATACTCAGATTAAGCATCTTCTGCCTGAGCACCGGAAGTAAGACATTGTCGTAGGCGGCAGACACATCCAGAAAAACTGCTACAAGAGACTCCCGCTTCGAAAGAGCAACCTGAATATCAGTGGAAAAAATACTTAGACTGTCCATGGTGCTGAAGCCCTTACGGAAGCCAAACTGACTTGGTGCCAGGATGCCCTTGCTTTCCACAAACCATTCAAGTCTATTCTTGACCAAGTGCTCCAAAAGTTTTGCAATAGTACATGACAAAGCAATGGGACGATAGCTTGACGGATCATCGCCAGGCTTACCCGGCTTAAGAATAGGCAAAATAATCTGGGTCTTCCATTCCTCCGGAGGAATACCAGTAAGAAATATAAAGTTAAGAATAGACAACAGAATCTTTTTTGCAGGAATACTGCTTTTAAGTATAAAGGAATAAGGGATCCCATCAACTCCAGGAGAAGAATCCCTGAGACCGTCAAGAACAGTCAGAAATTCTTCCCATGAAAAGGGAGCATCAAATCTATTATTTGATTCAGAAGGAAGAGAGGAACAAAAAGAAAGTTCATCCAGGGTTGGAACAGAAGGAGGAGCAATTTTATTACAAAAAAGGTCAATCCAACCAGAAGGGTCATTGGATGATATATTCACATAAGAAAGGGCCCCACGAAATCTTCTCATATTTTTCCAAACCATGGAAGGGGGAGTAGAGGGAGAGAGAGATTCACAAAATCCTTGCCAACCAGATTTTTTCTTTTCTGACAAAACTCTTGATGTTCTTGCAGCGGTTTTTTTGTACTCAATAAAGTTCTCCATGGTCATAGAAGATGAGTAAAGGACTTCTGCATCCTTCCTACACCTACAAGCCTCAGAACACTCACGATCCCACCAAGGAACAGAAGGAATTTTATTTCTATGACAATTTTTTAAAGGGATAGCTTTATTAGCGGCCGAAAGAAGACAATTTTTAAAAATATCATAAAGGGAAAGAACATTGTCAGCATTGATATCAGGAAAGTTGGATAACTCCTGATCTAAAACTGATCTATATTCAGGCCAATCAGCTTTGGAGAGATTATATTTTAGAAGAGGACGAGGAGGAGTTGAAATTAGAACAGAATCAGGAGAGGAAATAATGATGGGAAAGTGATCACTGCCATGAGAATTAGCCAGCACATTCCAAGAGAAAAGGGACGCAATTGAAGGAGAGACTAAAGTCAAGTCAACAACACTCTTCCTATTTTGAGTAGGAGACACTCTTCGAGTGGGAGAGCCATCATTAATGATGCAGAGATCCAACTCATCACATAAATCTAAGAAAAGGAAGGAATTAGAGTCACAAAAGTAAGAACCCCAAGAAGTGTGATGAATATTAAAATCGCCTAAAATAATAATAGGAGAGGGAAGGGAAGCAACAATGATTTTGAATTCAGAAAGAATGGATGGGCTAGGATCTGGAATATATACAGAAAGGAAAGTATAATTAAGAGCTCTAATAGCAACAGCATTAATCGCGTCACTATGAGCCGGGATAGAAAGCTGTGAAAAAGTGGTTGATCTGGACACCAGAATGGCAGATCCAGCATATCCATCTGCCCTATCGTCCCGGAGACATGAGAAACCAGAGACCCTAAAATGCGACCCTGGCACCAGCCATGTCTCCTGGACAGACAGGACAGCGGGGTTAAATTTATTTATAAGGAAAATAAGCTCATTTTTCTTATGTCGGATACTATGACAATTCCATTGAAGGAACTTGGCCATGATAAAGTTTGTTGAACAGCTTAGTAAGTTTAGCATTGATGTTGTTCGGTAATTCGAGGTCATCAAAACGAGAAACCAAAGAGATTAACGTGGAGATTAGAAGATCTAGGAGATTGTCATTAGGGCAGGGAGAATTAGACAAGAGAGCGCTTCCATTAGGAAGAGCATGAGAGGGAGAAGAGACAATATCTTGATGAGCACGTCTGTCGTACCCTGGTCCAGAAGCTGGAGCCGGAGCACGTCTGGGAGTGGTTACTGTTTTTCTGTAAGATGAGGAGTAGGTGGGCCGATGAATTGGAGAGGCTATGACTTGATCCTGAGATGAGAAAACAGATGGGGAGGAGCGGACGGTATCAGCAAAAGAGCGTTTTACACGAGGAAATCTGGCTGAGGCTTCAGTGTATGATATATTTTCCTGGGACATGACTAATTTAATAGTTTTCTGTCGAGCATGTTCTGGACAGGAAGGGTCAGTGGCCACATGAGGGCCTGAGCAAGAAACACAAGTAGGTATCGGAGACTGGCTAGTACATTCCATGCCTAAATGAGGCTGAGCACAAACAAAGCAGCAAGCCGCAGAACGGCACTGGGACATTACATGACCAAATTTGCAGCATTTATTGCATTGTATGGATGGGAGAATATATGGAACCACAGGGAGAGATGTAAAAAAACAATACACACGTTCAGGAAGGCGTTGGCCCAGAAAAGTTAAAACTACAGTTTGAGATGGAACCCAAACAGTAGAGTTATTAACAGAGGTTTTCCTATTTAATCGGCGAGCCTTAATAACCTGACCAAATCCTTCCGGGACTGAAATTGACGAAACTAGCTCTTCAAGAGTCCACTCAACGGGGACATGACGGACAATGCCCATCCTAGTGACAGTATATGAAGGGATAATGGCTTCATAATTTTCAGCTGCTAAAGCGGGGTGACACAGAAAAGAGTTAGCATCATCTGCAGAATAGAATTAGACAGAAACACGGTTTCTGCCAATCCTCTTAACTCCATCTCGGGTTACATTTTGGATTTTATTAAAATGCAAAAAATGTCCAAACTTGATGGGGTGCAAGACAGTTCCTGCGGATGGGATAGAGACTTTTTTGCTCACATGAACTATAAAAGGAGCTGAATCAGCAGGGCCATAAGTTTTTTTATCATCCGCGAAATCAGGGTGAACGTAAGTGGATTGCATAGAGCTCGACACTTGCGAAGGATTCACCTTTTTTTGAGGTTGGGCAGAAAGACCGGATGAGGAAGATTGACGTTTTCTAGATTCTTGGTCAACATCCATACTAACAGGAATATCAACCTTTCCATTGGGAAGATCAAGGGAAGGAAATGACGCGAACGGTAGGGAAAGACCTCCCCCAGGATCGGGGGGATCACCGTCCATTATAAATACTTAAAAATAAAGACAAACACAATAAATACTTACGATAAAATAATAACAGACACAATACACAACACAAATAATAACTTAGACTGAATCAGACAGAGAAATTCACTCCAGAAAATCGGTAAACTATCGCCAGACACAAAAACACCTTGTATTAAGCACTAACCTAAAAGCAGAGTCAAGAAAGACATTTAAACATTAAACATTTAACTTTTAAAAATAAATACACAATATGTCAAAGTCGAATTTGACATTACGCTTACGTGAATTTCGCTCTGGACACGATAACACTTGATATTGGCGAAATCATTTTGGGAACGCCATTAATTTAAAAAATTGAATTGAATTGAGCATGGGCGCCGTTAGCGAAAGATGGCGGCGGTCATGACGCAATCCGTGACGTTACAATATCTGCCGTAATCCCAATGACATTGATTCGGTACGCGGTTTTGGGTACTCAAAGTGATGTCAGCGCAAATCGGAACGCGGCCATAGACTGGCCATAACGGCGCCCATGCTCCAGAGCGAAATTCACGTAAGCGTAATGTCAAATTCGACTTTGACATATTGTTTGTTTATTTTTAAAAGTATGTTTAATGTTTAAATGTAAAATTAACGTGTCTTATATTTATTTGGTTGAATAAAATTAAAAACACGTTATTCAATTATGAAATGGCGATAAATTACTGAAATATTTTAAATCAATCAGTTTTGTAGGTTAGGGCTGCCAGATGTTCGATACTAAAAGTATCGAGTAGGTTATGTATATATTACGATAGTTTTGACTCAGGCACATACAAGATAATATCATAGGCAATCTGATAAAATATAAATATAAATATCAAACATTCTTTTTAGAATTTTTTTATTTTCATGTGCCTATTTAAATCTCAATTTTTTAAAATTCGCATACCTTTTCTTATTTTGGGTACTAGCCATGCGAAAAGTGCTGTTTTCACAGCTGTACGATACTTTTTTAATACGTATAATAATTTAGAATTTTGCCAGTTTTGGTACGGTAATCAACATCTGGCAAGACTGAGTTATAAGCAGTTTCAGCGCGCTCAAACGCCGTTCTGTTTTGATTTCACTCATGAGCCGTATTATCGCGATTTCTGAATCGGTACGCGAGTAATCGCCGTTAGTACTTTGAGCCGTGAAACACCCTTATCTCGCTCTTGCAGCAAGCTTTTTTTTTCCATGTGCGGTTTGCACATCGCCACAGACATAAAAACGAGGAAACGATTATTAATTATAAATATTAGATAATAATGGTCTTTTCGAAGATATTTTGGTACCAAAAGAAATTGGATGGTATTTATTTATACTACACTACAATAATAGAGTCATAGACTAGGAATATATAATGAAATTAATTTATTAATGGCAA
The DNA here is from genome assembly GCA_951230895.1 of Carpatolechia fugitivella. Lineage (NCBI taxonomy): Eukaryota > Metazoa > Arthropoda > Insecta > Lepidoptera > Gelechiidae > Carpatolechia > Carpatolechia fugitivella. The sequence goes on from OX579650.1 coordinate 8,878,813, forward strand.
CACCAGCTCAAATAAATTCACAATTTCTTGATTACGATGTGGTATTATGTTTAATTTGCCCTGAATATTTCAATAAAATAGTTTTTATAATGTTTCAGTGAGTATTATCCGTGTACCTCAAGTGAATATTGCTTACAGTGTCTAAATTACAATCTAATCTCTTCTCTGGGAGTGTCGCTCAGATGCGCTGACCTTCGTTTTGATGCACAACGCACAACAAAGCATCAAATTGACGGCTGCCCCATTTTCACAACAATCTTTCGATTTGTTATTAGTTCTTTATTAGTGAAATGTATATAGTGCTTCAACAATTAATTGTTAATTTTGATGTGCTGGTGTTACAAATGTGAAAAGTTAAATGATAATGGAATCGGCGGCTACGCAAACATCCATAGCAGTGTGTCACAGTACAACAGCGACGACTTTCTTTTTGGTTTTTAGCGGACCTGGAATGATAAATTAACGAAAAACGTAGACTTTTAGGCCAAGATGAATGAGAGGGATATACCTAGCGTCCCCATCACAACCCTCGCAGGAGTAGCCAGCTTGACAGATCGTAAGTATTTTTACGAGTTTTTTGTGCTACTGCTTGATCAGAGCAATATTGCAATAAATTGTGGTGCTCTCAGAATGTGGTAACTGTTCTCATAATTCTAATATCTCCATTAATTTTTGTTCATCAGCTGCTCAGAATATAGAATAACAGACAGGAAAACATCCAGTAATTTAGAGTGCTTTCTGCTTATTAGTTAAAATTTTATTTTTATTTTCATTTGATTCTAATGAGGAGTTATAGGTATTTATAATTCAAAGATTACTCGAAATTAATGATAAATATAGGTACCCAACATATATTGGGGCTAATTTGAGAACTTTTTGTCAGATAAAAAACAGGAGATAGACATCTTAATTTTAGAGCTGTGAAATGTTGAATTCTGACCTTATGTATGCAATCAAAGCACAATTTTATAGCAGATAAAGCTATTCAACTTTAAAAACAAATAGATAAACAACAACCAGATACAAGGCAAATTCAAGAGCTCATCACACGAATGTCTGCCCTGTGCATCAGAGGCAGATACACTACTACCTGGGATATGGAGCTGTCCAATTGATAACGACAAGAATTTAAACATTTTATTATTGATCCACCGTGTCGTGACGGCAGAGTAGAATACATTTGTCACCAACCCCTACTCTTCCTGTGGGTGTCGTAAGAGGCGACTTAAGGACTACACATTGAACAGGGAATGGGCAGCAGCGCTCTCTGATACAGTAACCTTTTAATCTGCGATCTCCAACCCGCTTGCCAAGCGTGGAGATTGTGGCAAAACCCTCCACTTAAGTGGAGGAGGCTCATAGTCCAGCAGTGGATTGTAAAGGGCCGTTGATTCGATTTGATTATTGAACAACATGTGATTTATATTCATTATTATTTATTTAAATGGAAACACAAATCAGTTTCCATATTTACGTGAGTGTTTCTGAATGTTGTTTTCTTATTCTTTTCTGTTTAAATAAATAATAAATTAAACAGTTAAGTATTGCTTACTAGTTAATGGATGAAGGCACCCACCCTTAACAGACTATAGAAACCCTTACAGGCGAAATTCCACAGACCTCTTGTTTCATACAAAATTTATTTAAAACAGGAAAAGTATGATTCTCATCACTAGTCAAATAATAAATCTAGACTCCTCCACTTCTTATGTTTAATAGCCATTGAAGGTGTGTGAATTACAAAATGAAAGGGACAGGTCCCCACAAACTGATAGGCTTTTTATTTGGAAACATATTTCAACTGAATTTCTTTCTTTGTTTATTTATTTTAAGTACCAATCATTGCACAATCGCACATTAACCTTACTGATGCTTGCTTTTAAACAGCTAATGATTATACTTTTGAGCAGACTACCCTAAATTCAAAGTTTCAAGTCCATGCTACTATCCGTTGAGGAATTCCCTCATAAGGATATAATCCTGGTTGCAGCACCAGTACATGATAAGGATCATCTTTAGCTATCAAAATTAAATGTAAATGCGAAGTATTAAGTCTGCTACTAACCATTGAGGATACAATCCTGAAACCAAAATTCAACTTATCTTGTTGCAGTTTTACCTGTGTTACCACTTCCAACACCTTTACCTTCTACTTTGAACAACAAGTCGCAACTTTTTCATCCCCGGGTCGCAGAGGAGGCGGCTATTCTTTTAGCTACTAGGGATGACAACTTGGTTTCCTTATTGCTGCAGTCTCTTATGCAAACCTCTGTTCAACACATGTATGTATTTGAAGTCACTTATATTCCAATGTTTTATGTTTTACCGAAATGCTAATAATTTCTAATTACTTTACAGAGACCTCAAGGATGAGAGCATACCAAATGCTGCTAGCCCAGCCCCCCAACAGGCCACACCAGAATTGTTAAAAGCTATCTTAAGTGTTAACCCAAATGTTTTTGAAAATCAGAATCAAAGAAATCATTGGGGAAACCATCTAAATACCTCAAAGTTTAATGGAATGTCCCCTTCAGCTTCATACAACTATCCATCACAAAGCGCTGTACATTCAAGTCCATCAACTCTTGGCACTGCTGTGCACCCGGGGCCCATTCCAAACCAGCAGCTGCTGGCTCCACCATGTCAGTCTTCTCCACACGTAAACATGGGCTCTCCTCCCTCTCAGGCCAGACCCAGCAGCCAGGTTAATATTACTGCCCAGAACAATGTTTCACCCATATGGAATAATGGTAACTCATCCAATGTTTACACCAGTTCAGTTTCTAATTCTTCCTGTTCAAACCCTCAAAATGGTGGTTTTTATAATAGCCTAATACAAGATAATAGAAATTTTGATACAAGTATAGCCGAGGAAAAGGATCCTCTATCAATGTCACCAGGGAACACTGATCAGCAAAGACTAATGCAATCACAAGAAAAGGCATTTCAGCAAGGTAGGTCTCACACTTTTAGGTTTTCTTTTTCAGCATATTGTAGTTAGAATGTAATATATATTGTGTTATAGATGGTAATGTGGTGACGGGCCAATCACCTGCGCAGGCCAGCGTGGCGCCGTCACCGCTTCGCCAAGAACCTCAAGTGCCTCAGCCTTCAATGGGCGCGCCTTACGCTCCTCAATCACAGAGTATGATCCAAGAAAAGCAAGACCCCAACAAAAGCACAAATGTTGTAAACAACAGATTTCCTGTTGTAAAACTTGGCCGCTTGTCTGTAAGTGTTGAAAATTTTTCTAAAACATACTTACAAATTTATGACCTAGTGGCAAAATCTTATAGCCACAAGAAAGTACTTACTTTTTTTTTTTTTTGAAGTTATTTACAATTAAAAAGTAAAACACAATTTTTTCCGCAGCTTAAATGTTCTAAATTCAAATTGTGAAAGAAAATTTAGTTTTTTTTTTTCTTCTTTCTAACTAATGGCGACACATCTTATGTAGACGTATTTCGTCAGTGTCGAGTGATATTTGTAGGTTTAAGATATATATCCTTGGATGATAGTACGGTGAATTGGGCTCAGTAATGTGATAGTACAATTACTGAAGCTACCACAAGGCCTCTTGGCATCATCTTAAAATGTCAGCAAAGTGTAAGCGATTCAATTGTTCTTTTAAAGTTTATAGTCCCGAAACATTCACTGGATAATACACTATCGAAATTATACACTAAACACTTCAATAAACTAAAATAAAAAAATTTAAACGAAGACACTTCCGCCATTGTCAGATGCTGACAAAAGACCTCAAAATTTTAATTGCCAGGCTGAAATGTGTAACCAAAATTAATTAAATTATTGGCTGTATGTGCTTAAGGACCGTTCATTATGAATAAAAAAAACACAAACTTAACGCGCAAATTCTTAAGTACGTTTACCCCTATAATTTGACCAAAGAGTAGGTTCAGATATTATAAGATTAGTACAAAAAATATAAACTGGTTTTATAGTGTGACACATTCATAGACACACACACACTCACTCACTTACTTACCACACTACACTTATTACTTATTACTACACTTACTACTACTTACTCACTTACTTATTACTTACTTTTTATTTTTTCATTTAGTTCTTTAAATAAAAAAAAATAACAGAGAAATCGAAATTCCTATATTTCTTTTCTTAGACCGAAAGTTCTCCAACAGCACTTCAAGTCACATAGTGAAAACATGATTGCTTTCTCACAATAAAAAAAATAAGGGTTATGAGTTAAAAAACCGAATGTTCTACGAGCAAAGCTCGATCGCCCAGGTACTCTGTAATTATATGAATAATGTAATGTTTTCAGGAGGGATTACTTAAAAAGCATGACTTTTCCGGTGATGAAAGATCAAGAAAAAACAGTACACTGGAATCAGATTCTGACGACAATTTACCGCTGAAGCCTAAACCGCATAATTCTGCTCCACCAGTAGACAAAGAACGCGTAGCTATTGATATAGCGAGAGAGAAAAACTGGGAGGCAGTGAAACGAAAACATGAGGAAGCCAGTAGGAAGGAGGAAGCAGAAACTGCAATAGGTAAGTGTTTCAATGTTTTGGATTTTTGTTTGCACTTCATTGGCCTGCCTGGGCCTGTAATTTTGTAATTTTGTCCCAGTATTATTTTCCTGTCTATTGATACAGTCATAGTGCATAGCATAACCTAAGTAAGTTTCTGCGGTAGCGGAGCGGTGTGTTCTCGTTACGCGAGATTCAGTCTGATATACGCTAACGATTTATCTATCTATCTATATATCAGTGTCACTGTCACTTGAATAGCGATATTTTAATTTACTTTGAATGTCACTATCGTGATCTCTAATGCCGACCTAAAAAGCAATCACTGTGTGAAAATATATTTGAATGTTTTTTCCGCCTTCGCGCTTAAAGTACTCAACGAATTTAGATGAAATTTGGAATGGAGATAGTTTGTAAAACCTTGATTAACCCATAGGATACTTTTTACGTGAAAGTCTTATTCCCACGGGAAAATCTTACACGTCGCGAGCGTAGCCACGGGCGGACCGCTAGTAAGATCATAAAAACAAGTCCTCCACATTTGATTGGATTAACTTTTATTAACAATCTGACATCTACCTAATTAGATAAAATAATTTGCTTTTATTTCAGTACGACCTAAGCTGCGAAAGGTGGAGAGGAGATTAGTACCTGTGCTGGAGATGCTGTCGGTGGATGAGTTAATGGAGACAAACACGTATCAACGCTTTAACAAACTTATTGAATCAGTATTTGAGACTATTGATGATGATGTGATAATCACTGATGAAATGGGTAACTCAAATTTATCATTTTGATTACTTTGTAAAATTTTGTGCTGTATTACTAATATAACCTACGAAATCACTTTTTAGAAGGAACTGACATACCAGAGGAACTGTTGCTGCCGCGGTATCAACTCCAGGAGTTGTGCTCTGAAGCTGCAAAATTGAAAAATCTTGGTGCTATGGCATCAATACCCTCAGACAAATTAGTTCGACTGCTAAACTTGTTGGAGAAAAACATAAGAGCAGCTGAAAAGATGTCTCTTGTTGGCGATCCAGTAAGTGTTTATTTAATAAAAAACTTTCAGTAAACACTTTTTTGCTTGTATTTGAATTTAAAATACCTTTTTGTAAAAAATATTTACTTTTTGTTGAATATTTTATATTAAGAAGTGTCGCTTTGATTTTTCGGCCAGATTTTTGTTAGTTTTTTTTAGTTATGATTTCTTGTCGAACTGGCGCTATCGTTCAAGTTCATTGAAATAGGGGAGCCTCTTAATTGACCATACGGAATATTTAAATAGAATGTCATTGTCCTACAGGACGACAGCGAAGAAATGCGCCAAATATGGATGGAATCGGCATTAGAAAGAGTTATGTGCGCTTCGGATGCGTGTCTGACGGCCCTGTACATAATGACCTCGTCCAGCATGCCTAAACGCGTGTTCCTGGAGGACGTCATAGATAGAATCATAATGTTTATCAAATTCCAACTCAATAATACTATTTATTGCGTTTACGATCCAGTGTATAGTATTCAGTCTACTACCAAAAAGAAAGGTAAGTAAAGTTTTCGCCTTGAGAGTCTTAGTAGGTTGCTTATTCAGTTATTTCCAGTCTTCCTTTCTACTGTCACTTGTCAGCTCTCACTATCTGTTGTTATGAATGAGGGTCCAGTTCTTTGCGCCATCTTTTGCGCGGTGAACGAAACCTTACGTAGATTTTTTTGTTGTTTACATGACAATTTAAAGCTCTGATTAAACTTGGTTATTCTGCGTGGGTTTGCGCCGATTTAAATACCTATATTACTTAACATATAGGTCACATCACAACATGTAGGTGCGCGACCCGTGCGAGAAGTCTCGTCAATTTGTTTAGAGTTTTACGAATTTTATAATTGATTCGTAATCATTACGTGTTCGTAGTGGACGGGCGCAAGCGGCGCGGCGGCGGTGCGGGCGGGGCGTCGCGCAAGTACGGCGGCGGCGGCGGCGGCTCCACGAAATCCGTGCGCGAGCTGTACACTCACGCGCACGAGTGCGTCACGCTGCTGTCCGAGCTGCTCGCCGCGCACCACCTCACGGACACCACGGTGCTGCACGCCTCCACCGTCGGCGTCTCGCCCTTCTTCGTCGAAAACGTCAGCGAGCTGCAGCTGTCCGCGTTGAAACTCGTCACGACGGTAAGCCCATGTCTAGTACTTCACAGGTCATCTGCAGTTTCGCTGCAATGTGGCAGTTGGATGCAGCTAAATTGTAATTTTCATAACTATTTTAGCTGCTATTTGATTGCAGTCTAGTTACACTGTTGCGATGCAGTTAAAGTCGGTCCAAATGTATCAAGACTGCATCACATCTAGAATTCAATCAAAATGCAGCTACAATATCGCAGTTGTTATGCAGTCCATCTACAGAACCGTGCCCGACCACTGAGCGTATTTATATAAAAACACGAAACCTTTCAGATATTCACAAAATACGAACAACACCGACGCTTATTACTGGAAGACATCTTGGCGTCGATCGCGCGCATCCCCAGTTCGAAGCACAACCTGCGCTCGTTCCAGCTGAACTCGGACCAGCACATCCAGATGTTGACGGCGCTGGTGCTGCAGCTGGTGCAGTGCGTCGTCACGCTGCCTGAGACGCTCTGCAAGAACCAGGATAAGGGGGGGCTGCACGACGACGCTAGTAGCAAAAAGGTCAGTGAAGTATCAGATATGCTGCAAGTCTTTTCCAGAAATCATGTTAACTAAACAAGTAAAGTTGTTCAGCTCATGAACCTGAACAACTTTTGTTGCGCATCTTTTCCATTTGTGTGAAAAGTATAAAAAAAACATATTTTGGAAAAGATTGAGCATGAAAGTTGTTCAGTTTCATGTACCAAACAACCAACCGAAAATTTATATATGTCACAAATGGGTGCGAAAAGGACATACCAAGAAGCCCTTTTTGCACGCATTAGATACTACTCATACCTACTCTCATTAAGAGACCATCGCATCGGACCATATTTTATATCGGTATGCGATGGCGCATACCGATATTAACTACACACCCTCTCGACTCAAGATATTGAAATGTGATCGTTATGCTTGCCATATTATATCGTGTTATTATAATTTTTTAGTTTTTTTTTGTGGAAGTAGTCTACACGCTTTAACCACACATCGCTCACATTTCAATGCTTTAAACTTAAAGCAAACAAACAAAAAACATCAAACTGAGTTCAGTTAGTGTGGAGTTAATACATTTTGACAGTTTTGAAACTTAAAAAACTATATAAATTCTGTTATATAGACCCGCAGTGAATGTTTATTTTTTCCATCAAAGCAGTAGATCAATTTACAGTAGGATAATTTTGTAAAGTAAAATACATAACTAAACATTTTATTTTCCAGTATGTCGACAAAGATCTATTAATTATATCAAAATACGAAGCAGCGATTAGTGTGGGTGGAACATTTTTGACGTCGTTTCTAAACAAATGTCGGTCTCGCAACGAAGAGGTGGACTTTCGACCACTGTTTGAGAATTTCGTGCATGACTTACTTACAACAGTGAACAAACCTGAATGGCCTGCTACGGAGTTACTGCTGAGTTTACTAGGAACTATGCTGGTTAGTAATCATCATCCATTTACTTACAAACATTATCTCAAGCCCGACTAAAAAAAGCTAATCTTTAATCACTATGAGACATTTACACATAGCTCTCCATTAAGCTAAGCTTTAATCACTATGAGACATTTACACATAGCTCTCCATTGACATTACTTATGTCAGGTGTACCATGGGAACATACTCAGACACAAATAACAAAATTTTTATTAAATTCGAATTCTAAAATAACAAAAGGATTTGGACATCTTTCATCTCTCATTATCAAAGTTTAAAAACAGTGTTACAAAATAAATATAACTTTTTACTAATTTTAGATACTTTACATTTTTATTTCTTAACATTTTTAATGTTTTAAGACTACCTATTTTTGTGAATACTGTACGCATATGTAATTAATATATGTATCAGATATATTGTAATGATACAATATGTATGCTGTTGGTGTGTCTAATAAAAAAATATATATGCCAAGCCGGGAATCGAACCCGGAGTATTTTACGCAAAAAGCAACTGCAATGCCAACTCCATGTTATACTGTTCATCAAAGCTGACATTAAATATATTTCAAACCACTTTGCTCAGAACTTTAATTTTACATTACATTGAACCGTGCTTTAGTGGTTGTGGCTTACAAACGTTATCTTGTTTATAATAACCTATTTATTTGTATCATAATCTACTATTTCGAAAATTGTGACACGGAGCTTTTTCACCAGGTAAAATACATGTCGGACAAATCGATGGAGATGTCAGTGCGGGTGGCGTCCCTGGAGTACCTCGGGCTGGTGGCGGCGCGGCTGCGGAGGGACAGCGTGCAGTCGCGCGCCAAGCTGTCCACCATGGACGCCGTGGTGCGGGACATCCGCGCCGAGGAGGAGAAGGACGGCAACCAGGTGCAGGTCAGTCCCTGTCGCAGTATAGGACGAGCTTGGACAGCGTGCAGTCGCGCGCCAAGCTGTCCACCATGGACGCCGTGGTGCGGGACATCCGCGCCGAGGAGGAGAAGGACGGCAACCAGGTGCAGGTCAGTCCCTGTCGCAGTATAGGACGGGCTTGGACAGCGTGCAGTCGCGCGCCAAGCTGTCCACCATGGACGCCGTGGTGCGGGACATCCGCGCCGAGGAGGAGAAGGACGGCAACCAGGTGCAGGTCAGTCCCTGTCGCAGTATAGGACGGGCTTGGACAGCGTGCAGTCGCGCGCCAAGCTGTCCACCATGGACGCCGTGGTGCGGGACATCCGCGCCGAGGAGGAGAAGGACGGCAACCAGGTGCAGGTCAGTCCCTGTCGCAGTATAGGACGGGCTTGGACAGCGTGCAGTCGCGCGCCAAGCTGTCCACCATGGACGCCGTGGTGCGGGACATCCGCGCCGAGGAGGAGAAGGACGGCAACCAGGTGCAGGTCAGTCCCTGTCGCAGTATAGGACGGGCTTGGACAGCGTGCAGTCGCGCGCCAAGCTGTCCACCATGGACGCCGTGGTGCGGGACATCCGCGCCGAGGAGGAGAAGGACGGCAACCAGGTGCAGGTCAGTCCCTGTCGCAGTATAGGACGGGCTTGGACAGCGTGCAGTCGCGCGCCAAGCTGTCCACCATGGACGCCGTGGTGCGGGACATCCGCGCCGAGGAGGAGAAGGACGGCAACCAGGTGCAGGTCAGTCCCTGTCGCAGTATAGGACGGGCTTGGACAGCGTGCAGTCGCGCGCCAAGCTGTCCACCATGGACGCCGTGGTGCGGGACATCCGCGCCGAGGAGGAGAAGGACGGCAACCAGGTGCAGGTCAGTCCCTGTCGCAGTATAGGACGGGCTTGGACAGCGTGCACTCGCGCGCCAAGCTGTCCACCATGGACGCCGTGGTGCGGGACATCCGCGCCGAGGAGGAGAAGGACGGCAACCAGGTGCAGGTCAGTCCCTGTCGCAGTATAGGACGGGCTTGGACAGCGTGCAGTCGCGCGCCAAGCTGTCCACCATGGACGCCGTGGTGCGGGACATCCGCGCCGAGGAGGAGAAGGACGGCAACCAGGTGCAGGTCAGTCCCTGTCGCAGTATAGGACGGGCTTGGACAGCGTGCAGTCGCGCGCCAAGCTGTCCACCATGGACGCCGTGGTGCGGGACATCCGCGCCGAGGAGGAGAAGGACGGCAACCAGGTGCAGGTCAGTCTCTGTCGCAGTATAGGACGGGCTTGGACAGCGTGCAGTCGCGCGCCAAGCTGTCCACCATGGACGCCGTGGTGCGGGACATCCGCGCCGAGGAGGAGAAGGACGGCAACCAGGTGCAGGTCAGTCCCTGTCGCAGTATAGGACGGGCTTGGACAGCGTGCAGTCGCGCGCCAAGCTGTCCACCATGGACGCCGTGGTGCGGGACATCCGCGCCGAGGAGGAGAAGGACGGCAACCAGGTGCAGGTCAGTCCCTGTCGCAGTATAGGACGGGCTTGGACAGCGTGCAGTCGCGCGCCAAGCTGTCCACCATGGACGCCGTGGTGCGGGACATCCGCGCCGAGGAGGAGAAGGGCGGCAACCAGGTGCAGGTCAGTCCCTGTCGCAGTATAGGACGGGCTTGGACAGCGTGCAGTCGCGCGCCAAGCTGTCCACCATGGACGCCGTGGTGCGGGACATCCGCGCCGAGGAGGAGAAGGACGGCAACCAGGTGCAGGTCAGTCCCTGTCGCAGTATAGGACGGGCTTGGACAGCGTGCAGTCGCGCGCCAAGCTGTCCACCATGGACGCCGTGGTGCGGGACATCCGCGCCGAGGAGGAGAAGGACGGCAACCAGGTGCAGGTCAGTCCCTGTCGCAGTATAGGACGGGCTTGGACAGCGTGCAGTCGCGCGCCAAGCTGTCCACCATGGACGCCGTGGTGCGGGACATCCGCGCCGAGGAGGAGAAGGACGGCAACCAGGTGCAGGTCAGTCCCTGTCGCAGTATAGGACGGGCTTGGACAGCGTGCAGTCGCGCGCCAAGCTGTCCACCATGGACGCCGTGGTGCGGGACATCCGCGCCGAGGAGGAGAAGGACGGCAACCAGGTGCAGGTCAGTCCCTGTCGCAGTATAGGACGGGCTTGGACAGCGTGCAGTCGCGCGCCAAGCTGTCCACCATGGACGCCGTGGTGCGGGACATCCGCGCCGAGGAGGAGAAGGACGGCAACCAGGTGCAGGTCAGTCCCTGTCGCAGTATAGGACGGGCTTGGACAGCGTGCAGTCGCGCGCCAAGCTGTCCACCATGGACGCCGTGGTGCGGGACATCCGCGCCGAGGAGGAGAAGGACGGCAACCAGGTGCAGGTCAGTCCCTGTCGCAGTATAGGACGGGCTTGGACAGCGTGCAGTCGCGCGCCAAGCTGTCCACCATGGACGCCGTGGTGCGGGACATCCGCGCCGAGGAGGAGAAGGACGGCAACCAGGTGCAGGTCAGTCCCTGTCGCAGTATAGGACGGGCTTGGACAGCGTGCAGTCGCGCGCCAAGCTGTCCACCATGGACGCCGTGGTGCGGGACATCCGCGCCGAGGAGGAGAAGGACGGCAACCAGGTGCAGGTCAGTCCCTGTCGCAGTATAGGACGGGCTTGGACAGCGTGCAGTCGCGCGCCAAGCTGTCCACCATGGACGCCGTGGTGCGGGACATCCGCGCCGAAGAGGAGAAGGACGGCAACCAGGTGCAGGTCAGTCCCTGTCGCAGTATAGGACGGGCTTGGACAGCGTGCAGTCGCGCGCCAAGCTGTCCACCATGGACGCCGTGGTGCGGGACATCCGCGCCGAGGAGGAGAAGGACGGCAACCAGGTGCAGGTCAGTCCCTGTCGCAGTATAGGACGGGCTTGGACAGCGTGCAGTCGCGCGCCAAGCTGTCCACCATGGACGCCGTGGTGCGGGACATCCGCGCCGAAGAGGAGAAGGACGGCAACCAGGTGCAGGTCAGTCCCTGTCGCAGTATAGGACGGGCTTGGACAGCGTGTACTCGCACGCCAATCTGTCCCCACCTTACAAAACTAAGAGATCTATAACATTATATAAGAAGAGTAAATGAGGTATCACTTAATGTATCGCTGATTAAAATATTTCGTCACTCTAGTAAGTTCGAAGATCATATCATCATCTCAGCCGGAAGACGTCTACCGCTGAACATAGGCTTCCTATGTTCCAACGTGAATGTTCCTATGCATCCATCGGCGCCCAGCAACTTTCACTAATCATGTCGTGTTCTTAGATAGTTAATCTCAAAGAAAATTTACTTATTGTCAGTTAGCCAGCTGATTATTCAGATTGGTTCCACCAGTGTTCAAGATCCCCGTGCCTAACAACTCTACTTCTTTCAGGGCCTCACATCCGGCCTCGATGAGGATGAACAACGAAAAGAATTCTTACAACGAGTTCTGTTAGACTACCTCGCGATTAACGGACAAAAAGACCAGGCCTGGAACTGTGCACGGCATTTCTATATCACGCAGTGGTACAGAGACATGGTCGCGCAACCCAAACACTCCTCGCCGACGAAACGCTCCAAAAACAAATCGAAGAGACGCCACAAGGACGAGAGCAGCGAAGAAGAGTCGGATAACGACGACGATAGCGATAAAGAATCTAAATCCGAAAAGAAACATATCTCCAGTGCTATTCTTTCCGCTGAGAAGTTCAAGCAGATAGAGCGGCGGAAGCAGTTCTTGGTGGAAAAGATCCGTCCCTTCCGGTACCAGGGCGGCACGCAGGTGCAGGTGATGCAGTCGTACATCGACTACGGCGGCGCCGAGCTCATCTCCCAGTACCTCGCGTCCAAGCGCTCGTTCTCGCAGAGCTTCGACAAGTACCTGCGCAAGATCCTCGTGATCCTGTGCGAGAACACGATCGCGATCCGCACCAAGGCCATGAAGTGCCTCGCCATGATCGTGGAGGCGGACCCGGCCGTGCTGGCGCGCCCCGACATGCAGATCGGCGTCAACCGCTCCTTCCTCGACCAGTCCACGGCCGTGCGCGAGGCCGCCGTCGACCTCGTCGGCAAGTTCGTGCTGTCCCGGCCCGAGCTTATCGACAAGTACTACGGCATGCTCTCCAACCGCATCCTCGACACCGGCGTCTCCGTGCGCAAGCGGGTCATCAAGATACTCAAGGACATCTGCATAGAGTGCCCCGAGTTCCCCAAGATCCCGGAGATCTGCGTCAAGATGATCCGGAGGGTGAACGACGAGGAGGGCATAAGGAAGCTGGTGATGGAGGTGTTCCAGAACATGTGGTTCAGCCCGTGCGCCACGTCGGGCGCGCGGCTCGCCTCGCTCGACATGACGGCCGCCGCCGCCGACCCGCTCACCAGGAAGGTGCTCAACATCACCGACGTAGTCATATCCTCCAGGGACATAGGGCTCGAGTGGTTTCAGCAGCTCCTTCACAGTGTAAGTATTATTACAACTCGATCTCCAAGTAGAATACCTGTTTTATTTACAGATGTATAACCTCGTTACTTACGTTTCAGTTATTCAAACCAAAAGAAGACAAAGATGACTCGACGAAAATTATTTATCAGCCGCCTAAATCACTTCTTACCGCTTGTCAACAAATTGTTGACTGTCTCATTGAAAATCTGCTGCAATTGGAAGAAGCCAGCATCGATGGTGGTAAGAAACATGAGTTTTTAATGTTTAAACATTTTCGTGTTAATTTGTGATATGTTCTGTTCAATGACCGAGGTAATTTTCTTTCAGGATCATCTCAGCGCATATTGGCATGTCTGTCAACGCTACATTTATTTGCTAAGATCAGACCGCAACTACTAGTAAATCATGCACTAACGTTACAACCGTATCTCAGTCTCAAGTGCCAGGTTAGTTATCTGTTGTAAATTTTAATTTATTTGCACAAAACTCATCGGTATGGATCAAAAATTACAGTCAATCTAGCGCGACAATGTACTGAGCGAAAATCGCCTACAATTTTCCAGAACCAATACGAACAGCAGATAATGTCGACGGTGGCGTCCACGCTGGAGCTGGTGGTGCCGCTGATGGAGCATCCGAGCGAGGTGTTCCTGGCGCAGCTGGAGGAGGACGCGGTGAAGCTGATCCTGCAGCGCGGCCAGCTCGTCATCGCGGCCTGCATCGCGCTGCTCGCCGCCATCGTCAACACGCTCACGCGCAACTACAAGCTCATCCGGGATGTTTTCAACAAGTACCACGGTCAGCTAGCTCTATGTTTTTTTAATGATCAGTGTCAGTCTGCTGGATGTGGGCAGCGCAAGAGCGGTCGTTGTGGAGATCCTTGGACCTTTGTACAGCAGTGAACGTCTTTCGGCTGACGTGATAATGATGATGATGGATCGGAATTAAGATCACCTGATGGGAAGTGACGGCATGGCTCAAGGTGAGGTTACACGTACCCTTACGATGCGTAATCACTCCAACCTTGAAAACATCAAGATTATATGGCTCGAAAAACTGAATCGACAAATAAAAACCATATTATTATCGAACCTGAACCACAATATCTTACTATAATTGACTGAGATGTGCGACCTGTAGAGAACAACAGCCGGACATCCGCCGGACTACCGCCGGACACACGAAAGCATTTTCGCTCAAGCCGAATTGGAGATGCTCGCTCGGCCAATAATTTCAGTGTAACTTTTTACTTCCACCTTAATTCAAAATACACTATTCACACTGACCTCCCTCAATTACTTAGCACTATGTTCTCGTATCAAAAGCAACACAAACTGAATGAAATAAGCAATGAATGTATGTTGTGTGCAGGCATCCTGCTCCAGTGGAAGCACAGTTGGCAGCGCAACCCGGAGATGACGCGGTCGCTGCATTCACGCCCGCACTTTCGCCGCGCGCTGTTCATCGTCGGCCTGCTGCTCCGGTACTTCGAGTTTACTGACAGCAAAGTCATAGAAGGCCTACCGGTATGTATTAGTATCTTAATAATTTAGATGTTAAATTGACTTATTATATAGTTCTCGCATTGAACCCTGTGATAAACTAAAACAAAATCGAACGATATAATAAATTCAGTAGGACTAGTCTCTTTCCACTAACTAGATATGGTGGTGGTGGTTTCTTTCTTTTGACTAGCTTGATATATGGTGGATGAAAATAGCAAAGTCTATATTATATTTAAAAAATAAAAAAAAAACTAAAAAAATTATCAACGTAAATATACCTTATCATAATTCTGTTTTACAGAGCGACATAAAGGAACAAGTGTACAACACGCTTTTGTTCTTCGTCGGTCTTGAAGACGAGGATTTCGTGTCACACACGCTGAAGGCACTCGGCTCGGTGTGCGTGCGACATTACGAGTTCATGTTGAGGCCCGAGCTCAAAGAGTTCTACCACCAGCTACTGACGTCGGATTTAGCGCCGGTCGAGATGAAGGCTGATGTTCTCAGAAATATCGAAATGTATCTACAGGAAGAAGAAGCCAGAATGATCAGACAAGATAAGGAATGTAAGTGAAAACCTAGTTTTTGCAAAACCAAAAACAAAGAGTGTATGAAAGTTATCTTTCCTGGCCTTGTATATTTTTGATCACAGTCTTAGCTTGTGAAATCATACAAGTTTTTATTATTTAATTTGAACGGGTAATTTATTTAAGAGCTATACGAGGCTGATTGATAAGTTTCCGAAACGACAAAGAAAAACTTTAAAAATCTATTTAAAATAAATTTATTTCTCAACGTAGTTTCCTTCTACCTCGATGCATTTAGTCCAGCGCTTCTCCAATGCCGTTACACCAGTTTGATAAAATGTTTTCTCCAACCCCTCAAAATACTCGTCCACGGCAACAATGACTTCTTCATTTGATGAAAATCTCTGGCCACCTAACCATTTCTTCAGGTTTGGGAATAAGTGGAAGTCACAGGGGGCCAGATCCGGGGAATAGGGTGGATGCGGTAGCAATTCGAACCGCAATTCATGGAGTTTGGCGACTGACCATTGACGTGTGTGCAGGTGCGTTGTCATGGTGGAACAAAATTTTTTTCTTGGCCAAATGTGGTCGTTTTTTCTGGATTTCTTCACTTAATTTTTGCAGCAAGCTTGCGTAGTACTCTCCATTTATTGTTTTTTTGCAGATAATCCACTAAAATAATCCCTCGAGCATCCCAAAAAACAGTCGCCATCACTTTGCCGGCCGACAAAACCGTTTTTACTTTCTTCGGCGCAGGTCTTCCGCTCTCAGTCCACTGCTTAGATTGTTCTTTTGTCTCGGGAGTATAATGATGTATCCAGGTTTCATCGACTGTTACATAACGCCGCGAAAACTCGTTAGGATCTCGGTTAAACAGCGCCAAACACTCCGATGAATCGTCCACTCGACGTTGCTTTTGGTCAACAGTGAGCAAACGCGGCACCCATCGCGCGCAAAGCTTTTTCATTCCCAAATGTTGGTGCAAAATATTAAAAACGCGTTCAGATGAAATGCTCACCATCTCTGCTATCTCTCGCAACTTCAAGCGCCGATCATTCAATACAATTTTGTGATTTTTTTTTAATCATGTCCGGATTCGTGACTTCATTTGGACGGCCAGACCTGTGGGCGTCTTCGCAGCTCTGTCTTCCACGTTTAAAATCAGTTACCCAGGTGTGAATTGTACTCAATGCAGGAGCAGAATTACCTAAAACACTGTCTAGCTTGGTTTTAATCTGGGTTGCTGTTTTCTGTTTTAAAACGTAAAACTTTATCACCGCACGAATTTCGTTTCTTTCCATTGTTAAGAAAATTTACGACAGAGAAAGTTCTACGTCCTATCAAACAAATTCCACCAGTTCGATTCAATTCAAATTTGGCGTTCTATTTTCAAAAAGATGCCAAAATATAATGTAATATTTTTTTTTTGCGTATCATTTTTTTAAGTTCGTCGTTTCGGCCAGTTATCAATCAGCCCAGGTATGGTTTCACTCAACCACAAAGCAACGCATTAATATACTTCGCAATTATTGTATCCAGGGGAGAAGCAATCGAAGCACGAGAATCTCAAAGAGATGGGTGACGTGTCGTCGGGAATGGCGTCGACCGTGATCCAGCTGTACCTGAAGGAGATCCTGGGCGCGTCGCTGCACGCCTCCACCGTGGTGCGCTCCAGCGCCATGAAGGTCGTGCAGCTCGTGCTGGCGCAGGGACTCGTGCACCCCGTGCAGGTGAGAATGGGTGACCGGTCGTGATCCAGCTGTACCTGAAGGAGATCCTGAGCGCGTCGCTGCACGCCTCCACCGTGGTGCGCTCCAGCGCCATGAAGGTCGTGCAGCTCGTGCTGGCGCAGGGACTCGTGCACCCCGTGCAGGTGAGAATGGGTGACCGGCCGTGATCCAGCTGTACCTGAAGGAGATCCTGGGCGCGTCGCTGCACGCCTCCACCGTGGTGCACTCCAGCGCCATGAAGGTCGTGCAGCTCGTGCTGGCGCAGGGACTCGTGCACCCCGTGCAGGTGAGAATGGGTGACCGGCCGTGATCCAGCTGTACCTGAAGGAGATCCTGGGCGCGTCGCTGCACGCCTCCACCGTGGTGCGCTCCAGCGCCATGAAGGTCGTGCAGCTCGTGCTGGCGCAGGGACTCGTGCACCCCGTGCAGGTGAGAATGGGTGACCGGCCGTGATCCAGCTGTACCTGAAGGAGATCCTGGGCGCGTCGCTGCACGCCTCCACCGTGGTGCGCTCCAGCGCCATGAAGGTCGTGCAGCTCGTGCTGGCGCAGGGACTCGTGCACCCCGTGCAGGTGAGAATGGGTGACCGGTCGTGATCCAGCTGTACCTGAAGGAGATCCTGAGCGCGTCGCTGCACGCCTCCACCGTGGTGCGCTCCAGCGCCATGAAGGTCGTGCAGCTCGTGCTGGCGCAGGGACTCGTGCACCCCGTGCAGGTGAGAATGGGTGACCGGTCGTGATCCAGCTGTACCTGAAGGAGATCCTGAGCGCGTCGCTGCACGCCTCCACCGTGGTGCGCTCCAGCGCCATGAAGGTCGTGCAGCTCGTGCTGGCGCAGGGACTCGTGCACCCCGTGCAGGTGAGAATGGGTGACCGGTCGTGATCCAGCTGTACCTGAAGGAGATCCTGAGCGCGTCGCTGCACGCCTCCACCGTGGTGCGCTCCAGCGCCATGAAGGTCGTGCAGCTCGTGCTGGCGCAGGGACTCGTGCACCCCGTGCAGGTGAGAATGGGTGACCGGCCGTGATCCAGTTGTACCTGAAGGAGATCCTGGGCGCGTTGCTGCACGCCTCCACCGTGGTGCACTCCAGCGCCATGAAGGTCGTGCAGCTCGTGCTGGCGCAGGGACTCGTGCACCCCGTGCAGGTGAGAATGGGTGACCGGCCGTGATCCAGCTGTACCTGAAGGAGATCCTGGGCGCGTCGCTGCACGCCTCCACCGTGGTGCGCTCCAGCGCCATGAAGGTCGTGCAGCTCGTGCTGGCGCAGGGACTCGTGCACCCCGTGCAGGTGAGAATGGGTGACCGGCCGTGATCCAGCTGTACCTGAAGGAGATCCTGGGCGCGTCGCTGCACGCCTCCACCGTGGTGCGCTCCAGCGCCATGAAGGTCGTGCAGCTCGTGCTGGCGCAGGGACTCGTGCACCCCGTGCAGGTGAGAATGGGTGACCGGCCGTGATCCAGCTGTACCTGAAGGAGATCCTGGGCGCGTCGCTGCACGCCTCCACCGTGGTGCGCTCCAGCGCCATGAAGGTCGTGCAGCTCGTGCTGGCGCAGGGACTCGTGCAGGTGAGGATGGGTGACCGGTCGCAGGAGATCCTGGGCGCAGCACACCCATCACATTTGGCCTTACATAGCAAGGACGACTTTTTTGTCAAGGAAAACTTTTTTGGTCATTGTATAAGCTAAATTTTCATCCAATTACTTCTTACTGATTTGTGTGCTGCCATCTTCGGCGAGATCATTCACGACGTTCAATGTGCGCTTTAGAACGTTGTGCGGTTAAACAATTAGAAAGTAAAAGATGATGAAACATAATTTATTATATACCTCTACTTCACTGTTTCCTTTATCTGTTTCAGATCGTCCCATACTTAATTGCGATGAGCACAGACACGGAGATCACAGTGTCACACACGGCCGACAAGAATCTGCAGGAGATAGACAAGAAGTACCCGGGCTTTATTCATATGAAGGCACAGCTTGGCATCAAACTCTCATACCAACTACAGAAGATATTGCAGACTGACAACAGCATTATACGAGGGTTTAGGTAACAATCTATATTACAATTGATCTATTAAGCTTCAGATCAAAAATTTGCATCCTTTACAGTCTCTGAGATTCAGAAAAAGTTATATTTTTTAGTAAGATTTCTAAAAACCATTTTTGACTTCAAAGCGACATACAGACTACCAACGTATCTGTGTAATGAAAGGCGATATGCATTTGTTCAAATAACCGTTGTAGAATAGTAAAGTGTTTAGACTAAAGGAGCTCTAAAATATCCGACGCAGCCCTTTTCCTTTACTGCTTTACAGTTTTGCTAGGTTACTATCACAATCATTTTAAAATCTGTCCATTCAGGAAAAAAGAACAGGATGAATTACCGACGGCTCTGAACGGATTTTTATACTCATTATTACGGAACACGCGGCCTCAGCGAAGGGCATTGGTGCTATCGTTACTAAAGCAGTTCGACGATGTATCCGTAAGTGTCTTTTGATTTTAATGCCTTTAATTAAACTGTCACTTGGCATAACACAGTGCCATATTAGTTGAGTATCTAATATCAATGTTAGTTTTTTTGTGAAATAAAATTTCTTTTTGTTATTATTATTGTATCATCAATCATAGTAAAATATTATCTAAATACATAATTTCATTGATGTTAATATTAGTAATAGATACTTAGTAATGTAAAAAAGATATTTCTTTGAGACTATAGTTCAATTTTGAGCTCTTCTCCACAGATTCCGCCATTGTATTAGTGAACTCATCCTAAAAAACGGATCTAAGTAATGTAATAACATCCTATGGAAATAAATATTTTTTTATTTGATTTTGATGAGATGTTGTCTTTCAGACTGCGCCCCTGGATCAAATGGTGTACCTGGCTGACAATTTAAGTTATTTCCCATATCAAGTCCAAGACGAACCACTGTTCATTATACATCACATTGACATCATCATCTCAACGTCAGGATCAAATTTACTACAGCTTTTTCGTGAGGTAAGTCCTCTATGTTACTATTATTACTTGTCATTATTTAAACTATACAAATAAAAAATAATTAATTACCCCTTGGCATTTGTAGATTAAACTGTATGTAAGTACACTACATAAATCAAAAGTCTCAGTTCAGTAAATATTTATTCCTTTTTTAGTTTTACACTCTACCCATCAAATATATAATAATTATTTTTAGTAAAATTTTAAAAAAGCTTTTGCAGCGGTGTTTGTAATTTAAAGCAAACTTAATTAAGTATAAACTGTGTCGCATTCAATGGCCACCTTAAGCCAGATTAACCACTTTAGCCAGTAACGTTTAGCATACCTGGACAAAAGTGCGTCGATCCTATAATGCACCTAGTTACTAGCTAGCTACGGTATAATACGAATAAAATATTGTTGATGGTTGTTTTGTAAGTGAAGCTAAAATGCAACGTCAGTCAAAACATAT